>JABXJD010000004.1:10390000-10640000 GCA_013375575.1 Percina caprodes
TTAAGCAAATGATAAACAAGCAGTGACATTTATAGGATGTTCAGCAAGATACTCTATGCTTATTTGTGACTTGTATTCCTTAGTAATCACTGCACACAGTAAAGTAGATAGGGTTTCATCACAGTGCAGTGTGCAGAACATCGGGGAACTTCTCTTTATATATTGACTTTGTTTGGTTCCATCCAGTTGTCTTAAAGTTTAGAAATCCTTCTTCAGGCTTCTTTGACTTGCTGTATTTGACTGTTAAACAGGTGAAATCAAAGTGGGATCAGAGAGAAGATTTCAACATGATACAACTTCCTGAGTCTCATGAGCAAATGTTTAAAGAGCAAATGTTCCTAATGTTCCTGATATGTTGTCCACTCTTTAAATTGAATGTTTGTACTGTAAACTCAGCATGAAACCCCAGTCAATCTGTTAGTATGAGGTCTGAGTATGAGGTATGAGTATGAGGTCCTCAGGCATCTACCCAAAATTTAAATATCTACGCATTTGCAGTTTACATTTGCCTATTTCACCAATAGTCCGTCACTAAACTATGCCAAAGTATTCATGATTCAATTCACCACATGGCAAGGCTGTTTAAACTTAGAGGGCTCAATTGTGGGGGAAGCACACAAGCATTGTATTGTAGAAGAATGCACTATATGTTAAAACACAGTATCTCAAGTGAACTATTTTATAAATTAATCTGAAGTAATAACCAAAGCTGCCTCACTGTCTTTTTCTAGGTGCGACTGTGTGTCTTATTTACTGCAAAGCACTCTCTATTTAGTCATGCTGACTGGCAGGTGAGTGTAAGGCAGCAGTAAAAGGGAGCCACGTGCAGATAGGGACGATTCAACGAGTGAAGATACAAATAAGCACAGGCAGACCAAGGTAGGCAGGCAGGTACAAAGCAAATAAACATGGCCACAAAGACATGTCACAATCTGACAACTGACTAGGAGAAGGGACAGCAAGGCTGATGAGTAAATGGTAGGTGTAGACACTCAGGTGAGAAGAATTAGGTGCAGGTCAGATGGGAGTAATCTGGAATAAAAACAATCTGAAGGCATCTGGTGGACAGGTAAAGAATAACACTGGAGGGGTCTGGGTGGAAATGTGTCTTAAGACAGGGACAGAGAGGCAAAATGTGTAGGAATCCACACAGTTGATGTAGACCTGTAATACTAAAGACATTCCATCAGACTTAGCAATACTTTGTGTTTAGTGCTAACTAGGCCTTATAATCATCCTAACCTGCTAATCTAAAACTTTGACCATGGTAAACATAGTAAATCTTCCTATAGGCCTATGTATAATATACTGTATATTATGTATGCATTGTCCCTGTGAGTTTTGCTGATGTTAGCATTTAGCTCAAAGTACTGCAACCACACAGAGCTGCTAGCATGGCTGTAGATTCTAGTTTAACAGTTGTTAGGAACCAACACATTCTCTAGTTGTATATTATTATTATTATAAACTTGTTATCTCATCCTAAATCTGACCCATGTGTGTTTCTAATGAGAACAGCTTCTGGACAGGTGAACATCCTCCACCAGGGGTAGCCACAAACACAATAATGAGAAACACAGTTCAATTCCTGAGCCATTTATTTGTCACATTTTTTCATAAGCTGTCCATCAAAAATTTTGAGCTTTTCACTGAAGTAATATCAAGCCTCTCAAACTAAAGTCAGACCTCGTAGTGGGCATAATAGTGACAAAAAAATAATTTAAAGAGCTTTAAATGGTATATCATATTTAACTTTTATAATCATACACTACACCTTCCTCTAAAACAATCAACACCAAAAAGCATAAAGCAACTGTACATTAAACAACTCAAATCATTCACAAACTTTCTTCACAGTACCTTTTCACAAAACAAATCAATCATTAGCTTGCAATGTAGTATCCCAGTCCAAATGTAACAACATTGAAATGATTAAAGTTCATAATGCAGAAAAGGCAGACAGGCAGGTGTACTGATGGTAAGCACATTGTTGTAACCCACAACAAATACTTCTCTAAAGGTTGTTTATACTTCATAAACCAGTAATCTAAAAATGTTTTAGAAAAAAATGAAACAAAAATTGTTCTCATTCTCTTGTTTGATATTTCCTTCTACTAAGATACCTAAAAAGAGAGTATAACTGCAGGTATTCCTGTAAAGTCTTTTACCCATAATGCAAAAACAATAAAACAAAAGAAATAGAGGAAATACACACCAATATAACATTTATAAGAAATCACTGAGTGAAAAACATTCTACCAAGTCACCTGAAATATAACAACTTCAAAATAATAAGTAGCACATATTCTTCTTCACACCACCCTCCAGTGTTTAACAGTCAAGTACATTCAAAGTTGTACAGTTAAATTGTGCAAGCAAACTCAAATAACATACAAATATTCTAAAGACTGATGTATTTACATACTGCTGATATACTACATTGAGTATTTCTGTGTGTGGCACTCCATGTCTAAGTCCTGTTAGAGGTAGTCGTAATGAGAAGAAAAATAAATAATGTGTTATGTGTTAAGTCATGCAACAGCCAAATTGCAGATTTACATATTCACAAGAGTTTAAAATCATCCGCTTTACTTTTTATTCATGAATGTGGTGTTTCTCTTAAATTATACTGTGTATTCGAACACTGATGCTGGTAAGGAGTTTATGCTGCTTTGACTGTATGGATCATTAATTATACAAATCCTAGAAACATCACGAAGCATTTAAAAATTACTTTCAACTGTCTTTGACATTGAACTTGCCTAACATTATATTAAAACAGTTATCAAACAGAAATATAACCCCAAATAACTGGCATTCCAGTCAAAAAACAGATTGTGGGCATTAGATGTGTAATGGCTGTATTGTTTTGTATTTCCTTATTTCCCAGAGAAAGATGTGAATTGTCATCTGCAACTGTGAAAATGATCCCAAGAACTGCCTGAGTTGACGATGAACTAAGAACCAAGACTGTCCCTGCACCATTGCAAGCCAACCCTCTAGCTAAAATGCTTTTGGTACATGAAGCCCTTAAGGGTGAAGCTCTTGTCTTCACATTGTGGTCTCATTGTTGTGGTGGTTGAGTGAATCGTTTTCCTGACAGATGAGCTGGTAGGGCTTCTCATTCTCCTCGATAACCGAGTTGCACACCTCAGCATCTTGACTCTGCAGCTCTCCACGGGAAAGGTGCTCCACGATGCCAGCCCCGAGCGAGTCACCCAGCACGTTGGTGGTGGTCCGCAAGCGGTCCCTGGGCAAAGAGAATCAGATGAGATGTACAGTAGAGACAAACAAACTGGGACATCTTGTTGTTTATCTGCTGTACAAACACTCACAGCTTAAAATGTACAAATGTGCCGCTAAACACAGGCTTTCCAATCTGCCACTCTGCATTATGCATCAATAACCTTTGTAGTGGTGGGACATCTGGGCTATCTGAAGCTTTACAATGACATTTAGGCTAGCAGACCCACAGAACAGTACACAGACCAATCCCCATCAAGCTGACATTTAGTAGGAACTCACAAGAACCAATCCACAGCGATGATCAGTGTTATGTCCTCTGTGGGCAGTCCCACTGATGTCAATACGATTACCATGGTAACCAGGCCAGCCTGAGGGATGCCTGCTGCTCCTATGCTGGCAGCCGTTGCTGTGATACTGAGTGGGCGGTGGGAGGGATGGAGAAGAGAGTGAAGACATTTAATAAAAGGGAAACAAACAAACAGCACATGTGCACTCCTACTGGGAGTAGTAGAGTCTTAAAAGCACAAGGAATTATATGAAATTATGTAAATTATCTACAAGCTGGTCACACAGTTATATTTTCTATGTGTAGAAAGTTCTGCACATGTTGTCAAAGTGGATTATACCATAAAGTAGTTTTAGTATGATATGGTGACTATATGTAAGAAGATGTATATTTACACACCAGAATGCTCTGTTAATGAAAAGGCTGTCTAGGTGAATCATGGTGTAAAATAAACTATGATCACATGTTGATTCTTTGGAGTGAGGTGGTGATAAAGATGAAGCAGAGAATTCATGTGGAAGAACATTTATGTACAAAAACTGTGCAGTAAGGGCAAATGAAAAGTGTCATTGGACGGAGTCCTTATACACCATTTAATTGTGTTGGCTTCTTTAGCCAGAATTTGTCTTAGTTAACATACTGAACAAAATTATAAACGCAACACTTTAAACTCAACGTTTTTGCCCCTATTTTTTTATGAGATGAACTCAAAGATCAAAAACTTTTCTATTTACACAAAAAAATTAAAAAGAAGTATCTGGATATTGGCAGGCCACTCTAAAATGTGCAGTTTTATCACACAGCACAATGCCACAGATGTCACAAGTTTTGAGGGAGCGTGCAATTGGAACGCTGACTGCAGGATTGCCCACCAGAGTTGTTGCCCATGAATTGAATGTTCATTTCTCTACCACAAGCCGTCTCCAAAGGTGTTTCAGAGAATTTAGCAGTACATCCAAACGGCCTCACAACCGCAGACCATGTGTAACCACACCAGCTCAGGACCTCCACATACAGCAGCTTCACCTCCGAGATTGTCTGAGACCAGCCACCCGGACAGCTGCTGCAACAATCGGTTTGCATAACAACATAATCGGTTTGCATAATAAAGAATTTCTGCATAAACCTTCAGAAAGACAACTGTTATCCTCTTGAGGATCCACCTAAGTGGGCAAATGCTCACATTCAATGGCGTCTGGCACTTTAGAGATGTGTTCTAAAGCATAAAATGCAAAGCAGCAGAACCAAAGATACCGTCTTTTTTTATTCCATGCGTTCCTTTTCAAAACGTAGCGCCTGGATTACCCATAATGCAACTTGACCAGAGATTCAGCTGTGTTAGGCTAGCAGGACAGCTGGCCAAATATGAAGGAATGATTCTTTTCCACTAATACTCTAGTAAGTTATTACGTACCGGGTCTACATTTGGACATACTGCCTCCAGGAAATAACCCTATGCTCAACCTGATTATGTACAGCTGCACATGTAAGTTTGTCACAATGAAACACTAGTTTTTGTACTAGACGTTTGGGGCCCCATGCCTCCACCATCTACAGGGTTTGTGTCTATGGTGTAAACCAAAACTAAAGTAGGGTTACCTGATGGTGAGAATCTGCCCAAAGTTTAGGTCCATGTCATTGACTTGGGCAATAAAGATGGCTGCAACAGCCTCGTAGAGGGCGGTGCCATCCATGTTAATGGTGGCACCCACAGGGAGGATGAAACGTGTCACTCGTTTATCCACACGGTTGTTCTCCTCCAGACAGCGGAAAGTGATGGGCAGGGTGGCAGAGCTGCAGTATGCAGGGAGAGAGAGATGTGGCGTCACAATTTGGAACCACTCAGACACTATAATATAATACACAGTATCGTAGCAATGTTAATGTCATTCAGGTCCTGTTATACTATAGGTAATATGACAACTTTCTTTTTGTATCTGAAAGTGTAACCCTGTAATTGCCAACTGTTGATTAAGTCAGATTCTATAGTACAGAATCTAAACTATAATATGACATGGTCTAGTTATATTGGCTATTTTATGATACTGTATGTATTCCTCCAATCAACGACACATAAAACACCTTTAAACACAATGGATGGGACACAAACATTGAGGTCATGGACTGAGCTGGACAGAGGATGAGATTCACCTAGATGAAGTTCCCAGAGCAGTGATGAGCGCCTGCAGCAGGCCACCAATGAAGCTGTAGGGATTCCTCCTGGTCACCAGGAAGTAGAGCAGTGGCAGGACAACAAGGCCATGGATCAGGAGACCCACAATGACCGACACGGTGTACATCCCCAGCTGGCCGCCCACCTCAGCCAGATTCTTCATCTCCACGATCTTTCCCGCAATCAGGAACAGTATTCCAACAGGAGCATACCTGACAGGTGAGATGATTGTGTAAGAGAATGATAGAGACACATATGTTAGGCTACTAAAGTGAGTTTCTGTAACTAACTTTGGCCCTAAGAATAAGAGCTATACGACTGCTTAATACATTTCTGTGAATCTACAGCTTACAACTACAGTTTATCATTTACTGTAATTGTTACACACCATCTTTAGCAAAAAACATACTCTACAAATATACAAATATGCTTTCATTTTGAGTTTTAAGCTCCCAAACAACCAGTTTCCCATTATATTTATAAAGAGATAATCTCAATATGTCTTAAAAACAACGAATTTAAACTGCAATTCAAACTTCTATACTAAAATCAAGAGCTTCTGGTAGGGGGGCCTTTACTGACCAGATGATGATGGAAACCAGCCTCATGATGGCTTCATTCAGGCAGTCAAAAAAGTCCCTGAGGGCCTGGCCCTGCTGCTTCATGTTGCCAATGACCAGACCGAAGCACATGGAGAAAACCACTAAACCAAGAGCGTTCACTCCACTGGAGGACCCGGACACAGGGACAGTCTCCTCCACCGTCTCCTGTTGTAAAAGGTATGTGTAAAGTAACATTATATTTTATATATTAACTCATGCTGAGGTGCTTTACAAAAAAAGGTAAGATGTTGTTAAAAGCTGAATGCCTTGGGTTAAAGGAGCATTAATGAGTGGATATGGACAGATTGGACAGACTATTGTTCTTCCCACTTAGATCTGTGTTTTTTCCCCCAGATGAGATGTCTGCCACCACCACCCACCTGTATGGTGTGCAGCACCCTGCTGAGGTTTACGCTCAGGTTAGACTCTGTCACGTTTAGAGAGTCGGTGAAGTTCACGGCCACTGTTACGTTCCTTGTGTGCACAGTCTTCTTGTACACAGTTTTATACTGCAAGAGAGAGCATGGGAATTAAATAACGCAGTCATTGTGTGTGGGTGTTTAAGTTTCTGAAGGTGAAATGTGAAGCAATTACTGTGATTTCACGTAATGTGTTTTTTTGTCTTTGAAGTACACTGTTTGTAGTTGGTTGAGATGGATGACGGGAGTTTTGTTTATAATAAGAAATGTATGTGTTTACTGTTTCTAAAAGTGAAAATGAAATATTTTCCATGAAATAATGATAATTTATTATGTGACTAATAGGAAAAGAAAGCCTCACCTGCTTGAAACAAGCCTCTACCAGATTGGGGGGAAACATGTTCCTGAGATAAAAAAAAAAGGGAAAACAAATTATATTTGTGCTCTTGTTTCAATAAAACAAAACCACATGAGTCACAGCAGATTGTCAATTTTGGTATACTACAACATGTTCATCAATAAATATGTTATAATTTGGTGAATGGATGTGTGCATTTCCTATTTTTGTGGATGTTTGAATGTTCTCATAACTATATAAAGCATTTTAAGGGATAGTTGAATAAAGCATTTTGAGGGAAATACACTTGTTAATTTTCTGGCTGAGAGTTAGATGAGAAGATTGATACCACTCTCGATATGAGAATTGGTGTTGATCCTCTCATCTGACTCTGCATTTCCCAGAATGTGAAACTACTACTTTAAATGTGAAAGATGATACAGTGACAACACCAGTGGTTACCTTCATACGTTAGTAGGGTTTCTAAGCTTTTACCTGATGAGATCCAAGAAAGCATCAGCAGCCTGAACCGGCTCTATGTTTCCACTGTTGGCCACAGGACTGTCCCTGCTGCCTTTCCCAGGCCGGATGATCATCACAATGACAATACCAATGAACACGGCAATCAGGGTGGTCACCATGTAGTAGACCACTGCACGCATACCCATCTTACCTGACGCTTTGCTGTCCAAGGAGGAAATACCTAAGACAGAGGAAATTAATTTGAGAATGTAATCAGTTTGCTACAAGTTTAGATTTTCTTATCTATGTGTTTGTGCATGTGAAAATCCAACCTGTGACCAGACTGGAGACGATGAGAGGCAGCACCAGCATCTGTAGCATTCTCATTAGTAGCTCTCCTGGAAAGGCAAAGTACTTGATCTCCCTCAGGGACAGGTTGTGGGGGCGTAGAGCAAAGCCCAGGATTACACCTGAATACATTTGCACATACACACACAAGCACAAATGTACATAAAGTCAAACCACGCCAAGTGACTGCACAGAAAACAGAGTTTAACCTCCACTTGGGTTTTTCTCTTCCCTCACCCAGAGCCACAGCGGCGACAGTGAACAGAACAAACAAGTTCCTCTTGAAGAAACCTTTGATGCTGTCCCGACTGATGGAGCTCATCCTCTCCTTCATACTGCTGGCTCTCCTCTCCATGGCCCTGCGTAGGCGTCTCCTCAAGTCTCTTCTCTCTGGAAGGGGGGGTTTGTCCACGTCCTCGTTTAGAAAAAGACTAGCACTGTTGGAGGGCTTCTCGTTCATAATCAGCTCCAGCACCTGGTCCAGGAGGCAGGTCTCGTGGGAAACTGGGCAGGGAGAGCACATCAGAGAGAGAAATAATTGGTCACATATGAAGTTTTTCTCATGTGCAATTTTTGGCATGGTGGAGTATGCCTTAAAGGGATATGAAGAATGTCCACACACATCGATAGTGTCCAACAGGCAGAAAGCATCCGCTCCCAAACCAAAAACAGATGATGGAAAATTGCTAAGTGTAAACAGGAGGTAGAATCAGAATCCAGGGCTGCGTTTGAAGGGTTTAACCTATTGTTTAAGATTGCAAATCAAAACCAAGTCAAACCAAGCAGTGACACAATATTTAGAGTTAAAGTGAAGCTGATGGTGTAAAATACAGAAGCCCGCAGGTCAAGTGCCTATATTATGAAAAGATCACTTTTTCTAGGGATTTCGGGTGTTATCTTGTGTCTCTGGTGCTTCCACACGCATACAAACTTGGAAAAAAAACTATCCATGCTGTTTTGAGTGAGATACAGGTTTCTGAATGTCCTCTGCCTTCAGTCTCCGGTAATCTACAAAAGAACTACTTACATGTCCCTGTTCTGCAGGTATTCCTTAAGCGCGCCCTCGTTTACAAGAATTCTCCCAGCTAATCATGCCTTGTACTGACCAAACTTAGCTGATGAGACCTTAACACACAGGGGTGAAAACAGGATCTTACGGAGCCCCCCTGGTGTCAGCGGAGGAACAAAAATAATCTGTGTGCAAAGTAGGAAGGATATTCACAGATTCAAACTTCTAGGATCAATTACTCTATAGCAAAATTATATTAAATGTCAAATGATGTAAGGTTAACAATGAGCTACAAACTAATTTTTATCAAAACGAGCTGTCCTCCAACCTGGAGAAATAAGATTGATCTCTAGTAGCAGCCGGCGTTGCTTAGACGTATAACCTACAACACCGACAAAAACATATCTATTAATTTATGTTTTAACAGTAAGTGATACAGTACAACTAGAAGGAGACAAGTTATAATTAAGGTAAAAATATATATAGAATATCTTTCCTATTTTGCTCCGTGATTATGAATCCATGCGCACGGTTTATTAAACCGTGAGCACTTATTATGAATCCATGCACACGGTTTATTAAACCGTGAGCACGTATTATGAATCCATGCACACGGTTTATTAAACCGTGAGCACTTATTATGAATCCGTGCGCACAATTTATTTAGTTTAGGTTGTTTTTCTCAGCTGACCCCAGGGGGGCTCCGTAGGATCTGCAGCAATGAGCGGTACAACGAAAATATGTGGTGTGTCTCAAATTGCGCACTTCTGTACTGGGTTGTTTTGGGGACAACACTCCCCCGTCAAATTTTACGCACTATGCAAGTAAGTAAGTAGTGTACAAAATGCACTTCCGTTACTAACTAAAGCATAGTGGCCCAATGGTTAGCACTGTGGCCTCACAGCAACAAGGTTTTGGGTTTGAATCCAAGTTGTTCTGGGCCTTTCTGTTTGGAGTTTGTCTACAAAAGTGTTTGCGCGTCCACGTGATACAAGCCTTCCGTGATCGCGCACAGGCCCCACCCCACGCAGTTGCTAGTAGCCACGGAGGACACAGAAGATAAAAAAAAAACATGAACTCTTCAGATGAGGTCATTATCTTCACTCAAGTTTCTGAGCGCAAAAGTCCCCAAACGACACAATCTTCTGAACACAGCCATACTGAAAAATACAGAGTGAATTGTCTGGAGCTGATAGTCTTAATTAGCTTTGTAGCAACTCATTTGGTAATGGCTTGAACGTAACAAACGATTCATAATATCAAAAAGTTAGGCACAAAAGCTTTAATATTGAACATTCAAGTGTCTTCGCCTCATGGCCATGGTTGCTGCCTACCATTATCCTCCGCCAGCCAGGTCAACAACTGTGAGCTGAATGCCATTTTTAAATATTTAATTTGTTTAAGTAATGAACAGAAACACTGCTGAATTCCTAACTTTAAATGCCAGATTCTTATTTCATTAATATCCTAAGTGAACAGCTGCAATTGTAACTGTATTACACTGTTTTATTGTGTTTGTCACTAAGTTTTATTTGAGCAGATGTGTCGCCAGTGCTATGCCAAAGGAAGCAACTTCTAGTCTAAAGCCACCAACTCTGACTCAAACTGCTCTGTCCTGGTTAGTTTGCAGGCAGCGCTCTTCTGTCTGACAACCCAAACATCCACCAATAAATGAGGACATCACCAGTGATAAACATTAAGCTAACAGCAAGGAAATGAGGGTCTATAGCAGTAAGGGAAAGAATCAATAACCTTGAGATGGCTATACAGATAACAACAACATATATTGCCAATAAATCTACAACCACTCCAGCATTAAACACTAGAAAATATTTTAATATTGAACTCTGTGTCATACAGCTGGTAAGGCAGAGGACATTTCACACCTTGACAGAAAGCCTCTGACATGTTAAAACATACTAGGACACAGGGACCACATATCAAGCTGTTACGTACACATTTCAAAAACTGGAAAATAAAGCCTTTTTCACTGATTTCATAAAACAAGAATTGTTCCTGCATATGAGGGTGCACCTTGTATGCTGCCATTGAGGTACAATAATCTCAAAAATCTTTCAATAAAGTTGCAAATGTTCTATCCCGGTAAATTCTAATATCCCGTATTCTCCACATAATCACACAAAATATAGAGGTAGAAGAAGCTTCGCAAATTTCAATGAACTGCTTGCTGGTTACTCACCACTCATGGTGTCAAACAGTCCGATCAAAGTCAGGTAACACTCTCAACTGTAGAGTCACAGGTGTGTGTGAGTGTGTCCGGAGCTGAGCAGCACAATGACAGGGTGTCTCACTGCTCTGCTGTTATAAGCAGACAGACATGAAAAGGCCTCTCATATGGCCTGACCTTCTCACACACACACACACACACACACACACACACACACGCACACACACGCATGCATGCAAGCACACACACGCACGCATGCAAGCACACACACTTGTGCATACGTGCGCACACATGCACGCACACAGTGGAACAGCCAACCTTTTGCAGTCCATAACAAGTCCATCAAAGTCAAATCCAGCTATCTAGTTTCTTTCCCGAAAACGTCTTTACACCTTCAGCAAAGTTTCTTTACACTCCTGATCTACTTCCCTAAAACTTTGCACAGAAACCTCATGTGATAGTACACCAAACAACATTTTGTACAACATGTCATCAAGATGTACACATCAAAACATCCAGACCAAATCTTTGGGATTTTAAGTAACACCAAGTTAACAAATGGAAATCAGTTTACTTCACGAAGAGTACAACTCTGCATGCATAATGTCTCTGAACACCAGTTGTAGGATTTAGCATTTTTGGAGTTTGACCCACATTTGGAACTAAAGGTTGATATATAGTTGTGCAATAAGGGGTTGGGATACACACATATCCATGTACTAAGGCTCAGACCTTACCGCAGCAGCCCAGGATCGAGTCTGACCTACGGCCCTTTGCTGCATGTCATCCCCCCCTCTCCCCCCTTTTCTATCTTTAGCTGTCCTAACAAAGAAAGGCCACAAAAAGCCCAAAAAAAAGATACATGCACATGCTCCGACGCTGACGTGTGCCTCGTCTTTTTTCTTTTTTTCAACATACGCCAACAAAACTCCTACAGTAATACAACAACTTGTTTCTTATACAGAAATTCATTCCAACAATTCCAAAAAGCAAGAAGTTAAACAAGCAAACAAACAATAAAAAAAAGAAATACACATACGACAAATGCACACAAAATCCAAATAAATCAAATGGTTTCAAGTGCACTTCCTCAAAAATGTAGCTACAGGTTAGGGTGATACCACTGGGGGACTGCAACAACTGTGATTGGCTGATTATGTATTCAGCCAATCACAACAAGTTTCTGATGCCGATCGAGATTGTTGAGAGTGAAGACAACATTAAGGAAGACTCAAAAGTCACCGAGTGGCGTTACATGAAGGAGCTGAGAAAGCTTCAACTTGATGCAAACTATACCCTCTGATGCATGGTAGTGACAAGGCATGAGTGACATCAGAATGATCCAGAATGATCCAGAATGATCAAGATTTCAAAGAAAATTGGATATGATCACCTTTTTCCAGATAACAACTTTTCAAGATTACAAAATCCAGATTACCAGGGCCCAGTTTTTCAAAAGTTATCCAGTGGGATTTCAGATCACGGATTGGATCAAAACTTGTTTTTCAAAATATCCACAATGTATTTGTTAATGCATATTTGTTTTTTATTTGTTGTGGCTTAGATGAGGGGTCATAAAAGAAATTATGAATGGAAGTGGATGTTTATGTTATTTTTGTGTTTTACAGTGACTCCATGTTGGCTCTTCTACCTGTTCTTTTCATGTTGTCCTATTTAGAGCACTGGTAATCCAGATTTGGTAATCTTGTGTATCTGGATCAGGGTGATCCAGTCCAATGTTGCTTTGAAAAAAAAGTAAAATGTATTACCTGATCCTGAGTAGCAAAAAATGGGATTTCCAAATCCGAATCATTTTGATCGAGATTAAATGTTTTCAATAACTGACACCTTGAGATATTTAGACTTGTTTGGAAGCACAGAGACGTTTTCTTTTATTATTGTATCACTACTAATAGGGAGTTAGGGGCGGGGGAAAAAAATCGATACAGCATAGTATCGCAATATTTTCAGTGGCAATAATGTATCAATACACAGGCGCCAAGTATCGACCTTTTATTATATATGTGTTGGTCTGTTTGTCTGCTGGACAATCTCATTTTGCAGCAATAAAATTGAATGAAACAGATGTTGACAAAGTTTCCTTTTGGGGGACATCATTTGAAATTGGGAAAATTAGAAGTTGGAAGAAAGGTTATACATTGCAATATATCGCAGAAATTTGCAGTATCGTATCTTGGCATAAGTATTGTGATGATATCATATCGGGAGGCATCTGGTGATTCCCACCTCTATAAGGAGTATCAACAAAAACAGCAACACACAGACTGTGTAAGTTACCAAATAGAAATATCCAAAAGCACAACACATCAATAGAATTGTCATTTAGATTATCAAGCTGCACCATGGTATAGTTTTTGGCTCAAAAGCTGTAAATGTGCTTTAAGTAAACGGAAGAAAACCTAATGATATGATAACTTTAACAAAGTACTGGGACTTCAATAAGATAAACAATGACATACAACACAAGAAACACATCCCTCAGAAAATTAGTCGGCTGTCCTATCAGACGTGAGTATAACATGTACATTTCGCCAGTGCTAAACTCGCCGGCAAGCTGCAGGTCATTGGAGGAAAAAGGGAGATGTGTGAACACAAGTCATGATATCTCTGGCACCATTGCATTGATTTTGACCATTCACATGGAAATCTCTATCTCACAAGTCCCCCAACTTTATGGAAGTGCAACAATAAATTGCTGGAATATCCCTTTCATTTAAAGTCAGTTGAGCATCAGTATGCATCACAATGATCAGAATTTCATGATGTATGGATGGAGTAAATGAACAGGTTGTATTACACATGCATGATTTCTTTCTTGTTACCCTCTTTTGAAAATGCAGGAGCTACATTAAACTTGCTGCAAAAGAAGAAAAAAAAAAGATAAAGCCAGATACCCTGTTTTCTGCCTTTAGTTGTGTCAAGCCGTCATCAGATCCTTCCGTCTTCACCTGGTTGTCCTCCCTGAAGAAGCTGTTAAAACAGGGATTCAAACTTCACAATCTCAGACACAACTTTCACTCAAACAGTGTCAGACCTATCTATAAAGTGATCACTTATTAGACGGCTACAAACACGACAAATTACAAATAAAATCAAACACACACCTCTGGCTGTCCAAGACGCTCCTCACACACTCATGTGGGTGCCTCTCTCTCTCTCTTTCTATGTCTCCACCACGCAGCCGATAATGAACTAGTAGTGCCCACACACTGTATCTCATCTCATCAATTTCACTGTTTCTCCCGTTTTACTATCAAGCGGCATGTGCGCGTCCATGGAGCCTCAGGCGGAGAGGAGCGCCTTGCAGGTCTGCGTGGGAGGAGGAGAGGTTAAGGATCCTTCAGGAGAGAGAAAAAATAATAGAGATGAACCACCTGCTGCCCGTCCACAGCAATGAAGCCTGTGTAAAATACTCTTAACTAACTGCTTTCTTAATGAAGTTCATAATTAGAAAAGCAACTGTGTGATCACGTGATTAATAGGCTTCACATAGCCTACCCTGCAGTCTGCTTAGCTGCTCCGAATCTCTCTGGGGAACTCGGGTATTTTTAACCCTTTGGCACCCAGCTGCCCAGCTTTCCATTCTAACACCTACTCATTATGTTCACGTTCACAAAAGTTGCATTAATATGCACGACGCCTACCACAATCTGAAAAAAAGCTGCACCAAATGCGTTGTTTTCTTTCACATATTCAAACTGTCTATCATGAAGAGGAAATTATTCAGTGCAGGTTACAGGTAGTAACGGTGTGCACAAACATCTTTAGTGTCATTATAAAAAGTCAAAAGCAATGTGTTTGTGGATTTACGGAGGTGAGGGAACACTTTTACGTTTTTATACATTTTGAAAGAAGAAAAAAAAAACATGACAATATTTTGCATTATCATGTTCCAAGCTTCAGAGCAGATGAGATTGAACCACACTGTCCATAGAAAGTGTTCTTGAGCTTTCCATCAAATCTCCGAACTTTAAAATGGCATTGCTGTGCTGAGATGTTAAGCCACAATGGGCGAGAAGTCTTCAAAGTGCTCAGAAAAAAAATTAAATTTAAACTAATTCCAAGATAAATAGACAACTCCACGTGCTGAAGACGATTATGATACAAACGTCATTGTTTGATGCAGACACTTTGTGAAACCTTTAAATCGCAATATGTTTCTTTTAACAGCACACATGGAAATATTTCAAATGACAATTCTATTATAAATGTAGCCAAACATATTTTTGGAAATAAAAAGTTCTTCGGGTTTGCACAATTTGTCATAGTTAATGAAAAATAAAAGTATCACACTTCTCTGCCTTTTCTTAACAGAATGAAAACACAGATAACCTCTGCATGCCTGCACATTCACTGCAAACATTCAACAAGCTATTATTGCACCTAACATGCAGATCAATCTGAGGCTGTGGACATCCCTCTGGTTCCAATCTGGTGGAGGACCAAAGTGATGGGAGCAGATTGCATCGCCATGGCAACACAATTATGCTGCCATAACGTGGGCGGCAAGGATCATGTATGATCCACGGTTAGATAGTGTGATTATTCACCAGCCTGTAGGAAGGAACATTTATCGCGTGCTATCTTTTTTTTTTAATTATTTTGATGTGATTTTTGCAGTGTAGGCCTATGCTATAAATGGTTTGATACGTGTCTGAATGAATAGCCGACATTATTAGATTTAAATAGATTCAGGTCAAAGTAATCAAATTCGTTTTTAGGACCATGGCAACAAAATTATGAAGAGTAAATTTGTAAATGGGGATTAAATTATTGCACACAGTACCTCCTGCGATGAAGTTAGGTCATTGCTCCCACTTATTGCTGCCCATTAGTTACCTAGCAACATGCAATATGTCAATGTTGTGGTATTGGTGAGTACTGGCTGTGATGTTTGTGCAACCACTTTATTGTCTCAACATGGTATAATAGTATTATGATGGCCAGGCAAGTGGAATGGAGCATGCTTCCCTCTGTCCCTGGAACTAAAATAACACACACACACACACACACACACACACACACACACACACACACACACACACACACTTCATCAATTATTTCTCAAGGGGCTCAGTGTTGCCCTAAATTGACCCATGATGTGACAGGTGTTATTTTAAGACCTAAAAAAAAACATTATACAGCAAATTCAGCTCAGCTATGTTTAGGCTTCAGAAACCAGACAATTCCTGAGTGGTACATTACATTATATACCATTACAAAGCTAATAACTAACTATCAGTACAATTACAAACTGCAGCTAATAAATCAAAGATTATAAAACACATTGAGAAAGAAAATTAATGGCGACTGACTAACTGAGGCTCCCATAGCCACAGATGTGAAACCACTGGAAATGTACGTAAGTTGCTTGTTCTTTCAGTTCTAACTGCAGTTGCTTGGGAGAGGAAATGGAGAAATAAGGGCTTCTAAAGGACTAAATGGACTGTTGCAACACATTGAAACTTAACTTTCTCACAAGCTTCTTTAATAGTGAGTCACTTTCTGCAAATAGTTTTTCTAATTGTGCTACACTGTGGACTGTTTGTTTCCCAGATTCCTCAGTTAAAAGTCGAGTGATTGGTTCCAGACTCCCATATTTAAGAGATGAAAGTAGAGAAAGCTGTCTGTATCAAAATGCCTTGGTAAACACAGAAAGGTCAGGGAATAGATTGCTTTGAAATGTCAGCTGATTACTTTATAACAGGCAACATGAAGCTATTTTAAGGGCCTGTAAGATAAAAAATATACTGTATACATACAAAAGGGGATTTGCAGTGTGGATTGGAGGGGGGTAAAAGATAGATTGTTCTTCTGGATCATATCATATTGGTACTTTATCAATAAGAAGTAGAGCTGCATATTCCTTTTTTAGTCTTTCTATATCTAAGATACATGTACAGTATATAATAAACTGTATAGATCAAAAGCAAAACTTTTAGACTCTGTTGGCAGCTTGCATACAAAATCTGACGTAATACATACAAGAAATACTGCAAGTGACTTGTCTCTCATGTTGTACTCATTTCTAAATGTACCACTGTATTGACATTCTATAGAGCAGTGGTTCCCAACGTGGGGGTCTGGAACCGCATGGGGTTCTCTTAAAGGTCCCTTGGCATGAAATCTTCACTTTCAGTTTTTTTAACATTAATATGCCTGCCTTTGGTCCCCAAGTGGCTAGAAATGGTGATAGATGTAAACCAAGCCCTGGGTATCTTGCACTGCCTTTGAGAAAATGAAAGCTCAGGTGGGCCGATCTGAGCTTTCATTTTCTTGACAGTTGGTCAAGCCCCCCTTCTCCTCCTAAAAATCTACAGACTCAGAAATGGCACATACTAAGGAAAGATCATTGTGAGATTGGCTCTAGTGGCTGTAATTCTGCACCAAGGCTGAATTTTGGGGAAAAGTCTTCAGATATGGTATTATAAGGTCTATATAAAAGCCTCCAAAGAGCACCATGTCATGGGACCTTCAAGATGATAAAAGGAATATGAAAAAAGAACCTGTAAAGCTGTATTTCTGTTACACAAAATAGTTTTTTGCTTTTTTCCCCCTGCAAAAAACTGGATACTTTCACCTTGTTAGTCCTCTAAGGATCCTTTAAAATGAAATGATTTTTAATAACTGTTCATTATTGTTGTTGATACTGAGGTCACAAGCAGATATACAGTGGGGCTTGAAAGTTTGGGCACCCCAGGTAAAGAATTTGGATTAATGTACATAAAGAAGCCAAGAAAAGATGGAAAAATCTCCAAAAGGCATCAAATGACAGATTAGACATTCGTATAATATGTCACAAAAAGTTAGATTTCCTCATTTACATTTTCAAAATAACAGAAAACAAAAAAATGGCATCTGCAAAAGTTTGGGCACCCTGCAGAGTTAATACCTTGTACTGCCCCCTTTGGCAAGTATCACAGCTTGGAAACGCTTCTTGTAGCCAGCCAAGAGTCTTTTGATTCTTGTTTTGAGGTATCTTCACCCATTCTTCCTTACAACAGTCTTCCAGTTCTTTAAGGTCTATCCACAGATTTTCAGTTATGTTGAGGTCAGGAGATTGTGAAGGCCATGGCAAAACCTTCAGTTTACGCCTCTTGATTTAAACCACCGTGGATTTTGAGGTATGTTTAGGATCATTATCCATTTGTAGAAGCCATCCTCTCTTTAACTTCAGCTTTTTCACAGATGGCATCAAGTTAGCGTCCAAAATGTTCTAAAATTTTATTGAATCCATTTTTCCTTCTACTCGTGAAATGTTCCCTGTGCCACTGGCTGCAATACAACCCCAAAGCATGATTGATCCAGCCCCATGCTTAACAGCTTTTCATTAAATTCTGTGCCCTTTCTTCTCCAAACGTACCTTTGCCCATTCCGGCCAAAAAATTATATTTTAACCTCATCGGTCCACAGAACTTGTTTCCACAATGCATCAAGCTTGTCTATGTTCATTTGCAAACTTCAAACGCTGATTTTTGTGGTGAGGACGTAGAAGAGGTTTTCTTCTAATGACTCTTCCATGAAGACCATATATTTGTACGAGTATCTCTTTATAGTGGAATGGTGTACCACAGCTCCAGTGTCTGCCAGGTCTTTCTGGATTTTATGGATCGTGCAGTCAAACGTGGGTTTGGACTTTCTTTTCTCACAATCCTGTGAGCTGTTCTGTCTGATATTTTTCTTATTATTCCACTGTTCCTGATGACTGCCATTTCTTATTTAAGATTTAATTTGTTTATTAACACAGAAATTACAATTTACACTCTGCTTACACACTTTGTTAGTAAATCACACACAGGTCTGAAATACACACACATACTCAGGACCTATACATGCACTAATGGAGAGATGTCAGAGTGAGTGGGCTGCCAGCTCAAACAGCACCCTGAGCGGATACGGTGCCTTGCTCAAGAGCAGCTGGCAGTGCCCAGGAGCTGAAGAGGCATCTCTCCAGCCACCAATCCACATTCCGTATTTTTTGCTCCATATGGGGACTTGAACCAGTGACCCTCCGGTTCCCAACCCAACTCCCTGCTGACTGAGCTACTTCCATTTACATTCCGAACAAAGGATATTGGCATCTGAAAACCCTTTGCTATCTTCTTATAGCCTTCTCCTGCTTTGTGAGCGTCAACTATTTTCAGTTTCAGTTTTCTAGACAACTGCTTAGAAGAAGCCATGGTGCTGATTGTTGCGGCAAGGTCAGATGAATCTGGGCATTTAGAACCTTAAGATTAACATCACCTGGTCTTTCCAGACGATGATTGAGAACAATCCATGACACTGTCAGGTGTCAGCTTTCCAAAGGGGGCGGTGCATGCTAGACACTCTGCAGGGTGCCCAAACTTTTGCAGACGCCATTTTTTTGTTTTCTGTTATTTTGAAAGTGTAAATGATGGTGACTTTTTGTGACCTATTATACGAATGTCTAATCTGTCATTTGATGCCTTTTGAAGATTTTTCCATCTTTTCTTGGCTTCTTTATGCACATTAATACAAATTTTTACCTGGGGTGCCCAAACTTTCGAGCCCCACTGTAGATTCATTTTGAGGGCTCACATGCCAACAAGTTGGTAGTCAGTGCTGTAAAGTATCAGAAGGTTTCATTCCAAAGTTATTTTTTTGGTAAAAGTTCAATATTAACTTCACCGATTTAATATTTTGACTCATTAAAGAAAAAATTACAAGACATAATTTAGGCATACTGTACCTTTAACATTCATTTATTGCTATCAGCATATTGTTGACTCCCTATTACATTACCATATAGCTGTTTTTTACAGTTCATTTTGGAATAAAAACATAATTACACACTTGAATATTAGATAAGGTTATTAATATTATACAAATCAAAGGGTCGTATTAAACATAAAATATATGATATAAACCACTAACATAATGAAAAAGAGCCAATAAGATCACCCAAGGATGTAAGATTATTAGATTGTAATTAAACTAACATTTCAAAGCCAAAACATTGTTTATGATTATTACTAAATCACTCATCTGCAATATAAATGCTGCATCAGAGCAAATAATTTTCATCAAACTCAGTGGTATTAAGTATTCATTTAAGGCTACTGTGCAAATTCTATTATCAAACAACATTCACTCCTGCTTGGTTAGGGCTTATAGTTTTGTCTTGCATTTTTGGTCATTAACAAAAAACAACTTCAACACATTTTGAGAGTTTTCTCAACGTAGCTGATTCCAGTGTGAAACTATAATGGGTTTGCTTGTATTAAAACAGCAAATGACCAACCTTGCTGAACCTGAAAAACATCGAGAGTGAATATATTGAAACAGGATATGAGAGGTGTTATCCGGAAGCAGGTTCAGCTTGTGGAATGTTGTTTGTTTGAGACATGGAGGAATAACATTGTTGAACTGACGTTATTTTAGCAGATGCAGACACAGGAAGAGAAAAGATACTTTTCCACATGTGATTGACATCAAAAAGAAAGCAAGACAACCGAACAGAAAGAAACATTAGTGAAAAGATATTACTATGCATTAAAACATTGTGCATACAAGTATTTGGTTTGTTTTACAGATAACTGTACCATTATAAAAAAAATAAAAAAATGATTACAAACACTGCTTCACATATTTCGATCTTTTTACAGTGCCTTGGCTTTTACTTTGGAACTTGATGTTGTAATCTTGACAGGAATAATTGAAACACTGTTTTGTTTTTATTTAAATGAGATGATACAATAAACAATCTTGATGTATCCAAACCATCAAGACCAACTTTGGTCAACTGTAGGCAAAAAAAAAATCAAAGTCTATGATTGCTCCCTAAGGACTCGTATCAAGCATTGAGGACATCTGGCAAATATCTCCAAAGAGGGAATGAATCAAAAAGGCTGTGCTAAAATCAATTTAACAATCATGTAGTTCTGTAGCAAGGAGATATGGAAGCATTATTTTATGAAAAAAGGTCTTCAGAAAACTCATTCCAACTCACCGTTGTTCCAAATCCAAATTATAGTAATAATAATGAATAGCTACACTAACTAAAATTTCCTTCGGGATGAATAAAGTATCTCTATCTATCTATCTATCTATCTATCTATCTATCTATCTATCTAGTTTCTTTTTAATCCTTAATATTTTCTTCTACAGCAACATTCTAAAAATGGGCAAAAATGTAAAACTTTCTCTAAATGGATCATGCGAGGTGTGGAACACTTCTCTTTACGTGAAACGGTCGGCAATAATTGGAAGCCAAAGGTGGATCTAAAGACGGACTCTCTCTGTCTGACGTTGAATTCTTCATTTAATTCGATTAAATGTATTTAAGCCCTGTAGATCTGAAAGGAGTTTTGGATTGCTCCATATTTCGCAAGGATATGCTACAAAGATATATAAAAAAGTAAAGCAGATAACTTTGAGATGAGTATGAGTGTGTTTGAAAGAAAAGGGGCCCCATCTCTTTGTCTAATGACTGTCCTGCGCAGACTCAGACATCTGGATAAATCACCTAGATATTAAACAATCTGATGTGGTCTCTTTAATATTTTTGCATTGACGTAGTTATAAAGGCCACGGTGGCACCATCATCTGAATTTTTGGGAGTCTCAGTGTATGCGAGTGTTGGGTCTTGGGTATTGCATGAGTCTGTGGTTGTAAGTAGTGTCACTACATTATTGCCTGGGGAAACTGCCCATAGATTGTTTAACAGCTTCCTCCAACGACTTCCTGGTTACCAGTAGCCGCACCACGTCCTCGTTCTTCTTTGTTAGTCTTTTACGAGCCTGGTCGTGGGTCACCATGGTCATATCCCAGCCGTTCACCTGGGAGGAAGAAACGGATTTGGTTTCAGAAAAGCTGGAGCCATTTTCTCTAATTTGAGTTGATTACCAGTAGGTGAGCACAGCTCCTATCTGACTCTCTAGTGTACACATGGTGCCATCTTGTGGATGTAGATCAAAGCTCTGATTGATATTTGACACACACACCTGCATTAGTTTGTCTCCCATCCTCAAGCCTGCCGTGTCTGCTGGTCCTCCGGGTGTTATCCTGGTCACATAGATGCCCTTTGGATAATGAAAAATACATTTACTATTCCATACGATCGATCATGTAAAAAATACAGACAGATGCAGATCTAAAAACATCAAACAAATTAAGAATGGGGCACCTCAAAAATATGAAATGACAACAGTTGACAAATACTGTACTATAATATAGTTTCTCTGGTTTGATAATCGTAAATCTTGGATTATTATTATTAATTACATCTATTGAATTCAATTGGTAGCACAAACTGGGGTTAGTCAATTGCCAAAACCATCAGAGTGTATGTCTGGGAAAATACTGAATATTATTAACATTGTGAAAGTAACAAATTGTTTTATTTTATGATCTTGATAAAAAAAAATTTAAAAAAAATTCTGTAACCTCTATTACAAAACAAGCAAATTATGATGATGACAAAGATGGCATTCATTTTAATGAGGGCAAATTCAGCCGATAAAGATGATCGGTTGACATTTTATACAAGCTGCAATAACTGCCTTGAGTCAATAAAAGAGTATAATGCTGATTTATGATCATATTTTTAAAAGTCCCTTTTAATAGCAGCACATAATCCACAAAAACTCCATAACTATGACTGCAACTTAGCATTATTTTTTATTCATCTGATAATTTTTCCTTGGTAACTCGCTTGTCGTCGTTTAGTATGTTGTTAGTTTATTTCTTGTTTATTTCAACCAACAGTCTATAGTCAAAGATACTAAAATAACAATAAAGGAAAACACAAAACACAGCAAATACATTTGGGAAGCTGGAACCAACATATTCTTGGCATGTGCACTTGATGACGACTTACACAATTAACCGTAATTTATCATAATTTTCTGCACTTTGCAAAACCAATACTTAAACACTGGGGGAACACTAATTGTCGTTTGTGTCCTTAGCACTGGAGTTAGCTAAGTGCTGACTTGGCTGGTTGCTAGCTGGCTGGGGGCTGACTGTGGCTGTGTCCCTGGGCCGGGGCTGTAATGATAGTGGATGGTTGCTAGCTGGCTGCTGACTGTGGCTGTGTCCCCGGGCCAGGGCTGTAATGATAGTGGATGGTTGCTAGCTGGCTGGCGGCTGACTGTGGCTGTGTCCCCGGGCCGGGGCTGTAATGATAGTGGATGGTTGCTAGCTGGCGGCTGACTGTGGCTGTGTCCCCGGGCCGGGGCTGTAATGATAGTGGATGGTTGCTAGCTGGCTGGCGGCTGACTGTGGCTGTGTCCTCTGGGTTGTTTTCAGCTCTCATCTTGACTAAAGCCTTGCAGCGCTGGGATAGTGAGCCAGAAGACACGGGTGTGCTAGCTAGCTAAATTACCATTAGATTAGTCGTCTAGATACAGTTAACGTTACTGATGAATGTGTGGGTTAGCCCAGAGTTGTTAACCTAGAATAATACTAGAAATAACAGAGCGTGTTGAACGATGTAGTAATCTCATGTTACCCACCAAGAATTAGCTAACGTTACAGACCTAGCATTAGCTACCTGCTTGTCAACCAGCACCTTTACTGTAGGCACCAAAGCACTTTTCCTTTTTGGTCCCCCTACAGGTTGGAAGCGGAATTGTCCATTACTGTTCCCATTATCTTTATATTATTTTATTTTCTTATGTCTCATTTCAACAAGTTAATGAACCACTGAAACAATTTTGGAAACATTATTTTAAGGTACAAAAGAAACTTTGGTGTTGGATCAACCAATATTGAAATCAATCAATATCAATAAATAAGGTCTCTGTTGTATTACTGTGTTGCAAAGTGGCATGTAATAATGACAAAACAGTGCCATGTGGCAGAAACAAAGTTCTAGACAAATCAAGGTTTGTATCAAACCTTTTTGGTGTGTCGTTACAGCCCTAGAATACAGTCAGCAGGTCAGACACGACTCTGTGTAAACCTGCAGTATTCCTCTCTATGACATCAGCAAGGTGAGTCTGGTTTGTTCCCACCTGAGGCTGCAGGTAATGTGTTCAGGCTTGTCCCTCATTTATAGCTCACCAAAGTACTGCTCTAGTACCACTGTGCTTCAACAGGTCAGAGATGTGATCAGGAACAGAAGACCATTTATCATCTTTGTTATGGCTTTTTATGGATTTCTCTCTGTTGTATTATCTTGGTGTATTTTGAATTGTCCTTGTGTATTTTTGAATGCCCAACTATGGATAACAAATGAAAAAATCATTGAGAATCACACGATTTAGTTTGTATAAAATACCTAAAATGTATTTAACTTAATGGGTTGAACATCAGTTTGACCTTTTACAGTTTGATTTTGAATAATTGAGCACAAAAATGTCAGATATCGATAATGTCTTCATAAATAAAAGACATGTCACTATCACACCTACCTACCCACACCCACACACTTACTTTGTCTGTCTTGTCGTCAGAGAAGGGGTTCTGTCCAGGGTCCTGGTCTATCCCTCCTCCGATGCTGAATCCCAAGATGAGATTTTCTCCCTGCCGCAACTTCTGGATCTGAATTCGTTGCTGTTCAACAGAAGAAGAAAAAACTAAATCAGATTCATCTGCAGCATAGAACATTACTTGGCCAATTCATAAACCCTGACACACAAAATGCATTCAGTAGTTTATAACTACCGTTTTATAATTACAAGCCCCAGATCAGGAAAACGGTGGACACTTTCAGACTGTAATTATGTATTTGTGTCAAAATAAAAGCCCAAAAATTACACACGTTTAAGGAAATGTGTCACTGAGTGTTATTATGTGGTAACTGTCATTAACCTTAACTGCAACATGAATTTCACTGTTCGTGGTAATTTAACATGTGCACGCACACTCATTTACATAACAGAAAATAATTATGAGATGCAACAGTTTTGAAAATAATGTGCAAATGCAAAAGAAAAAGGAGGGAAACCAAGTTGCAAAGAATGACAAATGGTGGGTTTGAGAGGCTGTTTCCTAGTTATGGAAGTCCACACTGGAACAGACTTTATTAGAGCAGCCCTGCCCTTGACACTGACAAGCAGCTGCAGGGTCACTAACCAGATGGATGGATGACTCTGACAGTAGCACTCCTTACAACACTCCCCAACACAAAGACTGCCTGTGTGTGTGGGGATGAATAACCAGACATTCACTGAGTGGGTTGTCTGATACAACGAAGTCTGAGGATGTCTGGAACGTTGTCAGGCAGTCAGGACTTGCTTGCACTACAACACATTTTCTCTTCCAGTAAAAAGAGATTTATAAGCCTGACCGGTAGATCTTCTAGCACCAAAAAATGATGCCATAAATAGGACACTAGTGGTTTACAAATAGACCCATTGCTATATGTGGACCCAAAGGGGACACTGTTTAATTAAATAATGTTAGTATTAATAGACATTTATATTAAACCAATAAATTGGGCAGTTCAATATATTGGCTGATTTTAGTCTATTGCAGATATATCTGTATGTACATGTCGGCGAACAAGAAAATGGCCAAAATATGTTTGAGGTCATTCAGAAATAGTGTCTTCATTTCATAGTTTTTCAACCAGGGAGCTCTGACAAGTTTCTAATGTTAAGTGTGCCACTCTAAAAAGACCACACAACTAGTAGTTATCGAAAAATGTAAATAAGAAAAAAATATTAATATTGGCTGATCTTTTGTATTACATTGGCTAATATAAATCTTGAATATCAATTTCAGTATCAGCCTAAAAAAATACAGTATTAGTCAGGCTATGACAAATGTATTTGATAGTTAAGAAGTATTCCTGATTGTATGAATTGTCTAAACACTTCCCAGCTATAACGTTAAAACATCCATGATATACAAACTTAATGGTCCTTTTACTGATAGTGGATGCCACACCATGAGGAAGTTAACCTGCATGCTTTCTCAACACATGCTCCCCACCCCTCACGTGAAATCTTCACAACTCTGACCTGACAAACTCCCTGCAACCCCAGTTATATCTACCCCCTCTGTGGCCTAATCATAAATAAATGTTAGCAATGGTAACAAGTCCTACTTCATTTGAAGTCACCGCAAAAAAACAATCCAACTACACTTTATATTCAGTAACGTTGCGTTCAAGCAGGGACACTGAATCACACCGATGGTGACGCCCATCTGTAAAAGAGTGATTTGTCAAGACAAGCCTACAGTGGGCGATGACGTTTGATAAATTGTATGTGGTGTGCTAGCATTAAGATTTGATAGCCTGTCTTCAGGTAATATTTGTATACTACAACACTTTTCTTTGTAAAGTGAGAAAGCTGACAAAATAGAGTCTCTAGGTCTCCCTGTCAGCTCGCTCTCTTTCAATGCATTTACCGTAAAGGTCAGAACACAGGTGCCCACCAACTTTAGGGGCTGCTGGTTTGACCATAGAGATGCAAGTGAAGACTAGCTTGGTTGTGTAGCACTTCGGCTAAACAAAGAAATTAATGTTAATGTAGCCAGGTAACGTTAGTGAGCGCATAATGGCTAACATTAACGTTAGTATATTGAGCGTTTTGTACTGTTACGGTTTCACGTTAACGGCGGACCAGAAGCCGAACAATAGAGACCCGTTGAATGGACACAGCCCTACTCCCAAACTTACCACAACAGCAGTCAACGGCTGTCCCGGGACGAAAGACATTGTGTCGCTACGATGTGTAGAGTAAAAAATGTATAAACTTGCAACAAATATTGTTGAAGTCTCAGAAAAAAAGGTGTCGACAGTTGGGCAACAAGTTTCCAGATCACTAGCTATCTACATGAGTAACAGCAGGCTGATCCTGGTTAGAAATCCAAGTGCTTCTCAGGTGACGTCCCCTCGCCCCCAGCCTATCAGATCTGCGCGTTTTGGAGCACGGGGTAGCCAGGCGGGGCGGTGTTTAACAGTTGACCGTCGCCGGGCGCCCCCACTGACTCTGCGAAGACATGCGTTACAAATCAACTCTCTAAGGGATTGTTGGTCCCCACCTACCCCATTTGCGTCCCGATTAAAGGCTGTGTGTTTTCCTTAAAAGGAACTAGCAAATAGTGACCTTCTTTGTGATCCTGCATAGTCCATCCAACTGAGAGATATGGCCACACATGTAAAGTCTTGAAGCCCCTCTGTACTGATGGGGATCTTGTGCAGTAATATGGCCATTGAGAGTGTAGTGACTAATTTTACAGTAATAACTAGCTTTGATAAATTGTATGTAGCCGCCTACTTTTTGGGAAAAAAGTAATTCCCCCAAAACACTGTATGTTATCAGCTTTAATAAACATTGTAAATTTTAAACTCATGGAGCAGCTAAGAATGGTTTGTTTGGTTGGCTTTACTTTTAAGTTTTATTTTTTAAACTAAAAATCCCGTTTGTATGGAAGCTAATTACCACCAGGAAAAAGAAAAACAAATTAGTTAAATATTAAAAATCATTCAAATAAACATTAATAATTATTACATAGTTAGCTGTGGTCTTAGGGTCTTAGGTGCCTCAAGGGGCGGTTACCCACAAACAACCTGGTGGACACTGGTGGTCAGGGAAGCCGTCCGATCGAAGGAGTCTTTCTGGGATATGTCATCCCGGAGGACTCCTGAGGCAGTAGCAAGGTACAGACGGGCCCGAAGGGCTGTGGCTTCTTCCGTGACAAAGGCAAAGCAGCGGGTGTGGAAGAAGTTCGGAGAAAGCATGGAGAAGGACTTTCGGTCGGAACCGAGGTGCTTCTGGAAAACCGTTCGCCACCTCAGGAGGGGGAAGCGGGGAATCATCCACTTTGAGGAACTCCTAAATCCGGCTGACACGTCCTCTGTGGTAGAGGCAGAGCTGAAGGATGATGGGGGATTGTCATCAATTACCCTGGTGGAAGTCGCTGAGGTAGTCAAACAACTCCACAGCGGCAAAGCCCCAGGGATTGATGAGATCCATCCAAAAATGCTGAAAGCTCTTGGTGTGGAGGGGCTATCTTGGCTGACACACCTTGTTTAACATGGCGTGGAAGTCTGGGACGGAGCCTAAAGAGTGGCAGACCGGGGTGGTGGTTCCCCTCTTCAAAAAGGGGGACCAGAGGGTGTGTGCCAATTACAGGGGTATCACACTTCTCAGCCTCCCTGGTAAAGTCTACTCCAAGGTGCTGGAAAGGAGGGTTCGGCCGATAGTCGAAACTCGGATTGAAGAGGAACAATGCGGATTCCGTCCTGGTCATGGAACAAAGGATCATATCTTCACTCTCAAAAGGATCCTGGAGGGAGCCTGGGAGTATGCCCAACCAGTCTACATGTGTTTTGTGGATCTGGAGAAGGCGTATGACTGGGTCACCCGGGAGAAACTGTGGGAGGTGCTGCGGGAGTATGGGGGGAGGGGGTCCCTTCTCAGAGCCATCCAATCTCTGTATGACCAAAGCGAGAGCTGTGTCCAGGTTCTCGGCAGTAAGTCGGACTCGTTCCAGGTGAGGGTTGGCCTCCGCCAGGGCTGCTCTTTGTCACCAATCCTGTTTGTAATATTTATGGACAGGATATCGAGGCGTAGTCGGGGTGGGGAGGGGTTGCAGTTTGGTGGGCTCAGGATCTCTATTCGCTGCTTTTTGCAGATGATGTGGTCCTGATGGCATCATCGGTCTGTGACCTTTAGCACTCACTGGATCGGTTCGCAGCCGAGTGTGAAGCGGCTGGGATGAGGATCAGCACCTCTAAATCTGAGGCCATGGTTCTTAGCAGGAAACCGATGGAGTGCCTTCTTCAGGTAGGGAGTGAGTCCTTACCCCAGGTGAAGGAGTTTAAATACTTTGTGGTCTTGTTCGCGAGTGAGGGGACCATGGAGCGTTAGATTGATCGGGGAATCGGAGCAGCGGGTGCGATATTAGATTCCATTTATCGCACCATTGTGACAAAAAGAGAGCTGAGCCAGAAGGCAAAGCTTTCAATCTACCGGTCAGTGTTCGTTCCTACCCTCACCTATGGTCATGAAGCAGAATTGTCCTAATTCAGTTACATTAGAGGGTTTTCGAGCATGAACGGCCTTTTTAAGGTCATACCACAACATCTCAATAGGATTCAGGTCAGGACTTTGGCTAGGCCACTCCAAAGTCTTCATTTTGTTTTTCTTCAGCCATTCGGTGGTGGACTTGCTGGTGTGTTTAGGATCATTGTCCTGCTGCAGAACCCAAGTTCGTTTCAGCTTGAGTACACAAACAGATGGTCGGACATTCTCCTTCAGGATCTCTTGGTAGACAGCAGAATTCATAGTTCCTTTTATCACGGCAAGTCTTCCAGGTCCTGAAGCAGCAAAACAGCCCCAGACCATCACACTACCACCACCATATTTTACTGTTGGTATAATGTTCTTTTTATGAAATGCAGTGTTCCTTCTATGCCAGATATACTTGGACACACACCTTCCAAAGAGTTCCACTTTTGTCTCATCAGTCCACAGAATGTTGTCCCAAAAGTCTTGGGGATCATCAAGATGTGTTGTGGAGAAATTGAGACGAGCTTTGATGTTCTTTTTGCTCAGCAGTGGTTTTCTCCTTGGAACTCTGCCATGCAGGCCATTTTTGCCCAGTCTTTTCCTGATGGTGGAGGCATGAACGCTGACCTTAACTGAGGCAAGTGAGGCCTGCAGTTCTTTGGACGTTGTTGTGGGGTCTTTTGTGACCTCTTGGATGAGTCGTCGCTGCGCTCTTGGGGTAATTTTGGGCGGCCGGCCACTCCTGGGAAGGTTCACCACTGTTCCATGTCTTCGCCATTTGTGGATAATGGCTCTCACTGTGGTTCGCTGGATTCCCAAAGCTTTGGAAATGGCTTTATAACCCTTTCCAGACTGATAGATCTCAATTACTTTCTTTTTCAATTGTTCCTGAATTTCTTTGGGTCTCGGCATGATGTGTAACTTTTAAGGATCTTCTGGTGGACCTTACTGTGTCAAGCAACTCCTATTTAAGTGATGCCTTGATTGTGAACAGGTGTGGCAATAATCAGGCCTGGGTGTGGCTAGAGAAATTGAACTCAGGTGTGGACAACCACAGTTATAGTATGTTTTAACAAGGGGGGCAATCACTTTTTCACACAGGGCCATGATGGTTTGGATTTTTTTTCACCTTTAATAATAAACACCTTCATTTACAAATTGCATTTTGTGTTTACTTGTGTTGTCCTTGACTATTGTTTAAATTGGTTTGATGTTCCAAAACACTTAAGTGTGACAAACATGCAAAGGAACAGGAAATGAGGAAGGGGGCAAACACTTTTTCACACCACTGTATACTAGAAGCAAATATTGAAGTTTTAGTTCCACTTCAATTGTTAACATCTACTGTAACTTTGCATAAAACATAATATATGTTCAGATTATGACATTTGCTACGTTTGCTTTAGTAGAAATTGCATACTTTTACAATGTGGTAAAGGATCTGAATGCCAACACTATACTCTTTGAGCATCTGATGCGGTTTACTGCCACTAGATGGTAGTCTATAATGAGGCAACTGTTTTCTATTAGTTTAGAATGGGGGGCTCTGAACTGATTTGACTATCATTCACCATATAATACAAACCATTGACAACCTTTTATATGGTCAAAGATATTAAAAAATAACCAAAGAATAACTAAAGAATTTATCAGATTATGCAAAACAACAAGTAAGTCATTACATCCTTTAAATACCTTTTGGCACTTTATGGAAACATATAAAGTAAAATTAGACAGAAGTCTGAAAGGGACTGCTTTGTCACACAGGTCCATGGTCAAATTAAAACCCAGGTCAATACACCACCACAGTAGGCACCCTATCACTGAGTGACATCACGGAAGCCATATCATGCATGTCAGAGTGAGAAGTGAAGCAAAGGAGGAAGAAGAAGGGAGACATGATGAATTGCATAGAGGTAGAGCAGAAACAGAAATGACGTACATTTCCAGTATGGGTAAATGAAATGGTGTCCCTGGTTTGTCATAGTCAAAATGCAGACAGATGAAACAGCCATGAAACTGTAGAAGAGCTGCAACAGCGTTGGAAACCAATGCATATTAAAAAAAATGTATGGGTGATTTATTTGCTAAATCATGTAACAATATTTGCTTTGTACAGATATATTACTTAGTTATATATATAAATGTGAAATATTCTTGAGATCACACAGATGCTTCATAATAATAACAAGGGTCCGACAAAGCCATTTCAAAGGTCAATTTTGTCTCACCTGTATGTTTCTACCCGTGAAACCAGTTTGACCATCATCTGCATCCATCTTCCTTATGATGTTGCTGATAACAGACCCGCATCTGAAGCTGTATTCAAAGCAGCTGACATACTGTAAACCATGCCATTTCTCATTTGCATACACTGCATCAAACTTCCTCCTGCCGCCTATTCATACTTTTCATTCACTACATGGGCCAGGCTTGTAATTAGCTTCAGCAAGATGCATACACTATATAGGGTACATTTGTCACATTACTTCTCCTTGTGTAACGATGTTTATCTGTATTGTCTCTGTTGAAGAGCAAATAAATAAATAAATAAAAGATAAAGCACTCAAAAGTCACTGTCACTAATTATAGTCACATGAGGACAGCGATTAGGAGGTTGAAACGATGCACTATAAAGCTTTTGTAACTTTGTCAATAATCACTCATTTATTCTCCACTTAGGGTTTGATCCATCTTTACATTCTTTTTTCTAAGGGAGCAGTTGTGTTTCAGTAGCCTGGAGCAAAAGGTGGAGGAGGAAGGTACTCGCGAGGTACCCTTCCATCAGTCAGTGTCAGCTCAGTGCAAGTGTGGGGAAATGGTGGAGTGTTGACGGTCTGCTGCCCTGTGATCTCGTGGTACTCGTTCTCACTCCTTTCAGTCTCCGCCACATTTATCTCTGCGTACATATTCTCCTGCAATATGCTTCTCTTCTTTTGGAACTTCTTCTTGAGGTTCTTCAGGTTGGAAATGACTGACGGCTTTGCTTCCTGGTTCTTTACAGACTGGATGTTGGTGCTGCTGGGGTGTCCAGTGGTTGTAGGTGTTGGGGGGCTCTCAGGTGCAGAGACTGTTCTGATACAAGCCTGGTTCTGCTTCAGTGGAAGGACAGAGCTCCGATCTGGAACCTCCGGAGGCTGGTTGGATGGAGGGCTGTCTTCGGTGTTTCTCTTTCTGGTCACAGGCTGGAGAATATAAACATGAAACGTTAAAAAAGCCTTATATTTTAATGTTAAAATGTTTATGTTGCATAAAACTTGATTTCAAATCTTAAGGATATCTTTTTTAACAGTCAAAAACGAAAACTAATCTATGTGTTTTAATCGGATTTAATTGACAGTGGCCCGGCAATTTAAGGAAACCGCCCCAACAACTGCCATCAGATTTTGATTTAAAGATTGCTAAATTCTGGATAATGCACAGAGGTTATATAAAACATTTTTTTCCTTGCTGAGCCCACTTTAAATAAGTGGAAAAAGGCAACAACAGAAACACAGAAATCTCTCATGGCAAACAACCAAAACTGTTCAAAGGTTGGGAGAAAATCATATGTTCATATTGGGCCCCATCATCAGCAGGAACATTTGGATAGATTTTATTTTAAGAACAGTTTTAGCAACAGACAATATTTAAAACAATAAGACCACCATTACCGGGGCTGGAAGAGGGGAAGTGACACGTAGAAATTCTTCTTCCAAACTTGGGTAAAGTTTGTTTGAAGACGGGACTGGAAAGTTCCTCAGGTTATTTGGTCGATAAGGAAGGGCTGGTGGGATATCCTCTTGTGATGTTTGCTGACTCGTGCTTGGAGGCAGTGAGTTGTTTGGTAGCAAACCTGTAGTAGGGTTTAGATGTCTTTGGGTAAACAACAGCTCTGCATAGTCAGTCTTGTCTTTCGAGGTCTTCAGCGAGATCAGACAGAGAGAGAGAGAAAAACAGAACAAGTTGTAATTGTTTTTGCATGGAGCACAGGTGGCAAGAAAATAAGCAAATATTATAATAGAAATGATGACTTAGTTTTAACCCTGAATGCATTCACTGTAAATTCCTAAATGCAAAGATGTAGTTCTGACGCTCTACAGAAGTGTACACAGTTAAGTTAATTTCACAGAGCACAATGAATACCTGAATAACCTACAAACCACACAAATGTCTTATGTATGGAACGACTGTTCAGTTAGGGCACGTGTAGTCTCGCATTGTCAGACTGTCCTCCACAGCGCTGCAAAGAAGGTTCTGGCTAGTCCACACAGCAATCCGGGATGGTGGAAAAATTGTGCTCTGGTTTATTGGCATTTCTTTAAACCAATCACAATCATCTTGGGCTATACACCAAGCGGAGCCACGGTGCCGCTGTAAAATAGCCTCGGAAAGGAACTTGTTTTGGTGGAACATGTGTACGTTCAGAAGTTGTTTTAGTCATTCAACAACAGAAAACTCAGATTCAACAGATAGTCTAGCTAGCTGTCTGGATTTAACCTGCAGAGATCTGAGGAGTAGTTAACCATAGTCCTCATAAATCGACCAGAGAAAATTACAACACAAAGAAAGCGGAAGGTAATGGACATCCGAGAACGTACATCCGAAAAGAGTAACATCTGGCAGAATTTCTAACAGAACGAGAGCAATCCCGGAAATGGTAGGTTTTGGATATTGACTAGGATACCTGTATTCATGCAGAATAATAAAACCTTTCCTCACCTGTCCACAAGCGACAGTCAGCACCTCAGTGAAGGGCAAAATGGGAGTCCTACGGTGAAAGTCCACCAGGTCCTGCAGAAGCCGGTGGTGTCTGTTCTCGCCCACTATGACGTAATGGCCGTCCTCCAATGCATCGATCATGAAATGTCTGCAGCGGTCCTCAGCGCTGAGGGTCAAAGAGAGGTTTTGAACCATCGGACCAAGACTGTGAGTGTAAACTGTAAAATACAGCTCCTTTAATCCTTCACACTTAACACTCACCGGTATGAGAGAGTGTAGCCAATCCTGCTCTCACTGACTCTGATGAGGAAGTAACCAGGAGGCTTGGCCATCAGCAGTTCCTCTGCCACCCTGCACAAATAATTATGCCCAAATTACCACAGACAAAAAAACCCTCTCACACAAGCACTTTAATCTATAAATTATCTAACAATTGTATTGGCTGGCACTGCATGTGAACTGGAGCATGAGTCACAAGGACATGTGTCATCTTAAGATGTGTGCAAACAGCTTAGCTTTTAACACATAACAAAATGTTCTTATCATGCATGGACTTACTATTTATATAGAATGGTCTGATATACAGGACATTATAGTCTTGTCAGGCAAGTAAACCTATGGAGTACACTGTACTTAATAATAATCCTCACATTATTCATTATACAAATGTGTTAATGTGTATACTGGGTGTGGAGGAAGAATGCCTAGGCCTACATTATATTTAGAAATCTGCTCAATTAGAACAAGGGTACAGTCTACAATTTAAGAGGCTACTAAAACCAGGGGGGGTCGATCTTTTCAGGCAGAGGCACCCAGGCTGAGGAATGCACTGCCTCTCTCTTTACGTTGTTTAAACTCTGGTGATTCTTTTTAAAAAGCAGAATCAACAAGACTTGGCTTTTCAAAATGGCTTTTAGTTAGACAAGGGCTTGTATGGCTGGCTGATTTTATGTACCTGTGTTTTCCTTGTATTCTATTTCTAGTATTCCAATTTATTGTAAAGCACAAAAAAATCTGTGACTAATGTGCATTATAAATAAACGTGTATAACCAATGTGTTGTCCTCGTGTTTAATGGCGTAAGTGTCAGGGTGTGCCTGTGAAACCCAAAGAGGCAGCTGGCACACCCAGAAATCAAATGCAGAAGGAATTTTTAGTTATTGCTTTACTAAAACATTTTGTTTGAAACTTAGGCTATTATGGTCTTAATGTAATAATTGTTAATTTTAAAATTAATCCTAAATTATTTTTCTTAAGCCTAAAGCCATCGTGCAGAGCTTGCCTACCAATGATCTTAAGGGCAAGAAAAGGTCATGGAACACATCAAAAACCCACAGTGCCTGGACGCACTCCCTAATTTAGCCATACTCATTTCACAGCAATAACGGCCACTTTCTTAGCTCTGGGGTTTACGGTAATCAAATGTAAAAATATTTAGACAACAAAAAGCATTAAATCATTTGCCAGCATACAGTGCATCTGCCTGTAGGCCTATATGTGGGGTTGTAATGTTACAGATAATTAGATGTGGCACACTTGGTTTTCTGATACACACCCACATTTTTTTAAGGAGCACATGCTTTCTTGGGTCGAGCAAGTGGTACCAAGAACTTCCTGAAATTCCTTGTTTAGATATTTTTGTATTTTTACTCATTACTCTTATATTGGGGCTGTATTTTAGTCTGCTCTAGAAAGGACGCACATACATACAGTGTTACTTTAACACTTTTACTAACCTGACATTAATATTACACCTGCAGCATAGCAAAAAAAACAACTATGGATCCTAAAGACATATATGACTATATGCTACTAGAACAGCTTTAAACTTGAGCAATTCACTAAAAACACTGCATGCTGGAACACATCTTCATCAAGTACGATTTTCAATACATGACTTCCCACATTCCTCGCTGTCTGCTATCCACTGCTATTGATGACGGACAGGGATAGACTTTTAGAACTTACTTCCTGGAAATGATCCCATGAAACCATTCAGGGACGATACCATTCCTGATCACAAGCCGGAGCTGGGACTCTGTGAACCAGATGACAGCATCACGCTGTCCTTGTGACAACTGACTCAACTCCATCATCCTGAGAAACGGCTCAATTAATCTGGTCTGTTGGAAAATTGAAATTGCAAAAAAACAAAGACATGTAAATATTTACAGCTCACTGAGTCTATACATAAGTTTCTTGTACAATGTACAACACAAATCACATACAGATATATGGGATGACAAACACATTATGCGTTCAAATGCCAATTATTTGATCATCTTTTTCCCTTCTCCGTGTATGTTGTTCCTCCCTTAATATATATTTTTTTATAAATAATGTAATAAGTTATGTCACTGAACATAATCTATGGTGTGTACTGTAAACAATGCTCATTAATTTTTACATAAAGAGAACCCCCATAATAACATGTTTTAATGACAATTTACAATACAAAATGTAAATTAGACAGAACTGTAGCCATCTGTACACTGCATACTACCATACTGTACACTATTTGCACCAGTTTTACTTGTAATACGGTTTAATTATTGAACAAGCCAGACCTATTTTACATTTGTAGTTTGAACATTAAAAAAGATTTAAAAATGACACTGCTTTAGTATATTCAATTTCTAAATTCAACATAGCTCACAGCAAAGGTACTCACCTTGCCTGGCTGCTCCGTGGTGAAAATGACGCAGCAGATGTCACTCAGCTGACTACACCTGCCTGTCTGGGGGCGGAGGCAAAACTCTCACCTCTATTAGTAGCTGTTGAACACTCCCATATAGCCTGTAGGACACTACATAATGTAGCCAAAGAGTAAACGCTTATCTGGAAGTGTGACAAGTGTGTATTTGGATTCTATTAGGAATGTAGCCACGGATATCATAAAGCCATGTGTAAAATAAAATGATCTATCAGAGAGTAACCAGCTCAGATGAAATGACAGGCTTCAGTCTTGCCCTCTTCAGCCGATGCAAAACGTTATTATAATATCATAATGCACTGAGCTGCAAATACACTTTTGATTTTATTGTTTAATATTAGTGGGTTATTAAAGAAAACAATAAAGTTGCTGCTCAGCTGCTACAAGTGATTCTCTGACTTCTCTGACATCTACTGTTCTAAAAATAGAGGAGGCAGGAACTAGCTTTACAATATAATTCACTGTCTTTGGTGTTAGGCTATTGTTAGTGACATATAAACTGATTCAATGAAAGCAATGCTGAAGCAGCTTCTGGTACAGTTAAACAACCAATATGGGAAGTTTTGTCTCCACATGATTGTTTATATGAAAACAACAAATGTAATAAAGGTCAAAGTGTTACTGCCTGTACTTGATTCTGCTGCCTGGTGGTGTACAAAGCGGAAGTGTTGAGCTTGCTCAGCTCAGGGGCCCCTTATTCTCCATTTATAAACTCCACAACCTTCTCACTATCACATGGGAACTAGTTTTAAACTGTGTAAGTCCTGTTACAAAGTGCCTGTGAAGATGCAATCAGTTTCATGAGACAATTAAATTACATTTTTATATTACATCTGCTTGAGCAAATCAATTTTCTCTGCATTCAAGCATGACATGTAGCCTTTTGTTTAATTTGTTCATCATATTAGAAACAGAAGAAAAACAAACAACAGCATGTGAGAAATACTCATTCTCTTAGACCAGTTTGACAGTAAGCTGCAGGTAAATGCAGGCCCAGGAAGTTGTAGGAAATGGGCATATTGACAGTGTGCTGTAGCTGGCTGATTGGGTCTGGTCAAAGCCCCTACTTCTTCCAAGTATGGAGATGGGGCCACCTATAGCATGTATGGAAATGCTCCATACCTCCATGCATAACTTTCTGTCATATTTGCTGAAACTGACCCTAAGTTCGAGTAGAACTACATGAAGCAGGTAATTAAAAAAAATAAATCCAACTCCTCCTTCATTTTGGCGTCACTTTGACAGCGTATAAATGTATATCTGAAGCGTTCTGAAGACTGTTGTGTATGTACAATGTATAAAAGGGGGGGTCGTGTAGGCATACAGTCAAAGAAGAAGCATAAAGAGTCCATAAAAGCATTGAAACCAAATATTGGAAATACTTCGGTACGTGGCAAGAGAATTCATATGAAGTAACATTTATCCACAAACTCCATCTTCGCAATCCCACATATGGCACTTTTAACAGATAAAAAAAGAAAAATCATAAAAGGTGTAGTGCTGCACATAGTTGCAGATTCATTTTGCAACAGAAAACCTTTTCATGAATCTATTTTTTCCATAATGTAACAGCCTGATTTCCTGACCAATCTGTTGCAACATACCTAATTCTCAGTGTTGTTTTGGTTATGAAGTGTCTCCACTTGATCACAAGTCAAATTCAAATATCCAATCTAAACAAAACATGGTAACCTTGTTCATATTGGTTTACATATTTAATGGTCTACATGAATTTCCAAAAATAAAGAGGTGCAAATATAACCAGTTGCCACATTTTTTTTTTAAGAATCTCATTTTTAATAAATCATCAAAACACATATCTACAAAATGTGTAGATCAATGAGATTCATGAACCTTCAGTACAACCAATGTAGATCTTATTTACAATTGCTGAATTGTTTCATTGATTCCCCATGAAATCCATCAATAATCAGCGATGAAAAACAAATTTAGTTAGGGAATGCTGAAGATATGCTAACATGACCTGACAAATGTATAGTTGGTGAGAATTACAGATGACTAATCAAAAGAAGAACCAAGCTCATGTTACATTATAAATTTAAGGCAAATTTAAGCCATGAATTGACCTAACCTTTGAGAGCCAGTTTTACCAAAAGTGTGCCTAAAGTCCAACCGTGTTAAAGACAATGATTTAAATCCACAGGTTAAACCCTACACAGTTACATATTCAATGACTCCTCAGCGCTGCTAGAAATGATTTGCTCTCACTATAAAACATCATTTTCATCAGCTTTCAATTCATTTCCTATTCTTACAGCTGAACAGCTCAACCGTGCATTTGGAGTGACCGCAGAAAATAAAACCACAAGGATCCTTTGCACATTTCTGATCTCAAATAAAGCTTGTCAAATCACATGTGCAAAGCTTTTTTAGGTTTGAATGCATAGTTCAGATGGCCACGATACTGGGCCAAAACAAGACATGGGATGTCTGGAGAGGGGAGGGAACGAGAGAGACGAGATGGGTGAGGGGTGCGTGCATCTTGGGTTCCCAAAAGCATCATTGGAGATGCAACAAATGCATAAAAAGCTGGAAAAGGGAAATAACAATTAATAGAAATGTTGTAATGGGGAAAACATTTCTTGATCAAAGGCCTTCTGTATATTTTCATTATACCAACTTACAAGACGAGGTTTCAGTGCTAAGATGTTTCTCGATGGAAAACTTGTGCATGAATATTCTTTGCTTTCAGTTTAGACTTGCAACAAGCACAGTCAACAAATGTTAAGAACGTCTTTTTACAGAAAGAACAAAGGAAAAGTGCATAACAATAAGAACATAAAAGGGCACTTGGTCATTTTGGTGCTAAGTTTTGTTTCACTCCATAAATACTGCTACAGCACAGCCCCTATCCCAAGGCACAGAAAACAGTTGTGTGCATGTTCCCCGATTAGAGAGGAAGAAGTATGACTGCATAAAACAATGATTTCATCATTGCTGTGATTCCTTCTGTGCCACTGCTGTGTAACTGTATGCATCCAAATGTTAGAATTAGGTATTGCTAGTCCACCAGTTGAAGTGCATCAAATAAACATCTGCCTAACACCAATCACATCTTGTCTCATCCATAGAATTTGCAATACTTGAAATGACGAGGCGAGCAACTACAAAAGGAATTGGTGTGACCTTCAAACAAGCATACTTAACCCCGTCTTACTGCAACCATGTATAAAAATACTTAAGATAAGCTAAATCTGGGCCCCACATACACATTACATTGCACATTAAAGAGGAATGTTTCAGCCTAAGAAATCAACAGAAAGACACAAGTGGAAAAGGTGGACAGAGGACATGTAAAGCCCAAAGTTGATATGAGTAAAATGCGATCGCACCACCGTTTCATATGGTGAATCATAATCAGCGATATACATTTACATGTTGCGCTTGCCTTATGTGGCTATATAAAAGTCTAGCCCACCCAGTCAGTCAGTACACAAATGTGGTATAATAGTTTGGATTGTATTCTCATCACCTTGGATAAATACATCCCATTATTTATCAGATGGAGTATATTCAACATTAGGCAGCCCATTGAACTAGTAAGCCTTTTCTGGAAGTATAATTTGGGCTACTTTTAGTGACAAGGATCGAATATATAAGACATCAAGTGACACTGACAAGAGGTGGAAAAAAAACTATCATGGATCATCAGACATTATTGTGAGATGTAAAGGTTTGATCGTTTCTAGTACTTCACAAGGAGGCTGTCTTTAAAAGTCAATAAAATCTAAGGAATCAATCTAATGAGCAACTGGGGAAAAAAAAGAAACCAGACTTAGCATCTAACCGAGGCCACAGTATTTAGATTCACAGCTGTTGATGGAACCAAGAGAGCGAAAAAAAACTTCTGTTTTTCCTTACAGAGAGAAAAAGGAGGAGGAAGACAGGTGAAGAAAAATAAAAGAAGAGATGCGAGTGTGCTCTGTCCAGTTCTGTCCAGTGGGGGACACAGTTAAGGCGATGGTGGATGCCAACACTCCCGTCTCCTCACAGGAGCGTGCAGCGGAAGAAACTGCTCTTCTTGGGTTGTTCTGTAATCTTTACTCCTTGACTGCTGCCCTGCGGGTTGTTGCCCTCCTAAAATACACACAGATGAGAACGCACCTTCAAATTAACACCACAATTAACAGCAGCACCACCAGTACATGGCACAACACAGATACCACGCACAGTGACAGCTTTATATTGATAATCTTATATGTCATATTAATATAACAATTAGGTTTCCACGCATCTTCATTCTTACCAGCTTCTTGTCCATTTTTGCTTTGATGTCTCTGGCGAGGGTTAAAAAGGCCTGTAGACAAAAACAAGTTAAACAACTGAAATCATTTTTATTTGATTTTATTAAACTACATTAGAGGCATTTCTCTGGGTGAGACCAATGCTTATGGACAAGGAAGATTGTGGGTTTAAATACATTTTTTTAAAAATCAAAAGAAGTTTGATTGATTCTTAGTCATCAATTACTGCACATAAGATATGCACACAATCTGTGGGTTTGGACTGAAAAAGTGGTTACAAGTGGTTATGACCACCAGTGACGGACAAAGACAACAATGACCAAAGGCCCAACTCTTGGTAACAATACTTTCAGCTGTGAAGGAAAAATCAAAAGGAAAAGTGTCAACTCACATTCTCGACATTGATGTTTGCCTTTGCACTGGTCTCCATGAACTTGATCCCATACTCCAGCGCCAGCTGACAGCAGGCAGAAAAGAGAGAAATGTGTACTCTGGCACGATGAGCCAAGATAATAAATATGTACCCCATGAGAACGTAGTTTAAGGCTATGTTTAGACGGAAACGATCATAAGAGAAAAGACAGACGATCCAAACAACCTTAGATTACAAAGACGCAGCAGGGTGTGGACTGGGATTCCTGCCAGTTAAAATATGTAGACATATTTATTAGAGCTGCTAGGGCAACTTGAAGGTCCGACATATGGAAATAATCCGACATTTTCCTGTACAGGCGCGTGCCTGTTATGTAAACGTGTATACGACGAGAGCCACCGTCAGCCGTTTAGAGCACTTTTACCCTTTAGATGGGAACGCAACGGTGGAGCATTTAAGATTTCCACTCTGGAGGGTGGTTTCACTTTTTAGCGTTTTTAAGCTTCGAAAAAGCCTTCGCTGTCTAAACGAAAGGCACATCTGATAAAATGTTTTGTCGTTTTTACCCGCAAGCGTTGTCGTGTAAACAGGGCCTAACTGTAGTTTTTAATCAAGTGCATTCATTTGTCAACTTTATCATCCCACCTTCTCTCCTCTTTCTTTGGACACCTGTCGCTTGTCATTGACATCACATTTGTTCCCAAGGACCATCCTTTCCACATCTGCTGAGGCATGCTGTAAAAGAGAGTGGTATAGTGAACCGACAGGAAATAATAAGTAATAGAATGTAATAGGTGTATGCATGTGCTCTTTAGCTCTTTCTAAAAAACTCAAATAAAACACACTCAACCATGCACACAGAACAGATGGCTATCACTATTTGCACATAAAGGTGGGCAAACATACACATAGTCACATCTACTAATGTATAACATTTACCTCTTCTATATTCCGTATCCAGTTCTTGATGTTGTCAAAGGACTTCTCATTGGTAATGTCGTAGACTAACATGATGCCCTGGAGAATTCATAGAGGAAAAGACAAAACAATGGTGCAGTCAGTCAACACATCATTGCTTACTAATTGTCTTTAATCCATAGGGACAGACTTAAAGTGTCTAATGTGATTTTCTGCCGTCCATGTCTACCCTTATTAATAATGGTGGGTCACATGTTTTTGCAGCCTCAAGTAAAAGCATGGCACAAGGATTAGCTTCCTAAAGTGAAATATGCAAAGCCATCCAGTTAAACTTGAACCAAAGGAGATTCTAACAAAAATAGCATTTCAATGCACAGAGCAACCTCTGATTTCCCGGGTGTATACAAAATGAACAACAATAAAAACAATGCTGGGTGTGGTTCTGGTGAAGGTTGGCGCTGCAGTGCTCACACCAGGGGCCCGTTTCAGGAAGGAGGTTTAACAAAGTCTGAGTCTAACCCTGATCTCTGAGTTGATTTACCCAGGGATGGGAAACTGAGTTTTCAGTTCCAGAAAAGCTGATTTGAGTTGGTACAATCACCTCATCATCACCAATTCACTCAGAGTTAAAGGTGCCCTGTCACACGTATTTCATTACTTTGTGGTAATGTCTGAAGTTCTACCATGGACTCTGTAACTTGGTTACCTTGTTTCAAGCCCTTCTAGTGTGATATAGAAAGCCTGTAAGAAGATTCAATTTGGGCCAGTTGTCATTAATATTCAACGAGCTAAGCTGCAATGAAAATACATTTATAGTCTGGGTTTCAATATTATTTCCTGACGTGTGTTTAACACCCTGTGAAGCAGCTTATTCATCGACGGCATTGTCGACAAAAGGAAATGACGTTTTGAGAGAAAAAAAAAAGCTTTATAGTTTGCCTTACACATTTAAATAAACCAAAAAATTTTTGTTTATGCAAATAACAAACTGCACTAAAATACGCCTGATACAGACTGAATAAATGAGGAAATGAAAGCACGCTGTGTCAGAGGGAGGAGACTGAGAGAAACTTTAGGTTTACTGATGAAAACCTGCTCCTGATCTGGTGAGGTTCACAGGCTCAGTTACCATAGTAACTGACTCGGAGGGTAAGTTAGCTCTCTTTCTGAAACAGGCTGGAGTTACCCCTCTCTCTCAGGTTTGATTAACCTCCCTTTCTGAAACCCAGAGTTTCCCTCATCTCATGTTTACTCAGAGTTTCCACTAAACCTGCTTTCAGAACCGGACTGCTGAGATAACCAGAGATAAGCTATACTATTGTATAAGTTGTTAAAATGACAACACAACTTACCATGGCTCCTCTGTAGTAGGCTGTCGTGATGGTCCTGAACCTCTCCTGTCCTGCCGTGTCCCTACATAGAAAACACACCGTTTTTAACCTTATGTTGCAGAACCTAGCTAGATTTAGCTAGCTTGATTTTCATCTGTGCATTAAGCAAAGAAAGCAAGAGGAAATGGCTAACTTCTGTGTGAAAGAAAATCCATCAACTGTGTAACCATCTTATTTTTGTGTTGTCATTACATCAAAGAGTCTGCTAGATTTTGTTGAAAATAGCAAAATCAGCAATTTTCAGTACACTAAAGGCCGTCTTAACGCTGCAGCTTGACGTGTACCGCTTGAAAAATTTAACTACACGTTGCAGCAACGCATGTCGCTCGGCCATGGCTTGGTAGTGTTGCATTCCAATTTTTTTTCTTTTTACATGAATTAAAAACACACATAGGCCTACAAAGTGTATATATGTTAGCTTTTGAATGGTAGAGTACACATTGGACAGCACTAGATTAGATGTTTTCCTCCTGGTTCCAGTCTTTGGGCAAGAGTGAAAATACCCCAAGCTACCGCTGTATTGAAAGCACAGAAATGAAGCAGATGTTGATCTTCTCATCTCAGCTTTGGTAAGACCAAGCAAATCCCCAAAAATATTCCTTTTATATACCAGTATTGGCAGAGGACATATTGGTACAAATGTTGTTTCATCCGTACTCCGTTTTCTAAACTTTCTTAATTTTCAAAGAGCTGGTATTTCTTCTCAATCAAATACAAGGAAAATTATGAAGTCAATAGCATTGTCAAGAGAGAATACAAAAGGTGGTACAAAGTTTCATAAATCGGAAACCTGTGTTGTTTCTTATTTAATGAGTGTGATACAGATTATAATATTGTAGATAATAGAACAAGATATCAACAAAAGGTTATAGTTATTTGTCATAAATATCGTACATTTACTAAACGTTTTACACACACACACACACACACACATATATATATATATATATATATATATATATATATATATATATATTTTTTTAGACTGAATCAATTTTAGTGAGATGAACCTAATAAACTGGCAACTAACAGGCAATTATCATCCATCATGAGTTTCCACATAAAGGGTCAAGCATTTTATGCAGTGTGACTATCTTACCATATCTGTAGCTTGATCTTCTTTCCATCTAATTCTATTGTTCTGATCTTGAAATCAATACCTGAGGAAAAACAAAAGTCACATGATTCAGTGTATGCACATCTGTCATCTGGCGCCGAAATTGAGTGAGTATCCCATTGACAGTTACATTAGCTAATGTTTGATTTTAGAAGCATATTGGTTGACAAGTTAATTAATAAATTATGTAACGTTGGCTAAGAGAGTGCGAAGTACAGCCAGCTGGTTACATGAAAAATGGGACTGCCAACTAGCTCACTGACAGCTTTGTAGCTCGTTATTTCAGCTTCCCATAGTTATATGTTTGCTGTTAACGTCACAGCTTTGGTGTAACAGTTCATATGTACAGGGGCTTTCCCAGTTTATCAAACAGTAAAAAACTATAACTGTCAGTTCTGAAAAAGCCCCTCTAGCAAGCCGGCTAGGCAGCTTCCTGACTAGCTAACTACTACAAAATGAATGCTAGCCAGAAAAGTTAGCTAAGAAAATTAGCATGACGGGATGGGCTGCTCCTGTACCACTTTTCGTCAGAGACAGTAATTGTAACACGACTTTTACCTACCTATCGTGGAGATAAACGTTGAGTTGAAGGCATCTTCTGAGAATCTGAATAGCACACAGGTCTTTCCGACGCCTGAATCACCGATTAAAAGTAGTTTAAACAAGTAATCGTAAGTCTTCGCCATGTTATTAGCTAGCTCACTAATGCGGATATCCCGCCCGTTGTAGAGACAGAGACGTCACTGCTTGTGAGCAGACTTTTGGTCAAATCAACTGTCAGTCTTCTCTGTCGTCGTGGCTCCGGAAGTCATCTCTATCCCGTTGGGTTCGCTCGTTATGATATCTATGGTCACCCGGATTAGAAATTTGTTAATAAGTGAATACTTTCACTATATACTGGTTCTATACTATATATATATATATATGCTAGACTATCTATTATTTAATGTTCTCTAATTGGCCAATATGATGTCGATGTTGTGTATTAAGACATAATATACCATTTTATCAGAGACACTAACGTTTTATCATCAATTAACAGGCTGCCCTAAATTATTAGACAGGTACAGATATATTAAAAGCCCAAAGACTGTTTAAAAGTCTCTTTAGGAAAAGTTTATTTATGTCCGGACCGCATAGTCTATTTGAAAAACAGCTAGATGTATCAATGTAGCTGTGTTTGACTCTTTATTGTACTGTTTGCAAAAGTAATTATTAAAGTAACATCATTATGTACTTAACATGAACAGTTTATGCAGTAGGCTACTATCTGAGTAGCCAGTATAGGCCAATCATGTTAAGCCAAAATGGGGGTCATCCTGGAACAAATTGCAACAGAAGCAAACTCAACTGATTTTGTATCCTTAATATGTCCTGAGTAAGAAAAAAAAGCACGGAAGAATCCCATTAGGGGAAAGTTTCTAAAATAGCCAAATATAGCCTTTTCATATGCCTATTCATTGTTTTTCTCACCTGAATAGGGTAAAAGTTTTAACCTTTAGATATCACTATGGGAATTACTGAGTTGATTATTTACACCAAGACAAACAGAAAATGTATTACAAGTTTTTTGAAATAGTTTGTTAACATGGGAAAACTGTGCATAACCTAATTACGTATGTGCTAATTCACAAAAATACCACAACAGACCTAAACATTGGGTATAGCCAGGTGAAAATGTCTTGTTGAATCTTGTTGACATCTTACAGTAAAAGGCAAACAAATGTCACTGTAAGGGGCAAAGAATCCAATAATTCATTCAAGGTCCACTCAACTGTCACTCAGGTTAGAAATATTTCATTTGTTTCTCATACATGGATTATTAAACCTATATTGATAAAAAAAAAAAACATAACCTGGTGATCAACTACAATTTATTTGAAACATGTGGATGTGTGTTGAGCTGAGTTGTGGTATGACTATAGGATTAGCAGCTATCTAACTAGCAAAAGTATTAACTAGGGTTAGGGTTACACTACTTCCTGCTTCTGAGCAGCTCATGAAGGTCATAAGGTGCAGCTGCCAGTCTGAGTGCAGCACCCAGAGATGCAGTTGTAAAAAAAAATAAATAAAAACAATATAGTTATGCACCCTGGCCTGTGGACACTCCAGTGAAGTGAGCTGCACAAACTCAGTGCAGATGGCCTGTGATGGGAAGGAAGATGAGATTCTCTACTGGTGCATTGTGTATGTAATTTGACTGTTTAATCTAGACACTTTTATTTTACCTACCTTTTATCTTCTGCATTCTCCTTACCCTTGTCTCCTGTTCTTCCCTCAGACTCATCCCTTAGAAAGTCCCAGGACCCAGCCCCAAACCCTATCTCATTAATATTTTACCCTATTCACATGAGAAAAATAATAGACTATAGACTATATTTAAGTATTTTTCGAAACTTTCCCCTAATGGGATCCTTCGGGTTTTTTTTCCCTTACTCAGGACATATTGAGGATACAACATCAGTTGAGTTGGCTTCTGTTGCAATTTGTTGAACCGTTTTTTCATTAAAAATGACTGGACTATAACCTGACTGTCGCGCCTCCCCTAAAGAGAAAGACCCCGCCTGCTTGATCTCGAGATCCATAAACGTTCATCAGAACAATATCAAAGTACAGCTGTTCTGTTGGTGCACTTAAACTAAACTCGCGCTTACTACATCGTATTTGCATCGGACAATAACCCTGAGTGATTTGAGCAAAAAATGTCTGTAAGTGAAAATCCTTTTTTTGCTACATCTGTTTTTCTGATTGGAAACGTTACAACTTGTGGAACAATTGCGATTGACAGAATGTTGCTGTACAGTCCGTTATCATTTGAACGTTACATTATACAGAATGATACATTGGTAATCAGTTGATAAATGAGGTGTACAGCTGGAATTTGCCTAAATGTGCTTTTAAAAAATCATTATCTGTGTTCAGTATACAATTACAGCTTATCGGGCTTGCCTGGACATGTTTGTGGACATGCTCAGTAGCAATCTATTCATCAGACTGTAGGTGGCGTTCCGGTACAACCGAAACATCAAACTATCATCGCATCAAGTTAAATAATAATAACACAAAATATTCATTAAAATGACACATTTAATCATCCTCTGATGTGTGATCTCGGTTGCAGGATAAAGATCTGTTTTACCCTCGTCTCGCCAAGGAGAGAAGTAAACACAAGAAGAAGAGGTTGGTGCAGAGTCCCAACTCCTACTTCATGGATGTAAAATGCACAGGTCAGGACTGCGCCACCTGCTCATTTTCCTCACTGATTTTCTAATGTGTTTCATTGTAATTTGTAATCATCTGTATACTCACCAGGGTGTTACAGGATCAACACTATTTTCAGCCATGCCCAGACTGTGGTACCTTGTGCAGGCTGCTCTATAATCCTCTGCCAGCCAGCAGGGGGGAAATGCAGACTAACCGAAGGTGAAAAAAAAAAATAAAGAATAGTTGTTTAAGTTATTTCTCCCCGGTGTGAAAGTGAGTGGATAAATGATTATTAGAGTTTGTATGAAATATAAGGTGAAAGGTTTCAATTCTATTCTTGTAACAGTTTTGTCTGTGGTAAGATATTTAAATGTTTTTTTTTTTTTTTGTCTGTTTAGGTTGTGCCTTCAGAAAGAAATATTCCTGAGCAGAAATGTGCAAAACATCCATGACAGGCAGCAGAATGGAAGAATGAACCATGGAACAATGAGTCCGAGCCTCACACTACATGCTTCTAAGTGTGTTAAAGCCTTCGTAGAGAAATATGTATCTTGACGATTTTTTATCTATATCTTGATCTTGGTGTTTCATAGTACAGAGATGGAGAGAAGCTACGGAAGCTAAAGTTAAATCATACACATGTAGACATTCCAATATGCTCAGATTGAATTGATATACTGATTGATATGATGAAGCACTTAATGTACAGTGGTTTTGACTACTTCTGTCGATTATGTAAAACATGTTTTCAAATCTTCAAAATGCACAAAGAGTCCAATGAGTCATGATTTCTGTAAAACATTTATTAGGTTGACATAGAGGGAGTTGTTAAATGAAATATTATAAAATGGTCTCAGGCATGGGAGTCCCTTTCCATGGCCCTGGCGTGAGATGAAACCATGATGACCACCACAAACAAAAATAAAACATTTTTTTGAATTTATTGTCTGTGTTATATGTGTTCTTTGGTCTTGAGAGTTCCCCTAGCAAAAAAAAAATGAAGTGATGTAAATGAAACAGATCCAAAAATAATCAAAGCAATACAATTTCTCAAATACCTAACATTATTCTACTATATACAATAGGTTTCCATGGTTGATATAAGTTGACTTGAGCTTCCAGTGGTTTGGGGTTCAGCTCGCTTATGTAAAACAATATATTGTAAATCTAGTAAATATTGGCTACATTATGGCATGGCAATAATGAAGAATGTGTCAACAGTCAGGTCAAGCTTAGGAAAAGGCAGTACAGCTTAGAAATACATGTCACTGCTAGACACTGTACATGCACAGCTCTCAGCTTCAGCACAGATCCCCACATTAAAATAGAGTAGAAAAACCTTTGATGCACACAAATGCGGGTCTTTAACATGTAGGCCTTAGGATAATTGGGGATTGGCAAAAGAGGCAGGACACCTAGAGTGACTGAGCAGCATGTGTGTTGACCTGTTTATTTATCAATGACACCTTTCCATAAGGCCACCTGTCCATTTGACCACTGTGCTGTTTAACAGATTTGGGAGGATACTGCTAAAGACAAGCACACATAAGCCAAATGTCTATTGTCTTGTAGCCTCTAGGTGGTACAGCATGATCAGAAAAACAAGACTGTTGACTAACTTCATATCACCACTGGGTGGCACTTCAGAGCCATACAAATGTAGACTGAGCGAAGAAACCCAACTCCATCTGTAGCATTTGTATTAAAATAGACACAGGCTTAATGTATGTGCACATCAAATGTAAAATTGAGCAAGTTTAAGTGGTTCAGTGACCAAATCTGAGGTTTCTTAAGGTGTTTCACTTGCCGGTTCTTTCAAAATAAGTGGTCAAAAATCATTTCTGAGGGGGGATTCTGCAATCAGATGAGGAGATAAAAAAGAAGAATGCGGGCAAAATTACTTCCCATCTTAAAAAAAAAAGAAAAGAAACAAAGGTGTGCCTTTGGAATAAAAACAACTAGGGACAAGCATTAAGTTAATCCCCCTTCACATGGGGAATAAAGATTTTACAGCTTGAAATGTGGAATGGAGTCGAACATTAAAGAAACGTTACATGACGATCTCATCCTCTCCAGCTTCCTCTCTGTGTGTTTATAAGCTGTTGAGTTCCTGCAGGGTCTGGTCCAGGACTTGATGCATGCCAAGATTCTCCTCTTTGGCATGTGATAATTTCTCTAGAGAGAAGAAGAAAAGTGACAAGGTGAAGCATCAACCATCAGCAACTAATACTGCTCCGGTCATGACAATTTATTCTCCTTGACTGGTTTGTCAAACAACATCCATTGTAAAACAGCACATATAGCACTGTTTTACTGGACAGACGTTTTCCATAACTATTTTGGTTAAAATTGTGCCACATGCAAATACTTCAACCACACCACTGTGCCTTTCATGCATAAACTGCTGACTGTCATTCTCTGCCAGAAGACTGCTAAAAAGTTAGTAGATTACAGCATGGACTTTTTAGTGGACTTGTGTGCTACATTTGTTGTATTAGATGCTACCTTATGGTCCATAGGCATGAGTATATGTAATATCAAAAACCATCAAAAATTAGATAGATTAACAAGCAAAAGAGTGTTTTAAAGGGTAATAGGGCATTGTAAACGGCATTACGTCACACAAAAACCAGAGTAAATCTCACCTTGTCTCAAATAAACTTGCTGATCATTAGCGGTACATGTACATTAACTACCACTTTCACAAGATCAAACTGTTGGTTACCTAATTACAGAAATAACAGAGTGCATGGCAATGTACACAGAGGTTATGCATCAAATGTTTTACTGAGATAAACAACTTGTATGAATAATGAAGAACAGAGAGACAAAAGCTGCAAAGTAGGAAAGAAACAATATTTTAATTACTTATTTTCTGCATAGCAAGATGGGAAGAAGGCACATACAGTATGATCCATTGAGAGATGAATGAATGAAGACAGAAAAAGGGAAGTGAGAGGCAGCGAGAGAAAAAGAGAGAGAGAGAAAGAGAGAGAGAAAGAGAGAGAGAGAGAGTCAGAGCATCTACAGAGATGTCATGTCATTGAGGGCATGGTCCAGCTCCTCACTAATGGCCTTGTACTTGAGCTTCTGAGCATACAATTCATCTGGAGGTCAGAGGTCGACAGGAAGTACAGGCAGGTGCCAGGGACAGCAGCGACACAAAGAAGCCGAAAGCAGGATAAGAATGAGAGGCAGATGGAGGCAGAAAAAGAAGAGCAGAGAGAGGAAGGAGAAGACAAAAATAAAAATAGGTCAGCCTTTTTGAAAATGCAGAAATGCATGGAAGAAAGAATGATGCATATCTAATTACGCTTGTGGCTCTTTAGCTGGGTGAGCTTTGAGCATTTAAGACTGCATTGAATATCTCATAAAACTGCTACAATAACTCTATTAACTCAGCTGTCTGCGGTACAACAACTTAATAATGCTGATCGAAAAGCCTCTGAGCACATTATGTCCTCTTTGAGCCATGGCTGACATGGAGTAGTCTTTCAGAAACAAGGGTCTTCCATTAGCTAAGGAGTTTCAGTATATTTGGAAGCCCTTTCTTTTCCACAGAAAATTTGTGCAGTGTTGCTGAAATAGGATGCTCCTTGTGGGGTCTACGAAAAAATGAATGCAATTGCGCAATCAGTTCATAAAGATGAATTACAATTGGCCGCACTGACCTACAGGAAACTCCACTAAACTATTTGCTTGTGGTTCATAAACAAACATGTTTCCTAATTTACTGAAGCTGAATGCACCCTTCGGTCCAGATGACTGGTTTTTCATTTAAAGACATCATTCATAAATTACCTTTGTCTGGTTGTGTTAGAAAAATGTACATAAGTGGTGCGAAACTATGCCATGTGAGTGGAACTGATCTCATACCTTCCAGGTCGTCAATGGACTTTTCCAGTTTGGCCACTGTCCTCTCTGCAAACTCTGCACGGGTTTCAGCCTGACGGAAACACACAGACAGTATGTTACAAAGACAAGAAACAACTCAACATACAGGACTGGTATACTGCAGGTTTTCAAGAGCTTGTTTTGTATCTTCCAAAGTAATCACAGAAATGAGAAGTTTTATACGTTCACGTGACATTGTGGTTTTCAATGCATGCAGATATTAAGCTGATGAAATGAATGACCATCTCAAATCATCAATTCAAAAACAAAAATAACTGTGTGCGACATCAACTTTATGAATAAGTCAATTATTTCTTTTAACATTTCTGTCTTTTTATTTTAAAGATGCATACATTGGAGGACGATAGGTATGTGGTATTAGAGTATGGGGGATGACATGCAACAAAGGTCCAGAGACGCTGCAGTCATGGCATTGGTGTTCCTGTGTTTTTCAAAAAAGTATCACAAAAGTGGCATCATTTATGTGGTCCATTGCTGATTTGTTTCACCCTAAAAACATACAGCATATCACTATCTCACCTCTTTCAGTTTGTCAGTTAGAACTTTGATCTCCTCCTCGTACTTGTCTTCTTTTTCTGAGTACTGTTGACATACGGAGACACGGAGAAATACATAGTCAGTGGCAGATATACAAACACATGCTCATACACGGTTTCACCAAAACATGCGCAATACGTGAACACACACTCTCTCTCTTGCTGTATCATCCAAGGATTATAATTGCTCAAACAGCTATGGCACCACTCCCTCTGAAGAGTGATATTTCAGGATGAAGGTAGTGGCACGAAAGAGGCGTTGGCCTGGCCAGGGAACAAGTTCTGCTGTAATGCCAATCATGGCACACCTGACTGAACAAAGCAATGGCAGTCATGTGGTTAGCCTGGCATGCCATTTTACCGCTTGTCTGTACCTGAGGCGGAATTTTACGTAGTGAACAGAAAGTATGTGCTGCAGGTCTCTACTGGCTACTGGATCACGTATACCAAAACACCTTACGCTGCCATTAGCCCTGCATACAAAAAAACAGCCATAATGGCTAATTTGTCATGTGGTGGATCACAGAGTGTTCAGGTGTTGTACTCTTGATACATTCAGATCTTAACAGCCTGAGGGGAAAATAAATGGTTGTGTTGTAATTAGGGCCTGATGATACAAAATTATAATAGAGGTAGTATAAAACAATACTTTGGTGATTTGGTATCCCTACCAACTCACTCAAATTACTGTCCATTGAGCCATGAGAACCGCCCAAATGATAGGATACAGGGAAATGTATGTGCTGGGTGCTCAGTATATACTATTGTATATATTTATGTTGTGTATTTGTGAAAGAGAATGAAAGCAACTCCATTAACCATCAGCCAGCTTCATATATATTTGCATATATTCATACTGTATTTGCCAAAATTAGTAGAAAATTATGTTTTATCATTGATGCATTTTAATTAGATACATCAATTTCAACTTGGTAAACAAGTGGTTTTTAACGCACACTCTCTGACATGATGCTTATCTTGGACATTACTGGATAAAAACAGTTATGTTTGCTGCAGTCTGATGCATTTTTCCTGTGTGGAAAAACAACACTAATCTGGAACCTCAGGAGACCAAAGAGTATAGTATAAAGTATTACTTATAAATGTGTATTTTGGCTGCAGTGTCTAGTTATTGATAATGCATCATGATTCGCACGCAGCATGTTACTCACCTTCTCAGACTGGGCTTCTAAGGACTTCAGGTTGTTGGTCACATTTTTCAGTTCCTCCTCCAGGTCCCCGGCTTTACTGTGGAGAGGAACCGACATGGTATGCTTGGTTTTAATGGAAGAGCAAAGGGTGAGGGCATGTGTGTATTTGCGCTTGTGTCCGTGCGTTGACTGGTTTTACCATTCTGAGAGCTCGGCCCTCTCCTCGGCTCTCTCCAGCTCTCCCTCCAGGATCACCAGTTTACGGGCCACCTGGGACAAAAGACATTCAAACATTTTTGGACTTTAAGCACATACTCACCGGAAGGCAAGAGTAGGTCAGATTAAAGATAATATGTAGAAATGAAAAGGGAAGTGTATCACAATTTGAAGAGCAGCTTAACAGTCAAAGTCTCACCTCCTCGTATTTACGGTCGGCCTCCTCAGCAATGTGTTTTGCCTCCTTCAGCTGCATCTCCTGAATCTCCATCTTCTCCTCGTCCTTCATCGCTCGGTTCTCGATCACCTTCATCCCTCTGATTGGACAAGACATTTATAAGGCTTTAAATTATGCCGTGAAAGCCAGATGTTGCAGTGAAAACATGTTCTCACAGGCCTAAATGCACGTAAACAATATTATAATCAAAATATCAAAGTTGAATCTTGTTTAATGCGACTGACCTCTCGCTCTCATCTGCGGCCTTCTCAGCCTCCTCTAGTTTCTGCAGTGCCGTGGCCAACCGCTCCTGGGCTCGGTCCAACTCCTCCTCCACCAGCTGGATCCTACGGTTCAAAGCGGCTACATCACCCTCCGCCTGAGAGGATGAGAAAGTAGGGTGAAGAGAGAAATTTGGTCATTCAGTCATTCAACTTTAAATCACCCAAGCTTCCCTTCCCCCCCTCTTCCCCACCATAAAACAGGAAGAGAAGGAAAAGGCACAAAGAGGGCAGTGGGGGGGGGGAATAATAGTAACAGTTGAATAATTTCTTTATTTGTTTATTATTGTTTTAATATCTTAGCGCATATTATTGGTCATTTCTAACATTTTTCCACACTGAGGAATCTTCCATTATTAAACTTAACCACTTTTGTTTTAAAAATGAACAGTTTCTAAAATGATTATGTGTTTTGGAATTACTAAAGGGTAATTTTAGCGAATTTTATAGAATAGACTTTCACCTTTTCTCTCATGCTGCAAGTGGGCAAAGGTTTTAATGAGTTTGTGTAAAAGTAAGATATAAAAACTAAACGTAATAGTGTATTTTGAGTAACTTCCAGTGTTTTGTCTGTACTCTGTACTATCATATTAAATCCACATAAAGAAGTCTGACTGCAAGTAAACTAAAATACATTCAATTCCACCTGTAAGTGAGATACTGTAATCTATTCTTCATGCTCTCTCTCTCGCCGTTCATGTTTCCCAAATCAATAGTTGTCAAGCTGATGAAAAATAGGTGAAATTAAGACAGCTGGAGGTCCTTGGAGGATTTGATATAGAAGAGGGGCCTACTACTATCTGCTGAGTCTGGCTGGAAAATCCTTTTTAATATCTGAAGATCGCGGGACTTTGGATTTGAATGAAACGTTTACAAAAACTCAATTTCCGGAGACTGTAAATGCAGAAGTGGGCCAAGTAGGGTTGACAAATGGGCTTCTTCTCATCTGCCTTTGGTAAACAAAGGCAGAGAGTGGAAAAAGAAAGCAAACAGACAACTATACAGGCATTTCCTCTCTGTTGGACAGCAAGTTTATCCGATCACCACCTTCTAAGGAGCCGCTTTCAAACTGGAAACCAGCCCAACTCAGTTTTCATACAAAAGTAACAACAAAAAGACCAAGGTTCACAACCAGGCAGCTCAAACAGGACTACAAAACTGCACTTTTGCTAAATTATTCTTTCAAACCCAGAGTACTACTCACACAGGTTTACTCCCTGTTACTAAAACGAAGCTGCTGGGGAGTTCTTAGACAAACATATGTTCTTCTGTGCTCAGTTGCAGGGAAGCAGTTAGTAGGTCAGTGACTCATTAGCTAGTCATTTAGTCCAGAAGTCAGGTTGCCTGTTGGATCAACAGACAAAGTGTCTGCAATTCAGTTTACAGGTAGGTCAATCATTCTGATATGCATGGCGAGATAAAGTCATTAAGTGAAACAAAAGAGAAAGGAATGGCACTGAGGTGGAAAGGTAGAACTGCAGAAAAAGGAAGAGTGATCTCAGAAAGCTCAGAGGAAGTTATTAAGTCTGTTTGTGCTGAGAATAAGAAGACCTTCATCCAGACTATTCTTCCATTCTGTCATAGATTTAATATTTCAGGAAATGAAAGCATGGTTTCCAGCTTGTTGGCAACTGGCATGGGCCACGTTTTTAATTTTTAAGATTCTCTCCCTCTAGCCTCCATGCCATCCTAGACTGCTGACTAGCCAGTCAGTCTTTCCACTTCTCTTTCTTTGTCTCTTTCTCTGTCTTCTCCCAGGTCCTGCCCTACTGCACCCAGAGCTCCCAGGGGAGACTGCTGATATGAGACAGGAAATGTCTGTCAGACTAGCGCTGACAAGCCTTAAAACTGCCAGCATTTGATAGAGGAAAACTTAGCCCAACACTGAATGAATGAAAAGTCATAAATCGGTCAAACATCTTGAAATCCCATCAGCTATGTCCTTCACACAGGTCTGCGTCTGTCGACACTACATCTAACTGGTGAGAAATGTTGAACAGAATTAAACCCGGAGCCTGAAATAACAGATATTATTGTGAAGCAATGTACTGTGAAGAATATCGTCTGCACGCTAACAAACATGCTATTCATGAGCTTTAGGTCAGCTACACCAGCACATCAGTCGCTGTAATGCACTTCCACACACACACACACACACACACACACACACACACACACACACACACACACACACACACACACACACACACACACACACACACACACACACACACACACACACACACACACACACACACACACACACACACACACACACACACACACACTCTCATTCTGTTAATCTCTGTCTCTCTCATCTCAACATCACCAGCTAGTTTCCTGCCCAGTAAATGTGTGTTGTCAGGCAACACACAAACACAAAAACCTAGAGTATTAGCTAATACCACTATGGTGCTAGCATATCTAAGCTTGCAATCCAATGTGTTCCACCTTATCTATCATCAGATTTTACCAATCTCTCTTTACCAAGGGGAATCCCCTTATAAACAGAGGCAGCCTTGTGTCAAGTAAAAATGATTATGTGCATACAGTACATACTGTCATACCTCTCATTCACTCAGCCATGACAAGAAAAGAGAAGAGCTTTTCCTGTAAGTCCTGAAGGTTAAGCTGAAAATTAATTCCCTTATGCAGCTTAATAAAAAAAATTATTCAACCAGTGCTTAAAGCAAAAACTCTTTTAGTACTCAGTTTTTAGCACTAAATGTAACAGAAATGTTTATGCAAATGTCAGTGAAGAACCACTAAGCCACAAACAACAAACCTTTACTCTGAGAATAGACTCTAATGTCACTATTCAAATGAGGATCTAGAAAAAAAGTGACAGGAAGTCAGCTGCCCAACATAATTTCATTTCCTCCCTTTGATTGTTCTTTCTTTCATAGCTGGTATTATGTGTGTCTCTGGCCATGCCCCTTTCCTTTAGCAACCACTTTGCATTCTTGGGCTGCCAGGGACGCACACTGCCTTATATGGTAAAACAAACTATGGAGAATGTTTGTGGTGGAGTATCAGGGAGATTGTAGCAGCCACACACACACACACACACACACACACACACACACACACACACACATATGTAAAGATACTCACGACAAGTAGCTGCTCTGTTATCAAGCTAGTTTAATATATAACACCAGTGCTTTCCAAGAGGAGAGTGGTATGTCAGTAACTGCTCTCTACATAAGCCAGCTCCCCTGGACAAGTTAGTGCCTTGCTAAAGGACAAATGAATTGTTAGATTTGTGAGGAATTGTAAGATTCTTGAAGGATTCTTAAAGAAATAGATACATACATTAGTGTATAGTTACACTAATATAACACTAACCTGCAGAACGTGCAGGAAAGAAATTGCCGCTAAAGGCATTGAACACACTATAAAAAAATACCGCGATAATAGCAAAAACCGCAATAATTTTGATCACATAACCGTGAGGTTAAATTTTCATACCGTTACATCCCTACAATGTAGTTATATGCTCATATGTTTTTTCTTCTCTCTAGAAAATTATCACATGCCAAGTGTTTATTGTTCTATTTGTAAACACATTTATCTCCTCTCTGAAGTGTCCATAACTGGGTGCTGGTATACACATGTAATGAATGACACTAACATAAAACACAGTTGTATCTATATTAAATGTCTTAATTGGAAACAGTCAGTGCAGCCTGGTTATTCTGAGCAGCATCAATAGGTGAGTGACACAAACTACAACATGGACACTAATGTGTATTTCCTCTCACCTCTCTGTCTCTGTTTTCTTTTGCTACATTTACACCTCGTCTCCACAATACAGAGACAGAGACATGCTCAGTGTATGCAAATGATCATATTTAGTGCGCTGTCAGATGTGTTTTGCTTCTGTCTTGATGAGAAGGCAGTAGAGTAGATGTGGCCTCAGTAAACAGTCTCCTTCCTGACCTGAATATACAGCACAGTTCTATTGGGAATGACTTAAGAAATACCTGAGTGTATTAGAGACAAGATCAAGGACAAGTGGAAGAGGAATCTAATTATTGGCTAATTCCAGGACAGTAGGCTAATGAGCTGCACAATGCTGTTAGCGTTTAGGGGAAGTTATTCCTGACACTGCTGCTTGCTACTCTGAATGTGAATGTGTGTCTGTGAGTGTGTAATCGTACACGAAGACCTGGCATGCAAATAGAGCCTCATTCAATGTATAAGCCAACCTGTCATGAGGTGTGATATGTAAAAAAAAGGTCACTAAACTTCCAGACAAGCATCACAATGAGATCTCACTGTGCAAAAAAGAATTTGTCAGACTTTCACACAGGTCTTGTTTGAGTGTTTTGTTCTGGCTCAGTCGCATAATACTATAGTGTCTAATCCTGACTAAAAGTTCACTGCATACCGATTTATAAAAAGGCCCTTCTGGAATCCACAAAATATACTGGAAACCAAACTATTTAGTTTGTTTTCCATCTTGGTTTTCAACCTAATGACATTTTTGGAAAACACCATAGGTCTTTAATTGTGTGGTTTCTGAACAAATAGATGGCGGGTGATTTAACTACTAGCAATCCTAGCAGCAGCTTATCTTAGCAGTAAAACATTGTATACAGTTCTTTCAGGCTAAATGAATACCATTTGCAATATGCAATTCTAGCACCAACATGCTAACAGAGATCCTGCTTTGACAAAAGCATCACTGAAAAGGCTTTAAGTATTTCACTGAACCTAGCATGCATCCATAAATGAAAAGACCGGCATCATTTCCACTCTCTAAATTCTTCTTAATGACATTATAGCAAATTTAGCTTTGCTAGCACCAACCCGCAACCTTGGCCTGCATAATCAGCTACACCACAAGCCACTAACATGGGAGTTTTCTCCAGAATGCCAGCGACTGCCAAAACGTATCAACATGTGGCAGTTATATTTGGAAAGTTGAGCTATACCCAGGGAGAAAGTCCAAAGAAAACAGTGAAACCAGGAAGTAAATCTTTCCACAGAATCTGCTGTAGTCTGCTAGAGGCCTAGCAGAAAACCATCAAGCCCAGTGACTGCACCAACCAGCAAACGGATGAAACCTCTAGTTCAATTTGACAAACTGATCATGAGCTGAGTCTAAATAACTTCTTGCAATTAGCTTTCAATATGAGACTTAAGTGGTGTAAAATGAGCACAGTTGTCATGTATGCAGAAAACAAATCTAGTGTGTTGAGGAAATCCAATGTAAATGTCTTTATTGTACAGGAGCTAAAGAAATTGCATGTATGGTGACAGATAGTGGACAGTGATGTGTGGACATTTAAGATGTGTATTAATTATTAAAGGGGAACACCACCTAAATTTACAATTCCAGTATGTTATTTCCATGGCCTAGGAAAGTTCAATTAATATTTGTAGACATGAGCCACTCAGTCTCAAAGCCAGAAACCAGAAAAGTAAGTGTCAAAGTTGTGATGTGATCAAGTATAAAGCCTGAGGCTGCACCATTGACCCAAACAAGCTTTATTCTTGTGTAGTGTTCTCAGTTCTGAAACTGAAAATGTTCCCATATACCCAGAACATTCCCCTGGTGCTCTGTGTCATCTGTAAAATCTCTCCAAATTCATTGTCAATGGAGCAGTTCCGGACTTTATACTTGATGACGTCACACATTTGGGTTTTAGCACTCTAGTTTTTGGATTCGAGGGAGAGTTGTACATGTTCACTAATATTTTAGGAATAACATTGTATGAATTTTGAAAATGGGTGTAGTTCCTTTAAACTTTCACTGAGGTAATACACCACTGACTGAAATCTACGTAAACTTATGAAGAAACACTCCAGTCCACCACACACACTAATCTTCCTGTTGATCAGGGCCGGAGTTCAGAGACACGAAGTGTTGGGAGTACTAGCACAGGAAGTGCTGCACCAGTCGGCAGACGACATCCTGGGAGGGGCAGCCTGGGGAGTGTTAGAGGGAGACCTGGTTTCCAACTTGTTATACCTCAGTGGGGGTTTTGGAGTTCCACTTCCCTTTTTATCTGTTTTGGCACTCTACAGTAATTATCACCAAGACAACCATAAACCCACAGCATACAAAAAGTTCAAAAAGGGAAATAGATACTTTTAAGCTTTTATTGTAATTTTTAAAATAATTTGATTGTTTTGTGGTTAACCAAGTCATTCTTTTGTCTCACAAATATAATAAAATAATAAGATATGTGTATCACAAAAGCAAAAATCACAAATGTGCTTCCATATTACAAAAAAGCAGTCAATCTGGTTTATCCGAGTTGCTCACACAGCTCTCAGGGCCTTGAATGAATTAGAAATCATCATCTTTGGCCTGACTCTCAACTCTGAACCTCAAAACAAGTACCTGCTGTGAACATTATGAAGAATGAACAGCTCAATGAGAACAGGCGTAAAAATCTAAGCAGATCAAATGAGCCTTTGTAATGTCTCTGTAATCTGACAGAGCCTTAAAGCATTAATAAACGGTTGAGTAACATCTTTAGAGGTGTCAAAAACCACACTATAAATAACACCAAAGCACTTTTATTTTCTAATTAGATATTAGTTGCCAAGTGTTTTTTTCTGATGCCTTTACATTTTCAAATAATGATTCATTACCTTAACACACTCAGCGAGGTTCCTGTTTTGATCTCCCCAAGCTTCAATGAAAAGAGTTTTTGTGCCAAGGAATAACTGCAGGTTGCCCTAATTATTCACATATGGGACCACACCAACCTCGCCACACAAATGCACTGCTCTGTTGGACTTTGAATGCACATGGAATGAGCAGAGTGACAGCTGAAACTGCTTTTACACGTTACGGCTGACAGGGATTAAATGGAAAAAACGTGTATGTTATAAAATGTAACATTATCTACTCTGTCGATAAAGAACCAATTCATCCCGCCTGTTTAACGGTGAAACCACAATAAAAATGTTGACGATAACAATTACCGTTTTCATTTAAAATATCATGATTATCACGGTGGATTACCACGGTGTGGAAACCGCGTGTTTAATTCTTCCCAGCTTCATCCGAGTCTCCTGAAGTTGCCACACAGTTGCACTGTGTAGCCTACAACGTCCGTTTCTTGAAGTTGGAATCATGGCGGAAGGAGGAGATGACAGCGCTCAGGACATTTATCAGCCCTCTAAGAGGACTAAGTCTGGATCATGGGCATATTTTGGTTATTATAAGAATGCCAAAGGACAGTTGATTGAAGATAGTTATCCTGTGTGCAGAACGTGCAGGAAAAAAGTTGCTGCTAAAGGCATTGAACACACTATAAAAAATACCGCGATAATAGCAAAAACCACAATAATTTTGATCACTATAACCGTGAGGTTAAATTTTCATACCGTTACATCCCTACAATGTAGTTATATGCTCATGTCATGAATGACACTAACATATAACACAGTTGTATCTATATCAAATGTCTTAATTGGAAAAGTTGTTAATAATTGTTGAGAATACAGGAAAATGTCCTTATGACAAAAATTTGGTATATGTTTATATACACTGTTCAAAAATTACTGTTCAGTAACATTTCTAAAATGCCGTTTTTTAAGTGCATGTTATCCTTAAAAGTGCAAGATGTTTTTCAAATTGTGGATTTGTTATTTTATGATTTTAATTCTGAATTAAAATCTTGATTTACAACAAAATCATGTGTCCCTACTTTTGTCTCTTACGCAGTTACTGCACTCATACACGTGGTGGGAAACGCCTCGCTGAACATCAGAAATTCATAGGAGGTGTGTGTCTTACTATCCCAGAAGATGAAATGTTAATATGCACTACCAGAAATCTAATACAAGTCATCTATCCGTTTACTACATATACCCACTTCAATGCTTCTGACTAAACGCATGCCTGCAGGTTGGAGATTTCTCTGAACAAAACAAACATGTATAAGCTCATTACATGAGTAAATCCATTAGCCAATCACAACACTTAATGTTGAAATCAAGGTACTTTATATGACCCAACATGTATGGACAAACTGTGACCTCACACTTAAAGACTTTAATTCATTTAAGATAATGATTACTGACATCCGATGTGAACATACAAGTTCATACTGAATGAATACCCACAAGCTGATCAAACACCCAATTGTCAAATTACCTAATAGGCTGTCTGTAACAAAGGGCTAAGTCCTGCAGCACGCCAGCTCCTTTCATCATCTCAGCTCCCATATCTTTACAGCCACACCTTCCCCCTCCCAATCTCCTTCAATCTTTCTCCTTGTCCTGTCATTATCCAGCCCCTATGCAAAGGATATGGCACTGAATGCCATAAAGGAGCATGTGAAACAAGTCAAGACTGTTACCTAACTGTGTAGCCAAGTATTTTTTTCTCCAATCCCACCTCTACCTTTTCTGTGTAAAGCAGCAACAATAGGATGTGGGCAGAGTCAAGAGGCGGGCAGGTGACAGTCATGGGTGAATACTCACAATAAAAAACGGATGAGTCACTTTCAAAACTTCCATTCAATGTGTCTAGTTTGAGAAACCACACATTTGTGGAAGTTCAAAAATGACTTGCTAATCATTTCAACTGCTGCTAATACTGTGCGTTTAAATGTAAACACAAGAAAGTGTTGAAAGTAGGGCGGCAACTGATGAGTTCTGTCATTATTATTTAATCTTGTGATTACCAGTTTGGTCAAGAATGTCAGTAAAAAGCTAAATATGGCCATCGCATGTTCCCAGAGCCCAAAGTGACATCTTCAAGGTCATGTTTTATCTGACCAACAGTTCAAAAACCCAAAGATATATTCAGTTAATTATCAGGGAAGACTACCTCACCAGAAGATATTCACTTCTAGGAAACCGGAATCAGTTTTTGCAATTAAAAAAAGTAACTAATTATCAAAATTGTTGGTGATTCATTTTGGTGATCGGTTAAGTGAGTAATAGTTTCAGTTCTTGTTGAACAAGGCACATTTTCCAGACTATTCCTTTGAGTCCCTAATAACAGAGTAGGCCTACTTTTAAATATATGCCCTTTATTTTCCTATCATCAGTGGAGGCCGGATGGTATGGTGGTTGGGTGTTCAACCAGGCAGCTGCTGCTGGCACACATCCACCACCCTGCTGAAGTACCACTGAGCAAGCCATTGAGAGAATGTGAAGTGAATTTCCCTGGAGAATCACAACATTATCCCCTTAATCTAATTGCTGGCAGCTCTCAAAGCGGCTAAGACCTCATTAATAAGTAGTTACAATATAAATATGAATACAATTCGGAGCCTATTATCAAGACGTAATCTGATCAGTCGAATAGATTAATTCAATAATGTACAATAGGTCCAATGCTGTCAACGTGGTCTACATTATTCACTGTAGTTTTACAGAGGCCTGCGAATCAGACATCACTGAGCATGCGCATAGACTTGCAGGCATCCAAACTTTTTTTCATTACAGACCAACGCCTTGCATTGTGGCACAATCACGCCAGCGAATGAATCAATGACATTAACTAATTTGACTTTTTAAGAGCCCTTTGAGGTGAATATGGAGAAATTAACCCTATTGAATGAGTATGGCAGATGACAGCAGAGCGGAGCGAGGATATAAAAGAGAGAAAAGACCTATAAAAAATATAAAAAAGTCAAGGATTTGATTGTCTCACTTTCTCTCGGAGCTCCCGTTCACTGTCCAGCTCTCTCTGTAGGACCTGAGCCCGGTCCTCTGCGTCGTCGGCCTGCTGCTGCAAACACTGAATCTTCCTCTTGACAGCATCCAGAGAGTTCAAACCCGCCATTGTTGACTGTTTTGTTACTTAGTTTAAGACTAAACGTAGAGAAAACGCTGTTGGGACTTTTTCTAGGTTGTGCAAAAAATAAAATTAGCTACTGCCTCCTGCTTGTTTGGTCTAATCAGAAAAATAAAATAAGGAATAAAATATTGGATTTGAAAAGACAAAAAAAACGATGTAGGTCCGAGGCCAAAGTCTTTGGAATGTAAGGAGTCGTTCAAGTGCAAGAAAGTTATATAACCAGGAAGTCACGGCGCCCAGGTGTTCTTCAAATGTTTCTTCTGGTTTGTAGGAATGATATGTTCATGAGCAGGATAGAAAGTTGTCCTCAGGAATGTTGCAGTTTTTGGTCCGGACACTTCAGGGTTTGAGGAGTAGGATTAGAAAAGCTGCGCGATGAGGAGAGCGGAGGGCGCCAGACTGTGCCGGAGGAGGAGAGAGATGATTGGGATGATGAGGTCAGAGAGGGCGGGGCGTGTGTGTGTGTGTGTGTGTGTGTGTGTGTGTGTGTGTGTGTGTGTGTGTGTGTGTGTGTGTGTGTGTGTGTGTGTGTGTGTGTGTGTGTGTGTGTGTGTGTGTGTGTGTGTGTGTGTGTGTGTGTGTGAGACTGATGTGATCAATGCTACGACGAAACTTTCAAAAGAAAAAAGAAAGCCACGATGAATACATTTCAGATCAAATGGCGCAGTGCCAATAGTTTAGATGTCACATACAAACTTGATTTGACAGTGAAATTTTCCTTTACAGACTGAAGATCGAAGTTTCCGCCTTGCTTGAAAATATTATATTTTCTGTGTATTTGAAAGCTGAAACAACTTCCAGCATTTTATAGGTTGGTATTGGCCCCAATACTGACCTTATAAAGCGGATACCATGGATACCATGACATTACCAATCCACATTAAATACAGTTTCTTTGAATGTCATCATAAAATTGAGTGATTTCTCTAACAGTTGCATTAATTCAGTCATGGTGATTAAAATTAATTCTATACAGTGATAAGACCACTGATATCGGCAAATACCGTGAATTAGGGTTTGGATTGGTGCATTTCTACTTGGGGTCGCAATATGTTGCTACAGTCTTTCTTAAAACTCACAGATAAGGGGTCATGATTTAGCATCACCTTGGCAATAAATGGCCCGAAGCTAAAATTATTAGGATGAGATAAAATGGTACATTGTTTAAAGCTAGACCGATATATTAGACGATCTTAACTTATAACATATCAGCATATATATCGATTGAAAAGTAGTCTCGCAATGCCAGACCTTCCTCCACAGCACTGCTAAGGAGGGTCTGGCTAGTCCACACAGCATTCCGGGATGGGAGAAAAACGTGCTCTGGTTTATTGGCATTTCTTTAAACCAATCACAATCGTCTTCGGATACAATAACGTGTCTCTGCAAAATAGCCTCTGGAAGGAATTTGTTTTGGTGGAACATGTGTACCTTCAAAAGTTGTTTTAGTCGTGCAACAGAAAAACTCAGATTGGACAGATAGTCTAGCTAGCTGTCTGGATTTACCCTGCAGAGATCTGAGGAGGGGCTAACTGTAGTCCTTAGTATATCTGTATCTTGTTCTTATCCTTTTCGTAATAACCAAATTTAAGGAATCCTTACAAAAATGTTTGTTATGTGTTTATATTAAAAAACTGATTTCATTCTCAAATATCAATATAGATACTGACTGCAAAAACCCAGCATCAGTGAGGCTATGATATCATTTGATGATGTTCTATATAATAATATATAATAATGTCATATGATGCTTACAATCGGTGAAAGGTGTTGTCTGCACAGTTACATTATTAGTTTTACTCTTGTGCATCATTTTTGCAGTTAACTGTACAGTTCAGTTTCAGTATTTTTCGGTTCAGTACTTTAAAAATTTGACAAGTAAATGGATTAATCATTAGATATAACATGCAGCAAACTAACCACATGGGGTATGTATAAATTCATAAATGACAAAGTCGTCCTCACAAGAGAATATATTACGGGCAACTCTATTAAAGAATCATGCATAATCATAATAAGTTTTTCTGTTTTTGAGGAACCGTGTGACTATTTTTCTTAAAGGAGTGAGTGAGAAACATTGTCCACCACCCGCTTGCTCATAGATGATGTTCACTGTGTGGCTGTAAATCAGATTTATGCTGCATCCTTCGTGTTTCTCTGTCGGCCCTGCTTGTGTTTACCCTCTCGGTTTCCTATTCACACAATCGGCCCTGTGAGCAAACATGTTGTCTGGACGAGCAAGTAGCAGGCCAGCTCATCTCTCCTCAACTCGCTTCAGTTCAGGTTCAGCTCAAATTCATTCCTGCTGTTCACTGTGAAGAAGAAAATCTCTCAAAATCAATCTCATCTGTTGATTGAACCCCTCTCTGTCTGATTTGCCCCTTACACCGGAAAAGCTGGACGCATTGATTTCATTAGACACAGGAGTGTGGGGCTTTCTATTTGCCTTAGCTGCATTCCTGACATACCAGAGCCCCCCTGCCTTCTCCCTGCTTTCTCTGCTCGGTCGCCCCCACAGTTTGGCTTTCCCATAAAACAGTAACTATTGCTGCTGTGAATGATGTGAATACCTGTATTTAAAACTACATGATGCCACTCTCTCTGACTCTTACCACCATTAGCTCTCGGCATCGTTTATGCAAATATTGTGATCTAACCTCCTTAAAACAGACTTTTTGAATGTATGACAACTGCTTGCTTTGTGGGGTATTTGACTCACACTGTTGTGCTTCCCCAGCCCCCTCCAGGTTTCCAATCTGGTCGTGCTCTCTGTGTGAATTGAGATGTGTAATGACTTGACTGCTGTCTCTAATAAGTGACATGTGGAGGGGGATTCATGGAAGTGGAGTAGAGCAACTTTACTAGCTGGAAATGTGTGTGTGAATATAATTCACTGTAAATATAGTAAACATCTATTTTTAACAAAACTTTAAAGTGGAAGGAAGCCTTACCTAGTCAGGCTCAAACCACAACTACAACAACTTTTTCCAGGGGCCAACTTGACCCACTTTATACGTGAGCCTTCTCAGAACTGTTCAGAGTTTATTTCATCACAGCGTGAGGATAATCCAGTGTCTCAGCCTTGGTCCCTGTGTCTGTATGTCAGACACTTCCTTTCTCTTTGTGTGTAGTACAACACTGCATTTCCCTGGGATATCCTCCACAAAGCTAAAACAATACCACATCTTGGTGGCAGCTGGAAGAATTTTAGATTTTATAATGCTTCTTTCTGCTTATTTTCCCTGCACGGTTTGCTTAGCAATTTACTTGGAGTGACTGGTTTCTTAGCTATTGCAATTAAAAGTAAATTTCACTGCTAAATTGGTATGATAAGTTTGATTGATGTATGTATGATTTTTAAGTATGATTTTATCCAGCACTATACTGGGTATAGTGCCAGATAATGTTATTGATGAGAACTTGACCTCATTACTAAGGATTTTGCTTTTAATAGCTAAGAAAACAATCACAGCCTCTTGGCTAAAACCACAACCTCCCAGTGTATCTGAATGGATAAAAAGGATAAAAAATTTATTCAGGAGGAAATAACAGCGAGATTGCAGCTAAAGTTAGACAGGTTTAATCAAAGATGGCTGCCAACAACACAGATAATGTCAAGGTTCTAATTACCTCCTCTATTTGTTAATTTGTTTTTTCTAATTAATTTGTTTTTTTCAATTTAATTGTGTTCTATAATTGTACTTTATGCTTACTACTGTACACCTCAAACATCTCCTAATATATGTTCCTAATGTATGTGTTGTTTGTATGTATGCTTGTTATTTGATGTTATAAATGAAAATAAGAAAAAAAAACTGGTATGATAAGTATTTTATCCATATCTTGGACATAATTGACTTCCTAATAAGGGCTTTGAATCCCCCCCTCTCTCTCTTTCTCTCTCTCTCACACACACACACACACGCACACATCTGTGCACAGATGCAGGGAGGAACCACCACTGACAGATATACAGCGCTGTGGTCTGCGGTGTTGCCAACCATCTAAAATATGATCTTTCTTTCCAGATTGCAGCTGATTAGCCACAGGGCAACTGACATGTCCAATGTTCCGCTACATTTACTAAAATGTATTATTTGTGTATATAAAAATGTTCTTGCCAATTTGAGAGTTAGTTTGTGTCTGATGTAGAGGACATAGTCATCCCCTTGAATGATGACTCTATATTAGATTCATATAGGATTCAGATCTTTTACTGCAATGAAAGTACCAATACTACAGTGTAAAATATTCCATTACAAATAAAGCTCCTGCAATAAAAGTTTACTTAAATAGGAACTACACTGATTTCACACATGTCAATTAAGTTGTATACAACTGTAAAGGGCTGCACAAAAAGCATTGGTTGGGAAAACTACGATTAGAAACTACAATTTTGAATGAAAACGAAAAGATCAGAGGTGTGTGTGTGTGTGTGTGTGTGTGTGTGTGTGTGTGTGTGTGTGTGTGTGTGTGTGTGTGTGTGTGAGACCTTTCACTTACGTCTGCAGCTTTTATCTCAGACAGTTCCAGCTTCTCCTGAGCATCTTTCAGGCCCTCAGAGAATTTGTCCAGTTCGTCCTCTGTCTGCTTCATCTTCTTCTGGAGGTCCATCAGCTCCTCCTCCAGCTACAACAGGAGAGCCCATTAGTCCATTTAAGTACACTTGCTCAGTGTGTTTTTATTTAAATTCTATAGATTTTTTTTTTTTTTTTACCCAACTCTCGGTTCGGCATGTAAATTTCCTGTGCACTGCTGCCTTTGTGCTAATAACTCCACCATTACCCTGAGAGCGTCAACATGTATTCCATGTACAGGTAAAAGCCAGTAAATTAGAATATTTTGAAAAACTTGATTTATTTCAGTAATTGCATTCAAAAGGTGTAACTTGTACATTATATTTATTCATTGCACACAGACTGATGCATTCAAATGTTTATTTCATTTAATTTTGATGATTTGAAGTGGCAACAAATGAAAATCCAAAATTCCGTGTGTCACAAAATTAGAATATTACTTAAGGCTAATACAAAAAGGAGTTTTTAGAAATGTTGGCCAACTGAAAAGTAAGAAAATGAAAAATATGAGCATGTACAATACTCAATACTTGGTTGGAGCTCTTTTGCCTCAATTACTGCATTAATGCGGCGTGGCATGGAGTTGATGAGTTTCGGCACTGCTCAGGTGTTATGAGAGCCCAGGTTGCTCTGATAGTGGCCTTCAACTCTTCTGCGTTTTGGGTCTGGCATTCTGCATCTTCCTTTTCACAATACCCCACAGATTTTCTATGGGGCTAAGGTCAGGGAGTTGGCTGGCCAATTTAGAACAGAAATACCATGGTCCGTAAACCAGGCACGGGTAGATTTTGCGCTGTGTGCAGGCGCCAAGTCCTGTTGGAACCTGAAATCTCCATCTCCATAGAGCAGGTCAGCAGCAGGAAGCATGAAGTGCTCTAAAACTTGCTGGTAGACGGCTGCGTTGACCCTGGATCTCAGGAAACAGAGTGGACCGACACCAGCAGATGACATGGCACCCCAAACCATCACTGATGGTGGAAACTTTACACTAAACTTCAGGCAACGTGGATCCTGTGCCTCTCCTGTCTTCCTCCAGACTCTGGGACCTCGATTTCCAAAGGAAATGCAAAATTTGCTTTCGTCAGAAAACATGACTTTGGACCACTCAGCAGCAGTCCAGCTCTTTTTTCCTTAGCCCAGGTGAGACGCTTTTCGCGCTGTTTCTTGGTCAACAGTGGCTTGACACGAGGTATGCGGCAGTTGAAACCCATGTCTTTCAAGCGTCTCTTGGTGGTGGATCTTGAAGCACTGACTCCAGCAGCTGTCCACACCCTTTTTCACAATCTTGACTAGGCGCGGTGATCCCTATCGCTTGTACACTTTTTCTGACCACAGTTTTTCCTTCCCTTTGCCTCTCTATTAATGTGTTTGGACACAGAGCTCTGAGAACAGCCAGCCTCTTCAGCAATAACCTTTTGTGTCTTTCCCTCCTTGTGCAATGTGTCGATGGTCGCCTTTTGGACAGCTGTCAAATCTGAAGTCTTCCCCATGTTTGTGTAGGCTTCAGAACTGGACTGAGAGACCATTTAAAGCCCTTTGCAGGTGTTTTGAGTTAATCAGCTGATTACTTTGTGGCACCAGGTGTCTTCAAAATGTAACCCTTACACAATATTCTAATTTTGTGACACACGGAATTTTGGATTTTCATTTGTTGCCACTTCAAATCATCAAAATTAAATGAAATAAACATTTGAATGCATCAGTCTGTGTGCAATGAATAAATATAATGTACAAGTTACACCTTTTGAATGCAATTACTGAAATAAATCAAGTTTTTCAAAATATTCTAATTTACTGGCTTTTACCTGTATATCTGCTTTATTCTGTTCTGTTCTGTTCTGTTTTGTTCTAGTATTTTCTCTTCTGCTCCATTCTGATCAATTTTAGTCTATTCTATACAGTTCCATTCTATTGTATTCTATTTTGTTCAGTCCAATTTTATTATATTATGCTTGATTCTGTTTCGTTATGTTCATTCTATTCTATTCTATTCTATTCTACTCTATTCTATTCTATTCCATCCCATTCTATTCTATTCTATTCTACTCTATTCCTTTCTGTCCTCTCTTTAATAGAAACATCTCACTCTAACACAAGTAAATTAACACACTGAACCCTGGAGTTTTACACCCCAAACTTTCACCAACTTAAAAAAGATTCCTGTTGATATGAGTACAATAATATATCAAATCCATTATATTCAGTGTGTTTTTACTGTGCCTAAATAATAGTTCAGGGTGATGGGAAGCTGTTAAAGCCTAAGTGTTTGAATTTAGACTAGTGATAAAGCAGTATATTTGAGAGTCTAATTGAGTTTATGATGTTTGGGAACATTTAAATGGTAATGGTTTACTATCAGTCTCTCATGACATCAACCCTGGTATGCAGAGCCTTATCCTCTCTCTCTCTCTCATACTCTCTCTCTCTCTTTCACACACACACACACACACACACACACACACACACACACACACACACACACACACACACACACACATATACACAGGGTTAAGTGTTCCACCTAATCAGTGCCCCCCTCCATGAAGTGCTTCTGATAATCCTACTGAATTCCACTCTGTTCTCTTCTGGTGCCTAAAAATGCAGCTCTTATCAGTAAGAACACACATGCGCCTGGGACTGTGTGTGTGTGTGTGTGTGTGTGTGTGTGTGTGTGTGTGTGTGTGTGTGTGTGTGTGTGTGTGTGTGTGTATGTGTATAATCGCCCATTTTTGTCCACATGTATCCATTTTCATGCTTCTTGTGTGTTTTGTCTCCAGTGCTGGATACACCTGTCAAATAGGCTTTATGAGAGAGAGACCAACTCTCTTCAAACTGGTCCTGGAGGGAGGGATGTAAACAAATCATGATCCTGGATGGTCTCATCACCTGAAGTGGCCAAAACCACTATGGGGATTTTTCACAGGGAGTTTTCTTTGAGCCTCACTTTAAAAAGCATTAATACTGCCCTATTGTTACTAAATTATTGATTCCTTTAAGTTGTTTGTGGTGTTCAGGTGGTGTGGTGACTCAGGTGGTCAGATGTTTTCCCCCATAAATAACGGCATAGAAATCCACCATGATGAATAAAAGTTGGTGTATATTTGTTCTTCCTGTTACATGTTATATTTTTAGCTGGAAATGAAGTACATGATTATCTTACACAAAATTGAGATAAAGCTTTAAGAGCTTATCTTAAGAGCGTTGCCTGGCCTTTTAAGGAGGTGTTTGTGTTACCCACTGTCACTAGGATTTGTTGAATTTACCCTCCAGTCTCTGAGCGATATTTATATATTTCTTTAGCTGTTATTCGGCCAAGTAAAACAGTAAATTAGCTGTGAGGAATGTAGAATAGATAAATGTGAAATGTGTGTACAGACAGTTTCCTTAAAGGTATGTCTGGTATGATGATTATCTTATGAACTGGATCAAGAGAGAAGTCTTAAGTATGCCTTGTTCTGAGTCTGAATCCATCACTTTAACATTACTATTTTATTTGCTATTTAACTAATCAAAAACAGCAACTCTCATCTCTAACACTTTGACCCTGTCTTTGACATCACGGCTGACCCATCTATCGCTTTCTGTTCTCCTCTTTCATTCTCACCTGCTTGCATTTGTCCTCTGCTGCCTTCTTGTCCGTCTCTGCCTGCTCTGCCCGGTCAATAGCATTCTCCTTGTCCAGTTTCAGCATCTGCATTTTCTTCTTGATGGCCTCCATGGTAGCTGCTTGGTTGGATTTCCCTGTCTGAGATGTTAGAAAAATGCAGCCTCCAAAAGCACAAGTCTGTCTCCTGTTGTGTTTGGATGTAGGAGGTCTTATGTACAGTACTGGAGAGAGCTGGAGTCCAACAAGGCTGCAGAGAAATAGAGAAAGAGAGAAACAGAAATGGGGAGAAAGTAGAAAGGAGACAGAAAGAGCTGTGAACAGAGATGGAGAGTTGAGCCCTATATGGGTAGTTATTTAAACTCCAACAGAACCTGCCTCTAGTCTCTGATCACCCACTCCTCCTCCTCCTCCTCCCATGCTCTCACCCCTCCCTTCCTCTGTCAATCTTTCTCTCCATCATCTCCCTCTCCATCTATTGCTCCTTCACTCACCACTCTGCTTCCATTCTATCCTGGCTCCCTGACTATCATTGTCTCAGACACGTACTCCACCCTATCAAACCACCCAACCAAGGTCTGGCTTCTCCACTCCACTCACTAACTCTTCCAATGTGGCTGATCTCCTTATTTGGGTTGTTGTGCTTTCAGAGAGGGCCACAGCTCACACAGGAGAGAAAGAAACACAGGTCATGTTTCCACATATAACCTCCTGTCAATGGATAAAGAGTCCTGTTGGCACACAACATCTCACACTCAGGGCCTTTAAGAGTGTGTATATTAGAGGATGAGAAAGGGAGACAGTGAAATGCAAAGTAGGCGGAGGGAGAGTTTGAGAGATAAAGATGGATGGAGAAAGTTCACATTCTGTAATCATAATAAAACCACAAAACTACCTGGTACAGATGCAGCAAGGATTTTTTTTCACTCAGTTGCAATGCTCTGTGAGGTAGTGTGATGGTACAACCTTTGCATCCTTCATCCAAACTTCTATCATGGTACCATTAAGCTGTTTTGGTTTTATGACCATGTGATGCAATTCAGACAGCTCCTGTATGGTTACTTCAAATATGATCATCAGGGACAGTAGAGAAAAAAGAATCAGAAGTTATGAGAAGTTAAAAAAAACTGTCTGAAATTTGAACCCTGAGCTATGTGCACCTGATATTTGAGTTTGGTGACTGAAGGATGAAAGCTGACTGAGAATTAGAATTTTTGTGAACAATGGACACCAGTGTCCAGGATTGCTCACAATCATAGAGAGCGGGATATGTAGAAAGATGCATGGCGCTTGAAGAAAGAGATCCATGGATATGAGTCAGCACAGAAGGACTAGGACACTTATTCCCAAGGAATGGGTTGCACCAGCTACTTGTTAACCCATCACTAACTTTGTGTGAACTACTAGAGATATTCTAAATCAGGTTTCACTAATAAAACTTAAAAAATGTCTTAAATAGTAAAGACTAGTAATGTGAAAATCAATTGCTAGTGAACATCTGTTGCTCCATGTAGCATCAGCTACATAACATAACATTACCAGCTAGCATAACATTCAAATAGACCAATTTTCAGGGGCTACAAATGGTAGCCTACTGAAGATTGAAATCCTTTGTAAATGTATGTAGGATTTTGTTTTATTTATATTTGCAAACATGGAGAAAAAGGTGTATTTTGGAGATATTTTCATTTAGAAAGAGAAAGAAATATCTGATTATGCCAACCTAATCAATGCTATATTTAGTCAATCACGGATAGTTTGGCAAAAATTAGCACAACATTATGTGATTTGAGGTATAGGCTATATTGCATATTTTTGTGAAATGTAAGTTATTAAACACTTTGATCAAGTATCAGGTTTTGATATGTCGGCCATACTCTTCTTCTTAACGTTACTTATTTTACTCTTCAATAAACTGGGCATATGTTAGCAAGTTAATGTTAGCTTTGTCAGTTGAATTAGTTATGCTACGTAACAGTTACACCTGAAGTTAGGTGGAATCTTTTAGCTAGTAACAACTAATCTCACCGTAAAAAAAACTAGTTTATGTGGTGTGTCCCTCTTTGGTTTAGTGAGACTTAGCAGACTAGCTAGCTTTTAACTTACAAACACGTGGTGCAACTGGCTCCCAGACATATCATCTTTGAGCCATTGTGTATTGGCTTTTAGTATCTTGGCAGCTGCACTTCCCCAATTTAACAATTCAATTACAAAGTTTTATTGGACATTGTTCAGATGGTAAGCCATGGTGGTAAACCAATAGTCTGCATGATGTAGCTTTAGCTAGCAAATACTACTGATGTACTGTATGTAACTGTAAAAGTGGGCCAAAGAGACACTCATAACAAACAGTTATCCTTTTGTTCTTTGTTCCTTTTTCTTTATCATTCGTTATTTGCAGGTCAATTTCAGCAGAAGCTTCTACTTCTTATATTACCACTGGATAGGCTGAATTCAGAAATTAGCTATTGGGTATCATCAAAATGACAGTGTATTGTATTATTATATATACCCTACAATAAATCAATATTTGTGGCATTCTAAGACAGATGCTACAGATGTAAAGAGTGCATTATTTAACATGGTGTTATTCACAAAGATCAGTTATGACCAGTGGAATGCAGAACTTTTGATCACACCACCTCGCAGTTTGATCCCATAAAATATTGGATTTTGATTTGAAGCATCTGCTCTCTTAACCTGCAAAGCATTCAGAAGAAAGGCTAGGATGAAGTAAATGGGAAATATCCTAAGGAAATTTCTCAATAAGGTTTTATTAGGAGTAAATGTGTTGCACAGTGGGAAGAAAAACCCTGCTGAAACTCTGCACTGCTTTAAGCTGCTGATGTGAGTTACAGCTGTCTGTGGTATTGATGTGGAGGTAGGCCTACTCCACAGCGTTGTGGAGATAGGTCTGGCAATGCAAGACTAATGTGAAGGAATTGCAAAAGTGATCCACAACCAAACTGTCCCTCTTTCTGTGAAGCAGGAAAGAGTGCCAGGAAGAAAAGAAATGGATGAAAAGAAAGATATATCACATAATCATCCGTCTAGCTACACAATATTTTAAAGTAGCAAGTTGTGTACCGTTTTAGAATGATTACTCTAGACTAGTTTCAACTGTTGGCTGGTTCAGTGTTATGCTATGTAGCCTGCTGTCAAACTCAGGTAATACAGTATGAATAAACTGCATAACCTGCAGCGTGGATTGTTTCACTTTTCTTGATATTGGGATAGGATTTATTACAAAGAGCAAATGAGATTTATTGATTTTGATGAAGCCAGCTGAAGCATCTGTTGGACATTTCATGGCGATCCATTCAGTATTTATCATTAAAACTCACTTAAACCTGAAGATCATGGTTGGGCTAGAGGAATCCCCAGGGGATCACCAAAGTCATTTCTCCTCTTTCTCCTCTTTCTCCTCTGGGGACCATGAATGTCTGTACAAAATGTTATGGCAACGCATCCAATAGTTGTTGAGAGATTTCAGTTCACAGACAGACAGACAGACAGACAGACAGACAGGCAGAAAGACAGACATGCCAGCAGTGTGGTTAAAAACACAAACTAAAAGAATGTCTGGGTGTAACATCATCTTGAATGGACACTTGCATTACAATATATATACAATATATACTACTTCTACTACTACTTCTGCTACTACTACTACTACTACTACTAATAATAATAATAATAATAATAATAATAATAATAATTATAATAATAATAATAGAAGTTAAGTGTCCTGTGTGTGTATTTGCAACATGATGGAAAATAGTGGCTTTTATTAATAAATGTATGCCCTTATATATGAAAAGCACATCAGCAGTCTCCTGCTGTGATTTGTGAGTCTGCAGCTGAAAGTCTCCTGGCCACAATGTCTGGATGTTGCCATGTTCCATCAAGCCTCTCAGTGAGTAATTCAAGAGTGTAATTTACTGTTTTCAATAGCCCCTCTCGACGTTCCAAGTATGCTTTCCCTTACTGCTGCTCAGCCACAGAAATGCTGCAGAGGGACCCAGACTAAACATGAAGATATTTTGAAAATGCAAGTTAAGCGGCCAATTAAAGTGTATGCTATGGATTAATGATGGAGAACAGAGCATTTAGAGAGGATGAGTAAGACACAGAAAAGGAAAACCCTAACCCTCTGGTCTGGTGTCCTGAAAGATAAACAGAAAGAGGAGCGTGTCTATGTTCTCGGTTGAGGGAACATAGGGATGACCCTACAGAAAGGCCTCATGGTTTTAACACAATTAAAGCTTCAGTCCCTGCAGTAGGATATGAGGTCCTCTTAGTATGCGTGCATAGGTTAACGCCTTTGGCCTTGGGGCAGAAACATACTTCATGAATCACCTAGACATGATACCACCTGGACTCTGATGACATACACACTCACACATACACACAGTGAGATGCATCTCCTCTGTAACACTTTGTCTGTACAAGCAGAAGCACACGTTTCCTGTATGACAATGAGCGTCTGTGCTGCCTGTAATGATGTCATTACCTGTCATGACCCCCATAACCAATTGTTTACCTACACACACACACACACACACACACACACACACACACACACACACACACACACACACACACACACACACACACACCCAGGCATCTCACAGATGTTTGGATCATAGCTGACCAATCAGCGGTGAGATTGCATGTGTGAACACTCCGCTCTGGGGCAAGTATAATACGTCATTGTTGGTAGTAATGATGAAGGAGAGATTACAATAAATACAGATGCATAAAGTGATGTCAGAGGGTGCACATTACACAATTTCACCTTTTCTCAACATCACAGCATCAGAAATGTGCATCTGTGCAATGAAGCAAATGTCCTGATGAATGTGTTGTTGTGCACATTGGACCCATGTTTGAATGTGATGATTGTGAAGTGTGTCAGATTTTTATTGGTACCAATTATTTCCACCATGTCTACAAAATAATTAGTAGTACTTGATAAGTTTATAATCAGTGCACAATAAGGCAGCGTGCTGACAAAGGATTGTTGACCACCTGGAGACAGAAACCTGTAGTTCAGGTTTTAAAAGGTGAGAATGAAATCATAGAGCATAAACAGGAATCTGACTTCTCACATATGAGGTGGTGAGATCAGGAAGGGAGACATATTTTGCTGCCATGTGTCTACCTTTACTTTCTCTCAGTCTTACACATACTGAGGTGTAAGTCTGATGGGTCAAATTATTGTTTAGTCTAGTAACATTGTAACAGTATTAGCATCCAATTTTTATATTAATTTACACAATATGATCACACACTATGAGCCACTATCTGTGAATGTCTGATTATGCAACAACTTCCTCTGCGTAAAAAACAAGTGAGAACATACCAGACTCATTCTTGAATGACACATCAAATACCTGAGGTAGAAGAACATACAAAGACAAAGACAGGCAGCAAAACAGATGACACAGAGATGGAGCCTAACCAAATATCTTCATTTAACAATTTGATAATAGACCTTTATAGACATAAATCGAACATGCATACATACTACCCACCATCAACTCATACTGCTTTGGTAACATTGTTGTTATTGATCTTTTCATAAAACAATCTCAACTTAAGGTCCACCTTCTTGTTCTAGACATTTTCACTGTATGTAGCAGGTTGATTAAAGTCAACACAATTAAATGCACTAAGAAAGACTGTGTGATATGACCAAAAGCTCAAGCACATATGAGTAAGTAGAACTTGAGTTGCGATTGATTTGTCTACTACTGTTTCCAATAACTGCTAACTCATATTCTGTAGCTTTCCACCATATCACATGGTATTTATCTGCAGATTGAACTGAGTTAAATTGTATCATTTTGCTGATAAAGACCATGCAATATGGTCAAAAGCTGTGGAACAAGCTAGTAAGTGGCACCAACCAAACTGGTTTTCTATCTCCCCATATTAAGTTCTAAATGTTCTTTTAAAGTATTCTCTACACTGCCTGTTATGTAAGTCTGGTGGATATCACTGAATCCACTTTTATTTATTTTACCTACTTCAAAATTTAAACAGACTGACGGAGACAGAGACATAATGATAGAACACTAACACCTATGAAAAGGAGGCTGGGTTTATAGTCACAGACACAAGGAAACAGACAGAGAAAGTCAGACTGGGTAGAGTATGTGATGACTTCATGCTGACATGGTGGTGATACACCAGCAGCTGTAGCTCAGGCCTACAGTGCAGCTTCAGCACTGACCTTATAAGGACAACATCCCTCATGCCAATTTACTATCTATCTGACTGACTGACAGGCTAACTGATTTGGCGACTGTTAAAGGGAGAGAATGCAGGGAGCTGAGGCGTGCAGTAGCTTCAACCTCAAATGATCCGCAGTTTCATAAAGCTGTGTTTATTATCACCGTTCCACATTTCTTCCCTGTTTGTAATGCCTCTCATTTGTTTCCAGTTTCCTCCCACACTTTAATCCCTGACACTCTTTCTTTCTTACTTTCCTCTATTGCCTGCTTGTCTTTACACTTTGTCCATCTGATTACCTTATTCTCCTGTGTGACCGTGTGTTCACCTGTTGTTAAGTAAGGAGGTCAGCATGGATCACACACAGACACACATGAACACACTCTCATACACACACATCTGGCTGTAGCTGGATTTCACCACTTTGCAGGGAGTGTAAAAGGAAGGTTCTGTGGGTGTGTGGGTGTGTGGGTGTGCGTGCGTGCGTGTGTGCGTGCGTGTGTGCGTGCGTGTGAGTGTAAGTGGGAGTGACTGGAGCAGTCAGGGTGAGAGAGGATGATAATGGGCCCGGCCTCCAGCACCAGAGTCAGAGAGAGGAAAGCCCTCCCACAGGAAGCCAGCGCTCCACTCCACATAGCCTTTTAAGGTAAAAAACTCCCCAAAACTCTTCTCACTAGGGAGTAGGGCTAAGATATAGTCACATTTAAAGCTACAGAGAGAGCTGCAAAAAGCCAAATGGAAGCCTGTAAGAGGGGAAAGACATTATGAAAAGTTAAACAAAATTCAAATACTTTATATGAGAGACAAAACTTCCAAGGAGAAAAGTCTACCTGAGTATCTCCCTCTTTTTGTAAATGAATTATGTATTAAGAGTGCAGACACGGTTAGGTATAACTTTTAGGTATAACTTACATTTTAATAACATTTCCCTATCAGAACATTTATGACTTAGAGCACACATTAGGTCTGGTCATTACTGTATCTTTATAGCAAAGCTGATGATCTGCTGCACACAGATGAGAAACCTTCCTGTCATCTGTCTGAGTCATATTAAGTGGAGAGGGGTGTGGGAAACCGACCCCATGCATTTCTACCACATGGGATAATGAGCTGCAATTTAAAGCAACTGTAAACAAAAGATGCATCTATGCACTGAGTCATTATGGGAAATTGGTGTGTATTGTCAAGAGAATTACATCAATTCCTGACTTTAGGTAATTATTTCTTTTGCTCATTACAGCAAAATAATTTAACTTGACGTAAAGTATTAGCTTTGAGTCTGTTTGCAAATGACATGACTGTATTATTTAATTGCCACTGCTGTCAGATAAAATCTTGTCACCTATGTAATACAAAGATTTTCATGTGATGCCAGGATGGTTTAATATCCCTCACGACCTGTTCTGTGACATCTGTAACACTCTTGATGTTGTTTTTAAATACAAAGGCTGGAGGATGGCAATGTCACTCTGGTGTGGAGACTGAAATACCTCAACAATTATTTTATGGATTTCCATGAAATTTAGTACAGACATTTAAAAGACTGGACAGAATTCACACAACGTAGAGAGGGATGCAAGACATTCTACAGCCTAGGAGCCAGTGCTTTGAATGATCGATCCCCTCAAGTTTTAAAATGAGTGTGGGGAACCACTAAAAGCCTCTGACTTAATTACCTCAGACTATGGGTGGGAGTATGAAGCTATATCAAGTCAGAGATGTATGACTGTGTAGGACTCCAAAAATAAGGACCAGAAGTTTTTATTGAATTCTATACTGGACTGGTAATCAGTGAAGTGCTACTAAAACAGGCATGATGTGTACTTATTTGTTAACGTGAGTTAAAAGCCTAGCAGCAGAGTTCTGAACAGCCTGGAGATGGTACAGTTCCTTCTTACTCAAACAGGTAAAAAGGCTGTTGCAGTAATCCAAGCATGAAGAAATTAAAGCATGAATGATCATCTCCAAGAAGACAGTTTAGAGAACTCAGTTTCCTTAAACAAGCAGTACAGTTGGCTATCATCCGCATAGAGGTGGTAAGATATATCGCTAAATTTACTAATTATCTTGTCCTAGAGGAAATATGTACAAACCCTTATTTGTGCAGTTTCCACAGAATGCTTTTTACGGAAACCAGACTGGAATTTGTCAAACAACAATTCATGTCAAAAATTTTTTTGACATGAATGGAAGTTTAGATATTGGCCTGTAGTTCTTCTTCTGTAGTGGATTCAAACCAGGCTTTTTAAGTACAGGATTAACAACACCATGTTTAAAAAAAACTAGGAACGACACCAGTTAAAAGTGAAGTATTAAGCATTTCAATAATTCAGCTTGTACAAATTGCACAGTAGGGACAACAGCCATAGGACAAGATGAGGGTTTCAAAGTATGAAGCAGAGAGGTGATATCATGTACTGTCCCAGGTTTCAAAGTGGACCAAGAATGAGCGTGAGACAAGTCACAGACAGAATTCTGAGAAAATGATGGTGAGATGTTTGCCCTAACATCTCTGATCTTATTTACAAAGAAGTGGAGAAATCCATTATAGTCCAATTTAGACACAGTAGCTTGAGGTCTCCTCAGGATGAGCTGACGTCATCGGATAAGGCACTACATCGGCCAATCATGTAATTGAACACATTGCTGGAGGATTACTTTGTAATGCGATTGCCAAAACAAAAGAGAAAATAATTGCCACCGTGATAATTTTCCAGAGTTGTAAAATCCTGAGTATTCCAGTATTATTGCTGAATATACAGGTAAAAGCCAGTAAATTAGAATATTTTGAAAAACTTGATTTATTTCAGTAGGGTGATATCAGGTAAAATGGGCCATCAGCTAAAATGGGCCATTTAAGGTTTGGGGGTCCCAGCCCTTCTGGAATTTAGAGCCAATGACTGCAAAGGATTTCAGACTGTTGTCATAACTGTGCTTGACAAGTAACAGGTGATTTGATTGGTTTATGGTTGATATGGTGGGCGGGGCAATAGTTCAAATCAAGACTGCACCAGAAAGCTGCATGGTAAGTAGCCTGGCATATCAAATCTAACTAAACTATTATAAGGATCATAAATCTATAAAAAACAAACATGCACATAAAAAAAACTGTGCATAATATCTGTCTTGATGGCATCCACCAGAAATAATGCTGTTAGTTTGGTATATGAACTTATTTTTTGTAAAATTGATGTTTTTCTTAGTGGCCCAATTTACCTTAACCCACTGAGGTAAAATGGGCCATCCTCTGTGTCACTCACACACACACATACACATGTGTGTGAGGGTGTGTGTGTATATATATGTATATATATATTTATATATGTATGTATGTGTGTATATGTATGTATGTATATATATGTGTATATGTATATATATATTTATATATGTATGTATGTGTGTAATATATATTTATATATGTATGTATGTGTGTATATGTATATATATATATATATATATATATGTGTGTATATATATATATATATATATATATTTATATATGTATGTATATATATGTGTATATATATATATATTTATATATATGTATGTATGTGTGTATATGTATATATATATTTATATGTGTATGCATGTATATATATGTGTATATATGTGTATATATATGTATATATGTATGTATGGTATGTATGTATATATATGTATGTGTGTATATGTATGTATGTATATATATGTATGTGTATATATGTGTATATATATGTATGTGTGTATATGTATGTATGTATGTGTGTATATGTATGTATGTATATATATGTATGTGTGTATATGTATATATATATTTATATGTATGTATGTGTGTATATGTATATATATATTTATATAAATTACCATTCCCTTTGCATTTTGACTGGCCGAATGCTTACCTAAAACAGCTGGCCCATTTTACCTTAGATGCTGGCCCATTTTACCTGAAACTGCTTATGCAAAAAAAGTTGGCACAGTTGATGTTTCAAGAACTGTAGGGCCTAAATAATTATATTTTATGACATAATTTCAACACAAAATGATCACAAACAGTCATTAGTAATCATAAAAACACTTGGAAAAGGCATATATAGTATTATATTATTTTCCCAACTGATTTACCAAAAAGTGGCCCAATTTAGCTGATATCACCCTAATTGCATTCAAAAGGTGTAACTTGTACATTATATTTATTCATTGCACACAGACTGATGCATTCAAATGTTTATTTCATTTAATTTTGATGATTTGAAGTGGCAACAAATGAAAATCCAAAATTCCGTGTGTCACAAAATTAGAATATTGTGTAAGGGTTACATTTTGAAGACACCTGGTGCCACAAAGTAATCAGCTGATTAACTCAAAACACCTGCAAAGGGCTTTAAATGGTCTCTCAGTCCAGTTCTGAAGCCTACACAAACATGGGGAAGACTTCAGATTTGACAGCTGTCCAAAAGGCGACCATCGACACATTGCACAAGGAGGGAAAGACACAAAAGGTTATTGCTGAAGAGGCTGGCTGTTCTCAGAGCTCTGTGTCCAAACACATTAATAGAGAGGCAAAGGGAAGGAAAAACTGTGGTCAGAAAAAGTGTACAAGCGATAGGGATCACCGCGCCCTAGTCAAGATTGTGAAAAAGGGTGTGGACAGCTGCTGGAGTCAGTGCTTCAAGATCCACCACCAAGAGACGCTTGAAAGACATGGGTTTCAACTGCCGCATACCTCGTGTCAAGCCACTGTTGACCAAGAAACAGCGCGAAAAGCGTCTCACCTGGGCTAAGGAAAAAAGAGCTGGACTGCTGCTGAGTGGTCCAAAGTCATGTTTTCTGACGAAAGCAAATTTTGCATTTCCTTTGGAAATCGAGGTCCCAGAGTCTGGAGGAAGACAGGAGAGGCACAGGATCCACGTTGCCTGAAGTCTAGTGTAAAGTTTCCACCATCAGTGATGGTTTGGGGTGCCATGTCATCTGCTGGTGTCGGTCCACTCTGTTTCCTGAGATCCAGGGTCAACGCAGCAGTCTACCAGCAAGTTTTAGAGCACTTCATGCTTCCTGCTGCTGACCTGCTCTATGGAGATGGAGATTTCAGGTTCCAACAGGACTTGGCGCCTGCACACAGCGCAAAATCTACCCGTGCCTGGTTTACGGACCATGGTATTTCTGTTCTAAATTGGCCAGCCAACTCCTTGACCTTAGCCCCATAGAAAATCTGTGGGGTATTGTGAAAAGGAAGATGCAGAATGCCAGACCCAAAAACGCAGAAGAGTTGAAGGCCACTATCAGAGCAACCTGGGCTCTCATAACACCTGAGCAGTGCCAGAAACTCATCGACTCCATGCCACGCCGCATTAATGCAGTAATTGAGGCAAAAGGAGCTCCAACCAAGTATTGAGTATTGTACATGCTCATATTTTTCATTTTCATACTTTTCAGTTGGCCAACATTTCTAAAAACTCCCTTTTTTGTATTAGCCTTAAGTAATATTCTAATTTTGTGACACACGGAATTTTGGATTTTCATTTGTTGCCACTTCAAATCATCAAAATTAAATGAAATAAACATTTGAATGCATCAGTCTGTGTGCAATGAATAAATATAATGTACAAGTTACACCTTTTGAATGCAATTACTGAAATAAATCAAGTTTTTCAAAATATTCTAATTTACTGGCTTTTACCTGTATATTAGAGATACTGAAGCCGTTCACAAATTGTGTGTGTGTGCGTGCGTGCGTGCGTGCGTGCGTGCGTGCGTGCGTGCGTGCGTGCGTGCGTGTCTTTCCCTGACAGACTTTATATTGTGTGACTCTTGCTCCCAGCGCTGACCCAACGAGGTCATGACAACATGTTAATTCAACCCTCGCTTCCCTTTATTGCTTTTGCCGTGTGTGTGTGTGTGTGTGTGTGTGTGTGTGTGTGTGTGTGTGTGTGTGTGCGTGCGTGTGTGTGTCTGCGTTGGTGCAGCCTCATCTTCCCCCCAGTTATCTTGCCTAACATTTGCCTCTTTGACATTGCTCACAGAGAATGTGTAAATAAAGATCCCGAAGGTTGAATGGCTGTAATGAGAGCCTGTCTTGCAGTAGTTATTCAGAGTGTTTATCGCCTCATCACACTCATTCATAAGAGAGGGGCTGACATGGAGAGAGGAAGGAGGGGAGGGAGAATAAACAGTAGATCGTTTCTGGAGCGGAGGACAGAGAGAAGAGAAAATGAGAAAAGGGGGAAAACGTTTCTCACCTGGCACTTGGTATGATGAAGTAGAAAAGGAGGGCTTTTGAAATCTATAATAATGTATACATATCTAATAATATTGCCTTGTAAAGTTGATATAGCTAATGGGTAATGGCTCTTGCCTTCATTTTCCTTTTAACTCTGTTTATGTCTCCATCAACTCCTGAGTAAAATGTTTGTTTCTTTAGCTGCTAAATGCTCCACTTTATATTTTTAATTTGTATAAATAAAAACATTGATTAGTATAGCTTTAAAAGTAATTAACATGTTGCAAACTATGTGATTGTGCATGTATCAAACAGCTTCTTAGAATGTACTTTACATTGTATGTACACAGTAATAAAGTGCTCATATTATGCTTTATGGCTTTTTCCCTTTCCTTTTTTGTGCGTGTAATAGGTTTACAAAGTGAAAAAGCCCAAAATCCAACCCAAAGGGACTTACTATTTTCAACACAAAACACTCAAACTGCTCCAAACAGCTCTGCTGTAGTCCAGCCTCTACTTCCGTGACGAATGTGCGTCACTTTGTAACACACCTAACACACGCCTAGCTGCAGGCATGGTACTCCCTCATGATTTGCTTCTGACTGGGTAGTAGTCCTAACCTAGCTACTACACATGTGCGACTCCCAACAAAGATGGAATAGAAGTGCAATGCCTCACTCTGTAACTAAAACAGAGATCTCAAAACACAGGGTGAAAAGAGGAGCTGCAGCAATGTGCATTACAACATAAATGTGGTGTTTTTTGAAAATTGAACCATGTAAACCTATTTTGATATAACCTCCAAATACAATTATGAACATGAAAATGAGCATAATATGAGCACTTCAAAATAGACCTCATGTCTTCCATAAAACGTGGGTATCCAAGGACAAAGCAACAAGCGACAAGGTTATCTAGGTGTCACACTTAAGAGCCCATGCAGGAAGAATGTATGACATTGTGCTGCTGATAGCTGCCAGCATAGCCTAGCTATGTGAAGCACTGCCGCTGCCAACATAGTCATGAGAGGTGAAAGGTCACTGTATGAGTGATCAACACCCTTCCTGGATTAAAAATGAAACTAAAAGGAAGGTTGCTCACATTAAAGTCTGAAATCCTAGTACTAAAGGAACTCCCCAAACGTACAGACCAGGTCAGCCTTCCTCTCCAGCATTGCATGGTGCTGCATTTGTGACTGCTGGTTTGCGGCCCTTCCTGCCGGCCGCACGGCAAGCTGGATACCAGCCTGGCCTGAAATGTTCTCCCTGCTGGTTTCCTGAACTTCCCACCCACGTCAAGACACAATGGTCACTCCCTAACTTCTTTTGTAAACCTACAGCTAGTTCCTCTCTCTTCAGCACCATTATCTCTGTGTAAAAACACTACTAAACTCATATGTCATGTATAAAACACATTACAATTACAACTGCATATGAATAATATGTTGGGTGGCGCTGCCGACCACAGTCTGTGTGTGTGTGTGTGTGTGTGTGTGTGTGTGTGTGTGTGTGTGTGTGTGTGTGTGTGTGTGTGTGTGTGTGTGTGTGTGTGATGGAGGTGGAGGTGGTTGTGGCTAAGAACAGGTCTGTGTCTTTTCACCTCGCCCACATACTGTTAAACATATGGCTTCATTTAGGGACTAATAGAAGGGGTCATTTGTCATCAGCAGTATAAACAAACCAGGACACACTCAAGCACACACACACACACACTCACACACACATGCATGCCTGCACACATGCAGGCACGCAGGTATGCACGCACGCACGCACGCATGCACACATAAGCCTCATGTTTATGTTAGCTTCTATTTTTATTTTGCTGTTACAGTATATTCTCTGTTTTCCTATTCATCCAAAACAGTTTCAAAATCATCTTTAAAGTTGTATTCTCTTTTTCTACTTTTGCTGAGTCCCACCCATTTTTCTTCTATCCTTGGTAGAAATATTGCTAATTTTCATTTGTTAGGGTTGTCCCTATTACCCCCTCCTTTCCTCACAAAATGCAGTGATATTTATATTAAGGTGTGTAAGCACTTCCCTCTGCTGGGCTTGCAGAGTATCACGAATATCAAGAGACGGGGTACAAAACAGGCCTTAATGATTGGTATTTCTTAGCATTTGTGGAATTCATGTCTTTATTTCATGTCCTGAACAAGTGAACTTTGTTCAAAATGGGTCGACTTCGAAACTATGGAAATCAGCAACAAGTTCCCCACAGTTTAAAATCTCCCTCAATCAACTGCATCTAAACTTATTTGAATTTTAGCCTCCTGGTTTATCATAGCCATTTGTGTAATTTAATGGTCTAATATTTAAAAACACTTCACAAGTTTTGCATTAGCTCTAATCATTGTCTTTAAAAAACACAGAAGAAGACACACAAATGAGAAATCAGGAATTAAGCCTGTCCTATTGCCTTATCTGATTCAAGGGATCTACTGTATCTAAGCATAGAGGGTGCTACTAATAAATTCTATTTAGCTGCTTTAGTTTCAGGGTCTTGGCACATTGCATGCAGGCTCACTGTCACACTGTCATGGCTTACTGGGACACCTGAGTAATACAGGGCATCTTTTATGTTATACAAATCACTTTGAGATTACATGTCAAAATGTGTCTGATATGAAAAAGGTCTATTATACACTAGATCATGTTGTCATTGATCAGTAATCAACAGTTGAGAAACACTTACTTGACCAACATATAGTTCCTTACAGGTTTTTTTGTAAGGTCTGCCTGCCTCTTAACTTACACACTCACATGTAAAGAACAGTTTACCATTGTTGTTTTTTTCTTTTGTAGAACAAACAAACCCAGTAGTACAAAAATGTCAATATTATAACTATTACTACTATGCTAAAAGCTAAAAAAAAAAGTAATAATGACAGTCAGACATATGTTACTTATACACACACACAATGGAAAATGTGTGTATTTTAATGTGTGAACCCTGGAAAGAATCTGTGATTGGACACATTGGCATTTCTTTTTTTTCAAATTGTAACAAAAAGTCAAAATTCCTAACAAATGTATCAAGGTTAATAGATGTGTTTTAGAACAAGTATTTGACTTCAGAGCCATACCAAATATAGTTTATCCGGATGTTAGTTTAATGGGCAGAGACTGTTCCTATCTCTGCTGATAGTCCCTGCAGTTGTTTTTGTTGTATTGGGTAGCTGTTAACGTCATGACCTTGGATCCAAGATGGCAAAGAGTAATATTTATACAAATGACAGTGCTGGAATGTAACCAAGTACATTTACTCAAGGACTGAACCTATGCACAAATTGAAGAATTTTCTTTTCATTCCATTTTCTACCTCTACTCCACTACATTTCAGAGAGAAATATTGTTCTTTTTGCTCCCCTACATTTGTCTGACAGCTGTAGCTAGATACTTTACAAATTAAGATAAAATACAATATTTTATTACAAATTAAACAACCCAAACATAAACAAGCCTTAAAGTACAGCTGAAATGATTAGTTGATTAAACACTTAGTTGATTGGCAAAACTATTTTGACCATTTCCAGTTTCTAAAATGAAGGTTTTGAATACTTTAACTGTTAATACTTTAAGTACATTTTCCTGATGATAACAAACTTTTACTTAAGTAACATTTTCAATGCATGCTTTTTAGAGATTAACAGTAACTCAATAGTAACAGAGTATTTTTTCAGTGTGGTATTAGTTCTTTCTTACTTGAGTAAAAAATCTGAATACTCCCACCACTGCAAGATCGAGGTGTGAGCTCGGCCTTTAATATCTCCTGTGGGTTTTCTAAGTAGTGAGATTGTGAGAGATTTGAGATAGTGCTGTATCCAGAATTTGAAAGGTTTTACTAAATATCAATAAACAAACACTACTACAGATGGATGTTTGTGCCCAGTATCAAACAGAGTGTACTGTCCATTTGGTCATTGTTTGCCAATGTTTCCCAATTTGTCCTGACTTTATGGCCTCATTATTTCGAAAGGCAACGTGAGCAAGCAATCAAGCAAAAAAGACTTCAAAGCTCTTTCAAAAACACCGAAAAGCAACTCATCATAAAGATGTACAAAAACAATAACACAGCAATGAAAAAAGGAAATAAAACTGCATATGAATGAAAATTTCCACACAGCTACGTGGTCTTCATGCTTCATTTTAATAAGCTTTCCCTAGGGGGAAGCATTGCATTGCAAGTGAACTGACTCCTGCAGTTAAACCCTGACTCAGCTGGCCTCGTGTCTTCCTCTGAACTGAGAGATTACACCTGTGTGAGGTTGACTGGAACAATTTTCAAATGACTCCTAAATCTTCTGTTAGCAGTAACAAGGAAATAATAGTCATGTGTTTCCTAAAGAATTTTGAACATCAATATATCTTGTTTACAATAAGATAACTGGCATTTCACCATGAATTGCATAGATTTATGATAAATGATCACAAACAACAAATGGTTTCCAGAATGTGCTATCAATCATTTTCTCAAAAGGTTTGGTTAAAACAACATTCTTATTTATTTCTAGAACTACAATGCAGAGCCATGTTGAAATCCTTTGACAGTTCTTGTCACGATAAGTGTAAAAGTGGCCACTGCACACTGATATGTATTTGATTTGAAACAAATGGATTTGCATGCAAACATGCAGTTAGTCTTCCGAGTGCAGAACACATCTCGGCTGTCAGAGACAGAGATGGATGGCAGCTTGCTTATCGGCTTGGCTCAGATCTATGTCAACGCCTTGAATACAGTGCGCTCATTATGGCGTGTGACACAGACTGAATATTGTGGGGTGCCTGAGCATGAACAATGGGAAGGCTGTGGCCCTTTGTGAAGTGGGTCAACCCAATGAAGAGGTTGCAAGTTGGCTATGTTAGCAGAATGATGTGATTTGATAATTCCCATAGCCTATGAACCCTTAGAGAAGCAAAGAAACCTGCTAAGGACCTGCCATCACAATAATTATCCCGTGATCCTTTGTCTGCCACTAAATATTGAGACATTTGTGGGGACAGATTGGATGTCATGTACGGTGTTGGTTTGAATTAGTTTTAAATGCAACATGAAACCCCCCATGATTATTTTCAGTCAAGCAGTGAGCAAACCTCAGGAGAACTTCACATTTTGCAAATCAGTGTAGGAAAGAACATGAATGTTTAATGCAAAGCAGATAATCTATATGTTGATGTGTTCCCAGAACTGACAGGATCAGTTACATTTGTGCAGCCTGAAAATAATTTTATTTACATGTGAGAGTTTTCCGTTCATGAACAATAACTGAGATCCACGTGTTTTGGAAACTTGGGAAACAAGCATATATTTCACCTTTAAATGCCTCCTCTGTCAAGATTCTGGTATTGTATATCTTTTCCATATGTACGGCAGAACGACTTTGATCCTGACATGAAATGTGAGGTCAAAACACATTGATGAGAAAAATCTGTCCGAATGCTTTCCATCTAAAGTCAATGTCCTATAGTTACCTTCCCACACTTCTACATTAAAGTGATTACAGGAGAAGTAAATGTTTAACAAGGGCTTTTCAGTATGAGTAAAAGATGTGCAGGTGTTCAATGTACAATTGCTTTTCATTACATTTTCATTTTATGATGTGGTATTTAGACGTGTGTGTGTGTGTGTGTGTGTGTGTGTGTGTGTGTGTGTGTGTGTGCGTGCGTGCGTGCGTGCGTGCGTGCGTGATGTCATTTTCTGGGGGAGGCGGTCCATGGATGATCAAGGTTGGGGGAGGTTAATCTCTAAATCAGGCTGTAAAACATTGACCTGAAGGAGTAAGTCAGTGGTGTAGTATGTTGTCTGTAGTAGCGTCTCAGGCCAAGAACCTGTCTTCGACGACCCAAGTGGGACATCTGTTGCTGAACGTGAACCAGCTAAGACACGAGAACAATTGTAATATAAGGTTGTTATGACATCATCTCAATGACAGTCCTGTCACAGGCATCAAGATCAGAATCCCCTCAAACATCCTCAACAAATCAGAGTTGAAAAACTTCAAAGCTAAAGATCAAGAGATATTCAAGAAATCCAACAGAACTCACTGAGCTAATAAAATCCAATCTGTATAGTCACTGTGGTTTAATGATATGTGGTTTTCAACACTGACCTTCAGAACATAGTCCTAAAGTATAATCAGCCACTGGCTTCTTCTTGGACACGCCTTTAGAAATAAATGAGAAGCTTAAGTTTAGAGGTGGTTTGGACACGTGATAGACCCTGAACTGTACACTGTAAAGATCTCTGCAAAACCTTTCTATCTTGACATTGACAGTAGGATCAAAATGAGTAAGGCTGTTGAGACATCTGCTTGAGTTATTTATGATTTCGATAATTTTACTAGAAAAGCTGCAGCGGTTTGGTGCATGTAAGTTAGTAATTGGGCTCCTGTGGAGCAACAATTTCCTGTGGTGATACTGTCGGCACATTGTAAACTTTCTCTCTGCAGTTTCTTGACTGAACTATCTGAAACATATGTATGGAGGCAAGTGAACTACTGAAGCACAGAAGTCTTGAAGTCTGTGTATCTTGTTCAACTATCAATTTCTTATGTAACACAGCAGAAACAGGCCAAATGGAAATAAGGATACACATACAAATAAAGATAAAGTTGTTCATGCAGAATACATCAAAAGGTGACTTTTTGTAGCAAGACTTGTGTTTTAACTGACCTCATTTCTAGGTCAAAGTATGTCCCATTTCCTCTAAAAAGGTTATTGTTCCTCAAAATTACCTAAAACTGTCACACTTTGTTTAGAATGAGCCTCTGACACAGTGTGAGTCATACAAATAATTGCTTGCTTCTATAATTTGTAACCACTTTAGGACTTTCTCTAGCACACATAAGTCTATAGTAAGACCCGTGGGAGGCATTTTCCTTTGTAAGGAAATAGAAAAAATGATTCAAAGTTCACAATTTGGCATTTATTATCAATGACACACTTTTTTTGCCACACTCGTGGCATGGCTTCAGTGAACTGTGTGTCAGTTGGTTGAGCGATCCAACACTTTGGTTCTGACAAAAACATCTCAACAACAATTGCCATGCAATTTGCTACAGGATCCCCAAAGGATAAAGCCTTATAACTTTGGTATTCCACTGACTTCTGAGTGAAATCATACTGTTTTTGATTGATGTCATACAATGTGTCCCTTCAGGATGAATTGTTAAACTTAGTGATCACTTGACCTTCAATCTAGTACAATCATCAGGTTAAAAATGTATATATTTCATCAGCCTCAGCTGTAGCCTACTTGGTGTAATTAGCAAATATTATCATGCTAACATGATCCTTTCCCAAAGTGGCTTTGCCACTTGTCAGGCTGCCATTGTAAATGCAGTAAGAACCTGTTCTTAATGAAAATAAAGGTGAGATCTGATATTTATCGATAAATAACAAGCAAGTTTTTACTGTAATAAATATCCTGTTTGCTTTTTTGCCCAAACAACAACTGTATTAAACTGTTAGCCACAGAGAAACTTCTGAGGGTTGGTTAGTTTGGATTTATTACTATATTTAAAGTTACAGAAGCTTATGGTTAGAGCTACTTGTCCAGCAAATGTTCATGTCACTTTCTATCTATGTCACTTTATCACACCACTCATACTCTTAGTAAATAATCCTCCTACAAGTGTTTTTCAAATCCTTCCTTTAACTGTGCAGGTAACTCATAGCATGCTAACAAACAAGTCTGAATATGCCTGTCAGTCTTCGAATCTCCTCTGGCTTCAACTTCCCAACTAGTCACATTCCAGGGAAGAGCACAGGTACGAGGCTGGTGAAGACTTCTCAAAATCAAAAGGGATGATTAAGGGATGTGAGCGAAGGAGGAGAAAGAAAAAACAGTGAAAAGGAAAAGAAAAGAAAAACACATCAATGCGGAGACCATGGGGGTTCAACACTACTGGCTGCTAATGTTGCTGGTCGACTGCCAGGACTGGGTTACAGGTAGTGTGGTGGTAGAGTGTGAAGATTGTGTGTGTGTGTGTGTGTGTGTGTGTGTGTGTGTGTGTGTGTGTGTGTGTGTGTGTGTGTGTGTGTGTGTATTCCCTCACCCGCACCCTGAATAAGTATGTGGGGTTGTTTGAGGTTGTTTAGCTTGTTGTGTGTCTGTGAGTCTCAGTGCATGTCGATGTGTTAGCATATGCAGTTCCAGCTGCTGTGGTGGACTGGCCTCTTCTGGGCTCAGACTTATGGCTCAGACATGTCTCAACCTGCCCTCGCAGGAATGCTGCATTGAGCCATCCTGCAAAACTTGCCCGTGATGTAAACATAATGTTTGGCTAAGTAAATTGTGAATAATGCAATACACACTTTTATTAAGGGTTTAGGTAAGTGGGATTTACACAGGAGGGCCAACAGTAATAAGGTAATAACATCTTCTACACAAAAGTGCTAGGAGTCTTTTCCAAGGCTTTCTCTGGGTAGTCAGCACTTTCACAGTCACTACTTAGATGACAGATCAGTAATCAGTCATTCAGTATAACGGCAGTCCAAATTTGGGCCGACGGTGGAAGGCGGTAAAATCCCACATAAAAATTTGATTTGTTGATTTTAATTGGGAGCATAAATAAATAGGTGAAAGAATAAACAAATAAGTTAACCACAATAACATGTAGTAACTATGTTACAGTAACAGATTTATTATTGTCATACATCTTTCTCAAATCTGTGGTTTTAGCTGACTTATTGCTACATAAGACAGAGAGGAGTATTCATGTTTATTGTTCAATATAAAATGGAGTGTGTTGGTTAAGATGAATATCTCTTGCAATTGCTGGCAAAAAGTTTGTAAGTATAACAACATGTCATCTGCGTAACGGGTGATTTGATGTTGTGAGGTTCTGCAGCAATTGGTTCACTCTAGATGAAAAACATGGAAGGTGAAAGTGGGCATCTTTGTCTGGTTTCCCAGTTTGGTGAAGTGACTGGAATGTTATCCTTTTTGCCAGGTGCAGTGAGTGGCATCAGTCCATATATAAAACATTATGAGGGCTTGTCGTACGACAGGGAGGATCTTCACAGGAAGCACCTGAGAGCCAAGAGAGCTTCACACCTTCAGGAGCACACACTGAAGCTGGACTTTACTGCTTTCCACAGGTAATGTCACATTTCTCTTAAAAACACAGTCTGGCTATTTTGTTCTTCTGTTAGATTTATTCATTCACGTTCTAAACCCATTACACGTGTCAACAATTAATTGTCCATATTTTCCTGCTAGTAATAGATATACATACCTTTGACTACACTACAAAGCATTGACCACATCTGGGAGCTGATTGTGTTTTTGTTCCTGCAGAACCTTCCGTCTCCGTTTAAAACGCAATGCAGCAGCATTTTCCGAAAATTTCATGGTGGTCAGTGAAAATGGTTCCACATCAACTGACCTCTCCCACATATATTCTGGAACTCTAGAGGGTGGGTATGACTGTGATAGCTGACCCACTAGGGCTGGAAACAGTTTACTGTGATTCAAATCTAAGTGAATTTACTGGACATCAAAGCTTTTAATCACCAAATATCTACAGTAATAGTCTTGGATAAAACATCTGGATGTAAATCTGTTTGTGGCAAAACTTCCCCGTTTTTTTAAATTTGAGAACAAAGTAAAATATGTTGAACTGTGCATATCGAAAAGTCAGTTAGTTGCTATTAGTTGCACTATTGCTTCATCTCCCCTCTTTTATCTGCTGCCTCTAATCTTGAAGTTTTTCTCAGTATTGTAGCTATTTATTCTGTCTGTCTCCAAATCTCTCTGTTCATTTTCATGTTATCTCTCCTGACCTGGTCTTGCAGGTGTGCATGGTTCAGCCTGCCATGGCTCGGTGTTACAGGGTCAGTTTGAGGGAACCATCCATACAGACAACGGGACCTATCACACAGAGCCAATACATAGATACACCAACAGCCAAACAGATCACCACTCTATAATCTACCACGAGGATGACATGAGTAAGACTCCCTCCTGTTTTCCACTTTACAAATACATTTCTCAGAAAATGTTATCTCAGCACATATTTTCCATCTACCCCCAACAGTGTCCAGGATGAAAAATTCTCAAGCTTGTGCAATTGCAGACTAAAATTGTCCAAAATTGACACCCCATTACCTCTGCTGTTTTTATTGGCTATTTGGTGACGATGGCAAGAGCAGAACAATAAAATTCCTTTCTACAGTAGATCTCCTCAAACAGTTTGATTCATGGCCCCCCTAGTAGTCTCACAACTACAGCCTGTTACTAATCACCATTTCGCTGTCTCATAAAGTATCTGTACAGTATCTGCAGCCTCAAGCTATAAGATAACAAACTAAGGTTACTAGGGGTCAAGGAACTATCCGCACCCTTATCTCGTAGTAACATTGGAGTTATACCCTAACAGCAGAACCTATTTAGCAACCTTCCTTGGCACATGTCAAATAAATGATAAAGCAAAGATGGTGTGACTTTTGAAAGACGGGAAGGAGAGATGGGGGATGAAGTAACGAGGAAGGTATGAAGGTGAAAGAAAAGGACGAAGGGGTACAGTACAACAGCAGGAGAAGGCAAAGTGTTTCTAAGGGAATGGGGAGATGAAAAAGAGGAGCAGATAGATGATCTTCCAGGGATTGAAGTTGTTGAAAACATACTCTTAGTTGCCATACAATTGTGTCATCCTATGGTTTGGCCACATAGCAGTCATCAGTAAAAGCTGTAAAGCTGTTGTGTGCATGTGGATTTCAATATGGGTGGGTTTCTCTGGCTGTGTGTGTACATTTGCATTGGAATAGGATTATTTCCAAGAAGCTTTTTCCTGGAAACATAGTAGCTTGTGCCAAACCACACCCTTGTAATTGTTCATAAGTCTACACAGACTCCCTGGCTGCCTTCCTCCCTACACCTCCCGCCATTTCTTCAATATTTGTCATGACTGTAGCAACATTTATATGAGATTACGTCGCAGCTGACAACATCCTGTTCTTCATTCACAGGCCTGCATATCTGCAGGAAACTGTGAACGATTTGGCAATTGATATTTAAATAAACAATCAATGCTGTCCTACAAGAACATTAGGACACACATAATGTGTCTACTTCTGTGTGTATTTCCACTTCCTGTGGTTGTGGTGTGGGGGGAACAAAGGTTGTGCAAGGAGCTTTCTCTCCCCTGGGATGTAGGATGTTGTGAGGTCTCTCAGATGTTGGACACAGAGGACGGCCCAGAGTGGGCTTTTTGCAATAAACACAGTATAATGACATCAGAATACAGGGAAATTAAGGGCATCATTCTACATATAAAAATGATACATTAATAGTATAAAGAACCACATCACAATTTCATAAATTTTCAAGGGCTAGAGATGCCATGAGTAGTCCAGGAATACCCCCATAGAGAATTTCTTTCTACAGGTCCCAGAATTGTGTGCTACGTCCCTGTTAGACACTGGTGGTGAAGGGACGAAAGGAAATGCCTGAAGATCTGGATTGATCTGATGTTGGGCTTCTGATGATGGAAGGAACCCTGGACTCTAGATGTGGTGACAACTGGAGGTGAATGGGGTGGAGGAGGTTAGCATTGATTTCACACTGAAAGAACAACTGACAGCAGAAGAGAGGAGAATATTTTTAAATGTTTGACAATGATGTGATTGTCTCCCGGAGATCATGTCAACATCTGATTGGTTTCACTGAAAGAGAGACAAGCCCAGAGTCCCCTAATAAAGTTGGAAGAGAGAGAGAATGAAGGATAAACAAATAGTTTTCCTGAATGAGCTTCTGCCAAGCTTTTATTAGTCGTATAGTAGTTTAGCATAGTAGTAAATACGCTGGTTTATGTGACGATCCCTTTGAAGTTGAGCGTGATTTATGGGTAACTACCGGATTAACTTTATTCTTCCTTGAGATAAATCAAGGGTAACACACATTCTTTAAATATCACTAAAAATCTCTTCATGTTTAACTCCAGGGTATGAATTGTTGCTTCAAACCGAAAGTGATTTTACAGTCAGAAATTAGTTTGAGTGAAGTTGTGTGTGATACCTTTCCATGTCCTTGCTTTACTTACTTTCATTAAGAATCAACAAATACAAATCTGTAAAATCTTCAGTTTAACAATCATGTAGATACATTTTTTTGAAACATTTATTACATCATGGTATTCATTTCCAAACTATAGTATGCAAGCATGGATCACTTAATAAATATCTCTTCGGAAAACTGGCTTGTCTTTCTATGTTGCAGCAATGACTGAGGTTTTCAGTCTTTTGTGTTTCAATCAGGAGAGATAAGTGAATTAAATCCAGAGGAATCTTTATTATTACTTATGATTTGATAATTGAGTGTTGGCAGAAAGTCTTTGATGTTTAGACAGGGAGATCTGTAACTAAGGGGCGTCTGCCCTGAACAGCAGAAATATAAATCCCCCAGACACTGATTCCCAGAGTAAGACACTGGTCATTGTGGCTGATGATTCTGATGGAGCTTAAGAATCTGCAAATACTGGTGGTGACGGAGAGGTGGAGATTAACTTTGCCATTTGTGATGATTTGCACTGAAACAACAGCTGACAGCAACAGAGAGGAGAAGAAATTTAAATAGCGTAACAGCCGTGAATTCTCCGATTATATAACAGCAGCATGAACTACAGGCAAAGCGAGAATCATATTTAAAAAGAGGAACTAGCAGGATCAAAGGCTTACAATGTAGGTGCGTCGCTGAGCTACTGACTATGTAGATGGGATGAGCTGATGAGAACAGCTGACAACATAATTGACAGGAATGATGAATGAGCATGTGTGTAAAGATTGAATGCAGATGTATAAGAAAAAAAACTACAGGCCTAAGCATGCAAAAGTATAGTCTTCCTGACTTATGCTAGTATTATTCTATGTTAACTTATGTTAGCTTCATTAGTGCTATCATTTGAAGAGAAAGTGTGACTGTTCTCTGATAGCCACAGTATCCTGCCAAGTCAGCTCTACAGAGGTTTCATCACTTTCTTAAACGGGGAGGATGTGCGTTGATACGGATATCTGGACAACATGAGGCATAAATTCTGGACAAAGTACAAAATCTGCCACCATTCGTGTATATCATGTTTTTTGTAAGAACACTAGGGCCTAGGAGTGGTGTGCACATACTTTCTCTGCATAGGAAGAAACTTCTATGACACACAGAGTTACTGTTATGTTATATTTTGATTAAGGGTTATTTTTCCCTTTTTGCTAGCCAATGGAGCACTTGAGGGCGCTTGGCCTGACCAAAGGGGTCATTCATGGAGCACTTGGTCAGTGATTTTAGGGCAAAATTGTCCTTCTGCAGTACAGAGATCATGGTTTACAACATTCAATGGTTTTTGAGTCTCGTTTTGAAGTGTTGTGAGACGTGACTTGTTGCTATAAGAAAGCGGAGTGAGAGTTAGAGAGAGGAGTTTAAGGAAGAGTTTGTTGTGTTGGATCTCAGAATGAGGTCACCACCCCAAGGTTTCAGAACAAGACTTCTGATAGTTAGGCAGTTAATAATGGTTATGGACCATAATTCTTTGCTGATAGAATTTGCAAAAACTAATAACAATCTTTTGCAACTTAGGCAAGACAGAGACACAGAAACAAACTGAGAGAGAGAGAGAGAGAGAGAGAGAGAGAGAGAGAGAGAGAGAGAGAGAGAGAGAGAGAGAGAACATGGGCAAGTAGAAAGGTCTAAAGAAAATTCCGTCAGTGGGTTGACGCCTAGCATTTAGGCCTCCACATCCACCCCCACTCATGCCATGTATAGAACTAAATACTGGTTTGTGATTGGCTGCAGGATTTTCATAGGATGGTGTGATCCAATCATGTGTTGCCTGTCCCTAAGTCCATGTCTGTTTCAGGGAGTTGTTGTACTGCTGAATGAATGTTTCACACGCACATATGTGTACACGTGCACACACTGTGCATTACCCCCTGAAGTTCTTATGGGTCACCATTGAACTAGCAAAACATTGTCTGATTCTGTCACTCTCACATTACCTCATGTGAAAGTAATTATTTCATGTGCCTCTACTGTAAGTGAATTCAAAGCCCATTTTTCTCCACATGAATGTAGCTGGAATACTTTGTTTTCTGAACATTAGTCTCACTAAATCTCATTTAAATCTATCGTTTCAACTAAATTTTGCATCAGTTTACTTTGCATTAACTTACATTCTTTCGTCCATATTCATCTGCACACAGTCCCTGACCTTACACTATGTTGCAATGAAGTCATTTTGGATGCTTGCTTTTTAGTGGAATTCTGTGCATTTGCCAGTGCAACAAGATGGGCCAATTTATGCAAATGCAATGCTTCCCCTGACTACAATTCCATCAGTATTGCATCAATCTGAACAAGGCACCCATCCCAGAGGTATTGCAAATTGCAGAGTGAAATCAAACCAACAGTTATCACAGCGTTTTCCACAGCCTGCCTCATGGCTCCCACTCAATACCACAATGCTGATTTCTAAATGTGGGTCCTCTATTTATAAAGTGTTGCTTGACATGCTGGTCAGTCTGGAGTCAATTTGAATTTATTTCTGCACGTATTGTTTTACATTCTTGTATATAAGAAATGGTTAAAATATAAAGCATAGTTTAAAAGTGAGACCAGAAGCAATACGGCAACAAATTAATTTTTTCTTTTCTATGACTGGGGTTGTAAAGCAATAACTGTGACCTTGTGCACCTGTTGAGTAAACAAAAGAAGTCATTGACCATCGATACTTACTTTGTTTCAAACTTAAGGGCTTCCTTTGTTTACAAGACCTTGAAATGTTAGGAAAGACGTCAGGTAATAAAAGGCACAACTGGAGTCACGTGCAAAACTCTAACTACAGTCTGCACAGCAGCAGCAGGACCAAACTCTAGTTTTTTTTCATTGCTTGAACACAGTTTTCAAATCTCTACACACTTATGCCATGGCTTAACCACAACCTTTACAACACTGTGGATTTACAGCACTTTGTACAAATGCTAACACACTGCTGTCACAACTGTTAACCACACATTCAAAACAGAATAGATCAGTCTGGGGCCTATCAAGCACTGTGGATTGCAATTTTAGCTGAAATCCTAAGCAGGTGTCTTGTTTTAGACTAGTTATTGAACATATACCTTTTTTATACAAACACCAAATAAGAATTACAAACAATTATACACTATACCATTTGAAAGAAACAGGTAAAAGAGCAAAGATAAGTCAACATTTACATACTGCACTATAATGTCATAAAAAGGTAATTAAATGTTCTCTTCTCTAAATCTTTGGATTATGGTGGACACAGTGAATCTACTGATGTTTGGTTGTACCCTTTATTTAGCCTCCTTCATGCTCACACCATGGACAAGAACATGGTCAATCACAGTAGCTCTGATTTCATCAGATATTACTGTTCTTTGTCTTTGCTGACCACCTTGACCCAGTAATTCCATAAATTACTAGAGACAAAATACTATATTGAAGCCAACTGCTGATTTTCATTCCTTCTAGTGTACCTTATGTTAAAACTGGTATATTACATAAAATCTATATATTTTCTTTAAAGAAACTATTAACTAGTATGAAGTCACTCAAATTGTACAAATTGTAAAGATTAGTTAGTAAAGTTAGTATTTTCTGTATTGATGTTTGATGCTAGTGTTTTTACTCTCACTGTTCTGACTGACAGTGTGTGTTATCTCAGTGAAGGTGAAAGTGTTTGCACTGAGCACTGAGACATGTGTTCAGAATTGTGTTGCTTGGAATGGGTTTTGCCGCTGATGTGAACTGTTTAGCTCAGGTGACTATTGGTAGTGCAAACTGTAGTTAAGAGTTTCACACATGTAGCTCCAGTTGTGCCCTTCGTTGTTTAGCAATCTAAAAAAAAAGTGTAAAACTGTTGTGCATAACTGTTATATGTTGCATAAGAATACCATATTATACTAATCACTCTAAACAAGATAACCATGGAGACATCGTCCGTCCTTGTGAAAGGCACGGGGTGTTTCTGGGGGCAGAGCAGGCGGAGGAGATTTCCCAACCGAATGAGATAAACTGACAACATCAACTTTGTTATGGCTTTATATCAACATGTATAAATAATTGGCTGTAGAGAGCTTCCAGTTAGGCATTTTCTATACTATTCTGTAGTGTGGAAACTGTCTCTTTGTGTTCACAAGTGAACGTGAACAAAAATTGAACTTTGATATAACTTCAGTGGTTCCTGTCTATTCTTGATGATGAAATTGTATCAACTATATTGTTCAAAGGACAGAAAGCTCAGTGCCCGGAGGCAAAACATTTCCCTAAGCTATTATAAAAAATAAAGCATATAATTCCTGATATCAGAATACTGAGTGACGTTTAGAAAGAATGAAGAAGCAAAGTCCAATGAAGTCATCGGCATGCATATTAAGTAGCCATGGCTGGAAAGTGGATTTACCGCTGCAGCGGAGAGGATGGTTTGTTCACAAGATTTTTTTAAAGATTCTGACAAACAAAGATAAACAGTTAGATTACCAACCGACAGCTTTGGTTTTAGCTTGTTTTTTAAAACTTTACTATTTGCAGAGTAGCATGCTGATGAGAGCAGACAGAGCAGAAATATTGCTTCCTACATATTTATGGCTGTTGAACAGGTAGGGGCTGTTGATAATCCTCTCTGTATCGCTCCAAGTTTAGTACATGTGTTGCATGTTACACACTATAGGCTACCTCCCGGTGCTGCAGTGTGACGCACAGGCATCGCCGCTCAGAATGCCATAAATCTTCCAAAATGTAACGCTTGTAAATGAATTTATGCTTGAAGCTGCATGGCATTATATCTGGTTTACCTTGAAGCATGTTGACGTAGTTCAGCGTGACTTAGGTCACCCCGCAAAACCGAAACTAATGGGCATGTGAATAGAGGGAAAGTGTGAAGGGGAGTGGGGCCGGGTGGGCAGAGTCAGTTTAGTCACATTATTATCCCAAATGGGAAACTTGATATGCAGTCAAGAGTGCAAGATAAAAAACACATTCAAACAACATACAAATAAACAAGACAACAATACAAAGACATGAGTACAAAAATGTTTGTGGTATACAATTGTATACCACAGGAGCAATCTCTAAAAAGTGTGCAAATTAAACCGAGCTATTGCACATGGGACAAAGAAGTTTTTACTCCTATTCCTCTTGAACTCTAAATCTGCAACCTGAGGGTGTTGCAATTTCAGAGTGAAGGGGTGGTTTGTGCAGTTTAATATGGACCTGGCCTTGCGGAGTGCTGGTCGTCTCGCGCTGCATTCATCTACAATCGGATGTTAGAAATTCACTTGCTTCAATGTCCAATGAGCCACAACTTTTCTTTGATTTTAAAACTGCCAACTGAAGTCGAAGCTGGGGTGGCAAGGCTTTATCTAGGGTGGAAATTGCCACCCAATGCCACCGCGGTAGATCCGCCCCTGTAGGGGACACTGTACAATGACATTAAATTGAGGTATTGACGTTGTTGATTCAGTCACTGATGGAACATGTTCAAGGACAAAATTACTGGTGACAGTGTTTGCTTGTCTTTGTGGGTTTCAACCTGCATCTTTGTGTGTGTAACGACCCTCTGGCCTGATTGGTTGTGACTTGTTTGCTGTTTTCTTGCAGGTTCATGGACTGTCTTCTTGGGCTGACTCTCTCAATGTGCTTTTTGGGGGTCTTTTTTCCTTTTCCCAACAACTGCACACCATATTTGCCACACATCCACTCACTAACACAACTGACATTACTGCCATCACTCTTTACATATCAGTTAATCTAAGAGTCCCTCCCTTTATTTGCCATGGCGCTTCAAACATCCATGAGGTGACAAAGGTGACAAAGAAGAGACAAAAAAAGGAGACAGAGTAGTTGTAATTTGTACACATAAATATGTTCACATCTATGTGTTTATCCTGTACGTGTAGCAAAATGTCTATGTTTGCTTTTGTACAGTCCTACCATCCATGAGAAGTGGCCCTGATGGATTCTGTGGTGCAGAATATCTAAATGTCCTCGCCAAAAGCCTCAGACCTGATGAGGTAGGACAGTCCAGACATCAGTCATCAGTCATTGACTGCTTACACAAAAACACTTACGCACACTCTGCCTTGCTTTCTTTCTCAGCCCTCACCCTCAAAATGTCTTCCTTTGCAGTGCCATTTATAGCAAATTAACTCCTAACCCAGAAACATTTGACAGTGTGTCTGATTCATCTGTAAATATAACTGACCTTATTTCAGGAGCATAGATTTGTTTGTTTATTTTTCTTTATTCTGTTGAGTCACCAAGAGCAACTCACATGATTTAGAACAGAAAGGATGTGTAAGATACAGAAAACACAAGATGAGCGGGTTCTTCACAGGCCTGAACTACATTTACAGTATAAATTAGGCTGTTTCAGATTTAAACCCACCAGAAAACCTTGACTGTAGTGCAAGTACAAAACCAGGTACGATGGAATAAACATCTGCCAAATGTATTTAGCTAATCCCCCCATTGGGAACACTATTTATTGTTAACCTTTGACCAAGTGGGTGGTGGTCCCAGTGTTCATTATCAACAATGAATGTCGGGACATTGGTATGGATCCATTTTTAACCACATAATTTCTGGTAGAGGTCATTTCCACTGTTTGGTCATAAAATGGTCTAAACAGATGTTGTTCCCAGTGGTGCCTTCATGTTGTGTTCCTGTAGTTACACATCCCATTTCCCACTGGGACATGCAGCATTCCAGTTATAAAGACATCATGTTTTCATATATACACATCAGCAGCGCTTCATGAACTTACACCTACAAAGACAAATATTACCTAATTCTGAAGAGAGTACATGCTAGGGGTGACCATTAGATGACCCAGTAGAGTATGCGCCCCATGAGGTTTGAATCCAACCTGTGGCCATTCGCTGCATGTCGCAACATCTCTTTCTCCCCATTTCTGTCTTTAAGCTCTCCTGTCAATTAAAGGCCGTAAAAAAGTAAATGCAGGTGTCTAAGCAGGATTCAGATCTGCCTTTTTCACGGTGTGTCCTTAAAAATGTTTTCAGGTATAATTCCTCCTTTATCATGTCTCTGCAATTTCACCTACAGGAAGTGCCAGTGAGCCGGATGAGGAGAACAGTTGATGAGTCAAAGACCAGCTGCCTGCTCCACCTCTATGCTGACCACCTCTACTACAAGAGGTTCAAGTCTGTTGAGGCTGTTGTGGCTCAGGTGACGGGTTCAAATCTTTTGTCTTTTAACATCATTTATTTATCTTGTGTCCACTTTGACAAGACATGATGTTTCATATGTGATACACACTTCTTAACATGCTTTTAGACATTCAATTCTAACAAAAAGCAAAGGTTCGAGCCATCGTGTCCCCCCCCCTTCAGTGAGGCACTGAGATGATGCCAATACCTGAGCATACCAGAGAACACAATGTACTGTGAAGCATTTCCAGTGTAATGGAACATCCAGCATCAAAACACAACAGGATTTCCTCAGCCTCTGAGCTGAGGGTGCTTTGTTTACAAACCCAACCCATGTGTGGGTTTGTGAGTGGAACTAAGTGCAGAACACAGACAGGATGCAAAAAAGGATTAACAGGTTTATTGTAATTTTATTTTAGATGGAGATGGGTTAGAAAAGGGGATGACTGGAGAGAGTCAAGGTGGCGTGACAGGCAGAGGAAGCAGAGGAGTGATTGTCAGCAGGCAGACTGGAAGACAAGCAGACAGCTAAACAGGAATCTCGGAGAAAAGAGAACAAACAAGCATTTACCTAGATAACAAGCACCCAAGGAAAAAAATACCTCAAAGATTCTACAGCTTGGCCTGAGGGTAGCTACCAATGTGACTGGAACAACGGTCTGGCACAGAGTGGGAGAAAAGTCAGGGTTGATATGCTGGAGAGGTGATGAGCAGATGAGCAGCAAAATGGAATTACACACACACACACACACACACACACACACACACACTGTCAGACACATAGAGGAAAACTGGGTGATTGGAAGACACAAGACAAGTGGGGAACACAAGAAAAAAAACAAGGACAAGGCAGGGGCATGGCCAAATGGCCTTGTGAAATATTTTAGGATTTCTATGTTAATCTCCAATATGGCTGAAACTTTTCTTTTTTTGGACCATTTTCTCTAATGACTAACATATACTAAGGAAATTAAGGGAAACATTTAGTTTTGAGGTAGTTCATTATTTATCATTGAGATATTCAACAATACAAATGACCAAGCTGTTGCTGCTGTTAGGCTGAATATAGTGCCACATGCCAGGGCCTGCATAGACGCACACAGCTGTCACATGGCAGCAGTAGGGAGGAGGCTCAGAGCCTTCTACTCTTTCTGAGATCATGGTGGCACCAGAAGTGATTCCAGGATTTTTAAAATGATTTGGCAAAGAGAAGCACCAAGAACCTATCAGGAGGGACCAACTCTTTAGATATGCTCCTGAGTGGCACATGCATTGCAGACAGTTTTGCCAAATAAGGTTCTGTGCCAGCCAGGTGTAAAGGCCAGAGCCACCAATCCACATGGTTGAACAAGCAGGACCAATCACCTTCTGTTCTTCAGCTGCACCCAGCAGCTCCAGTATGTACCTTCGGTATGAAGTAACAACTCTTTAAGATGCCAAGTTGATGAAAAATAATGCATTTTAGATTTCCTGGATTAAACTGATCTTGCTTTTAGTGTTGGCTGACCTGCGGTGAACTCAGATTTGAGTGACTGGGTTAAAAGCTGCTTGCCTGCTGGCGCGCCTGCATTGCCTCAGTGCATTAAGAAAGATAACAGTGATTTACTGTAAGTATTTTATCTGTGTTGAAGTTTCTCTGTCTGAACAAAGAGCTCCTCTGAGGTCAGAGGTCACATGAGATGCTTTCTTGAGTAGCCCTTCCTAGTTTAGCGACATACTGATGTGGGAATCCAGTGACATAAGTTGAAAAAAACAACTTTGTAACTTCCCCTTAATTAAAACCAATATTTTTTTAATTAAATCTTTTTGTGAACAATCAACTTTATCAAGGTCAGTTATTAAGTAAGTAAATCTGTTCTTAGCTGTTTTTTGTGGCCACACTGTTAATTCTCTCTGGCCTTCATCGTGCTGTCCGTCCTCCCCCTCACCTCTGAATCTCCTCAAATTATTTCCACCTTAAACACATATTCCTGTTGTTGTCCCTGATTTAGTGCCAAACCTTTAAAATAAAAATAATAATAAAATAAACTAAGCTATGCTTTGATGTGCTTTTAGTGTTAATATGCAAAATGGTGTCAATCAATCACAGGCTTGGCTAAACTGTTACGTATTTCCCTGTTAAATAACAGGAAATTACTGGCAGCAGGGTTACCATTATTTTTACCATTATAGTTACTTTAACAGTTTCTTCCTGTTAATGTTTTTTTTTTTTTACAGGAATTTGATGTTAAATCACCATTTATTTTGTTTCCATTAAATATAGTTTTTTAATGCATTGTTAATTATTTTATCATAGTAATGTGTACCACTCATTGTAATAGACATATTCTAGCTTGAGTTAATAAAAAAATAGGCATAATACATCACATAACACTTAAGTGAAAGAAAACTATCTAGTTGCGTGTTGAATTAACTTTTTTCATTGTAATACAAACACTGAAAGGTAAATACTTACAAATGTAGGCACACATACAGTAGATCACCGAAAAATATAAAATATATCATGTTAATTGCTGAAATCTAAAACACCACGGGCTCTATTTTAACGATCTAAGCACATGGCGTGAAGCGCCTGGTGCAGGTGCGTTTAGGGCGTGTCCAAATTCACTTTTACTAGTTTGACGGCGGAAAAAAGGGTCCGTGCACCGGCCACATGGTTCAAAAGGGTTGATCTTAGTGTCTTAATTAATTCATATGTGTGTTCTTGTGCTTGAACATGCAAATAAACCAATACATCACATGTCTATCTAGTTGCGTGTTGAATTAACCATTTAACAGCCAGGTAAATACTTGTAGGCCACATACAGTGCATTAAAATATATCATGTTATTGCTGCGGATTTAACGATCTAGCATTGGCCGATTGTAATTCACTTTTATTTTGTAATCTTGGTTGCTTAGTGTGTGTGTAACAAGCATAGTGTGTGTGTGCTGTGCACGAGCCTACAACCACACGACTTGCTGTCGCATAGTCGTCAAATTACCGTATTGTCAGGATGCTTGCAGACAGTTTTGACTAGACCTGTTGAAACCATGCTTGAGCCACAGCTAGGCCAGAACAAATGCAGGTCTTATCAGACAATGTCTTACCTCTGGATGAATTCAAGCACGCAGGCGGCCTCCTCTTGGTACTGTGGGTTAAAGATGTAAAAACAGGAAGAAAAAAAGACGCCAGCCCTGCCACAAAGGTGGACTAGATTTGGCCCTTGATGCTGAACATCCAGTGGTTCCAGCACTGGATGCTCCTAAAACAGAAATGGTTTAACTGTCAAATTTCTGTTTTAGTTTTCATTTTGAATACAGAGTTTAGTTCGATACCATTGAATTCACTACATACAATAGATGCGGCTCAACTTGATCAGCAGTGTGATCAGGGATGGTACCCATCTACATCTACATCTGTAATTAAAAACAATAACAAATGCAAACATTTATCTACAACTCAATGATACTCAAAACAGCAAAAAGAGACAATTAAAAGAGAATAGCTGTTCACATAGGACTGCACTAGCCCAATCAGTAGTAACTGTTTTAGCTGGATTTACCTCATTGCTTGGTCTAAAACCTGCACATAAAACAGTCACACCAGCATGTCTGCTAGCCCTAGCAGCTATAATCCATCAAAGGCAACCAGCTGACATAAAATCATCAAATACAGTCTTAGACCAACTCTCTAGGATCATAAACAGCTACCAGTAAATTGATTTATCTTAGCCAATTTTCTGGATGAACCTGCTTTAACCAGATGTGGCAATGAAGGAAAGACATGGCAGAATGTCACACAAACTTGACTACGGGAATGATACTTAAACATTATAGACCTAAAGTTAGCCTATATTTAGATTGTATATATGAATGGACATTAAAATAGTGCATCGTTTTCTAAGATTAATAGACAAACTATCACAATTTTGCTAGCTGGAATCACCTTGGCTCATTAGCAGCTAGCCAAGTTACTTCATTTCAGGTGGTGCAAGACCGTGGCGTTTAGTATACATCAACATCACTGATAAATGTTAAAACTATGCATAACTTTAAAGAAATTATTACTGTATAACTAAAAAGATTATTGTGATTTTCCGACGTGGGTCTCCGTGTGTTTGTTGCAGGTTCAAATGCCTTCTTCTATGCTCCTTCTCGGAATGCAAAAAATACTGTATTAACATGTTATTTCAGATAGAGATTTGGTTGTAAATTAACAGAAACATTTAACAGTGTGGCTTAAGTGTCTCCGGCATCCAAGGTGCTGCATATGTTCTGTCAAATTGAAGGTGATATTATGTTCTTTTGTGTTTTGTCTAGCTGAGTTTAGTTACAGTGGGTTGAGCTCCAAGGCCTGGTAAACCTCATAACCTACACACTAAAAGAAACAGGGGATGTTATTGAAAATGTTGTCACATAAATGGATGTTTTTCTCAGGTTGCCGCCTACGTGCAAGCTGTGAATGACATCTACGACAAAGTGGAATTTGATGGAATCAAGCTGATCAACTTCAGAGTAAAATCCCTCCATGTAAGATCCTTCTGCACTCAAACAAGGACACGATTGTGCCAAATCTTCAGCACTTTAGGTCTTTGATAACTCCAGTAACCAGTAATCCTAGCTTTCACACATTTAATTTTAATTACACAAACATGTCAAGACCTTGAGATGATTTGGCTAATGCATCACTCTCAGATGGTGAGTATATGTCTTCTTCTAACAGTGAGAATCAAACAGAGAAAGACTCTCAGCCTCAAAAGGATTTAAAATTACTAAACACAATGCTTACTTTCTTAGAGCCGCAGAGGAGCATGTAATTGTTTGAATCATTGTGTGTCAAGTGAGCTCCTTCGCAAGTATTTGATTCAACCATGTGTTTGCTGGTCTCTCTCCAGGTGATGAAAGAGGAGGATAGAAAGGATCCTCTGTACCCTCTTTACATCGGGCCTGAGAAACTGTTGAGTCTGTACTCTGAGAACAACTGGGACAGCTTCTGTCTGTCCTATCTGCTAACTGATAGAGACTACAGTGGGTTGCTGGGGCTCGCCTGGGAGGGCAAACATGGTGAGTCAGACTCAATGTGACACACAAAAATCACATTTATAAGTAGCACACATACTGTACGGTGATTTGCATATCTGTATCAGAGCACATAGGTCAATACGGTGTCCTCAACTGTTTTGGCCGACCCATATTGAAAAGACATGTAGGTAAGGTATTAGGAATACATTCTGACATTACTTCATTTTAGCTTGGAGCACTTGGCCATAAAACAGCAGGTTGATTAAGAAAAGTAAACACACACATTTAATGTAATGGCACTCTATGCCTTAGCCAAGACCTCTTTTTGGGGTTGAGTTGTGTAAAATCAGCTTGAATTTAACAGCCTTGAAATTGACAATAAAAATACTTTTTTTGCACAAAGCTGCCTGTCTTGTTCAACTGGATCAATTAAGGACTAATAAAGGAGCAACAGATGAACAAACTGATGTGAAAATAAATGCAAGCCTTCCTTGGTGTCCCTGGATCATGTGATGTTGTAGCACACTTGAGTTGCCAGAATATAACAGACCCTAATGCAGGCCTTCTATACAAGCAGTGTTTTGGTTTGGGAGACCAAAAGAAAAACGTGAGTGAACTCCTCAATTAACTATCCCCAGTGGTAGGCATGGCCACTTTACCCTCTGCTGTAATAGGCTAAAATCATTTGGAAATGTCATTAGCAGACGACATTATGGACATGTTTCATTACTTTCTTTTAATTTCATTTATATTATTTACAGACAAAATCAAAGTCGCAAATAAATTACAAATCACGTTTCTCAGCTCTGGTGACAGACTCTCTGTGTGTAGTGTTGGACATTTTTATATATATATATATATATATGTATGTATGTATGTATATGTTGGGAATTGTTGTAGTAGGAGGTTCTCCTTCATTTAGACCCAGCTTTTGATTGGCTAAACTGAGGGGTGTGAGACCACACCACCACAATGACATGTGGTTAAGGAGCAATGAACCTTTGACACTCACACACTCAAAGAAGACACATAGGACACACCACTCCCAGATGTCTTAGTGAGGATTGCTGACTGCATTCCATAGCATGATAGCCATGGTGACATCTCAAGTGAGGCAAACACACACACACACACACACACACACACACACACACACACACATGCATTGTGGATTCATAGTGGCAGTGACATCGTTGAGACTTTTTAGTCTCATGTGAGACTGAAGAAGAATGAACAAAAACGTGGATAATGTTTGACCTCCAGAAACAGAAACACTCAACCTCAGTTTCTGCATAACTCACTTCCACCAGTTTATTACTGGTCTTGGGAAATAGAAGGCCCATTAACCATGGGACCATAAACTCAAAGACCCCAATGACACTCAATCTATAGCAGGATGCACCGTGCACACACATGCTCAGACACAGCTGCCATCAATCACTTTGACCTCCTCCTCTAACCTCTCTAAGTTGTGTGTTCATACATCAATGGAGGACAGGGGTTGGAGTTTTTTTTACCAGTAACATTCCTTCTTCTCCTGAGACTAATTGAGGAACTAATTGTAATTTTCCACTCAATAATTTGCCGGTTGATATCGTATTGTGTTTTTTGGAGTACACACTCATAAAGACTAAAATAACGGTTACCATAAGTATATAACCTTGAAATGTGGATTTTTAATTACTCTTCCACTTTTATGCCCATGGGGCACTACTACTATGTCTTTCACTGATGGCTAACACTATGGAAAGTTCCATAAAAATGAACTAGGTCTGGGTTAAAATAATCGCTTCTCCAATTAAAAGGTATCCTTTTTTGAGTTATCTAATATAAAAGATATTAACAAAAACCTAAATCAATCCAGAAATCCATCTTTCAATATATACCTTTTCATCATGGATGTATAACCCAACAGAAACATTTTGGTGGTCAATTTTTAATGTGAACATTAACCTGGTGCATTATAAAAATATTTGAGGGTTGTTTCTTCCTTATACAATTTGCAACATGAGTTCTCCGAAAAGCTTTTTTATATCCAAGCAACATTGGTCACAACCCCCAGCCAAGACACTCCGTTGTGATTGATCATTGTCCGAAAGACCTCCAATGGCTCAGAGCGTGCAGCGGCATGACCATGTAGGGAAGTCCGTTTCATTGACGCAGACAAATACTTAAAATTCAAAGACCCCACTGCAAGCCAATGAGCACTAAGTGTTCAGAGCTGGACAAAGCTAACCCTAGCTGCCTGCAGAGCTCAGGTCTAAATGCATTCATCTCATTATTTGACACTTTGGAATTGTTTAACATGACTGTACAACATTATAACATGTAATGGTCAGAAACGACGAGAAAGCATAATGTGTTCTCTTTAAACATCTTGAAGGAAACCAAAAGTACATTGGTGTGACAATGCATTCCTTTCCCTAAATGTGCAGAAAATGAAGGACATGTGCATTGATTTTAGACACAAACCTACTAACATCAACCAAAATATCATTATCAAGTGATAGACTGTAGACTGCTGAAACCTATAAATATCTTGGGACTATAGTGAATAACAAGCTTAAATTTACTTTCCACATTGAAGTTTTATGCAAATAAAACAGCCCAGCAAGACGTCAGACGTCATATCAACAAATCTCTTATGATTTTTTTTACAGATCTTATATTGAATCTGTCCTGACCTCTCTTCTCTGTTAGTTTGATGACCTTAACAAAGTCCCAAACTGCACTGAGTTGTGAAGATAAACAACAACAGTTCAACAGTGCACGTTATCAGACCTGTTTCATAAACAGACAATTAGGAATGCTAATACTATTCTCTCTGACTGAATTTCAGTTCTTGCCCTTGGGCTCCCGTCTCAGATGTCCACCTGTCAGGAGCAATAAGTACTCCTTTACACCTGCAGCTACTTTATAAATTCTGTATTTCTTGGTTAGTTATTTATTTTGTAGTTTGTTGACTTTTTGCTGAGGATGTCCAAGACATTGACAAATGGGTTAGTGATGTAGTGAATGCTGATGTTGATGTTGATGTTGATGTTGATGTTGACTTCATAAGGCATGTACTTTTCCTTTTTCCTACCCTGTGTAGGCTAAATGCTGCTACCCACACACCCACACTCAGTAATCTTGCTATTTCTTTGTACTGTAACTGCTGGCTTCCAGTTTGTTTTTGTTCAGGCTCACTCTTTTTTTCTTAGTACTTTTGTTAGTCTTCCAGAGCATCCACTGTACTTTTCTGAGAACTGTGGTCAGTGTTATTAGCGGTCATATCGCCCACTGCGTCTGTTTTTGTTGTTAAAGGTGTTATTAAGACAGTGAGACTCACCCTGCTTGTTTATCCAAGGAAAGACCTTCACCCCTTTACTATTATTTTTTATTAAACCGTGTGTGTGAGTGTGTGAGGGTTTTCATGTTTTTCTATGATGTTAATTGATACTGTATGACTAATTATAAATATAGTAGGTGTTACTGGGGGTATGTTTTCTGCTTCTGTGTGTCTTAGTACTTGTTTACTCCTTATGGTGAGTGTGTGCATTATGTGCACGTGATCTGGAGGCTCGCTTGTTTCTTTTGACTGTGTTTGTACAGCGAGCTAATAATAGGAGTCTTTCATTGCATCTCCTTGCTGTAGCAAAGACAAGAAGGAGGAGGGGACCAAATCGCAGCCCCTCTCTGCTTGCCCTGCCAAAAACCACAGCACTGTCTTCCAAAGTAAGGTCTTTCTAGGAAACCCAGTTCCTTGAATAGCCCACTGGGGGGAGGGGGTGAGGGACTTTATGTCAAAAGCTAGGAATGCTGGAGAAATGAATGCATCCAGAATTTGTGATTACAATGGCTGGGGGGGTCTTTCCTGACAGTTGGCGGATATAAAACTGCTCTCCTTATACTGTTAGCAGTAAGCAGTACAGTTTATGACAGTTTAATGTTTTCCCCTGAAGCTAAAATAATTTAAACGTTTCTGGTGAAAACCATCATGTGATGTCAACACCAAGGAATAAATTAAGAGGCTCAGATTATTGTTTTGTCACAGGCAGCGTCTTTCACGTGACATGACGGTAGTGTGCCTCCTATTCCCTATAGTACCCTCATTGTTTCTACAACAGCACAGATAAAGGGCACTTTGGTTTTTGTTTATCAACCTTTAACTGTCCCTCGCTGTTCCTGGACGTCACACTTACGCCCACTGTGTAACAAAAACATGTCGGTAGAAGATCCAGATGCCCTCGACTGGTTCCCACAGTCCTCAATGACACCTAGTGAACTCAGATTTCTCTGAAACAGGCGCTAAATTTCTTTAACAGACGTACACCTGATGAGCTATACCCCCTTAAAATGGCACATTGTGTAAGAGGTGTTATATAAAATGCATGTGACTGCATGGGAACTGTTAAACCGTACAAGGGCACAAATGGGAGAACCAATGAAGAGAGAGGATGGACACATAGAGATTACTCCCATTGATTGAAAGAGTTGGTAATGGCAATAAGGGCTGAGAAAATAATGCTGGATGAGGAAGAGCATGAATAGACATGGCTGTGGATGTTGTTAAGTAGTAATTGGTCAGTTTCTTAGGCTTAGATTAGAGGTACAGGTGGTCAGCATCTTCTCAGGTTTAGTATTTGGTAGATTTGTGGCCCATATATTAAGAATGATTGACCCCATGTAAGTATGAGATGTTATGAATGATCTTTTTTTTAATAACACAAAAACGAACAACAGAACAAATATATGACAGATCAGGTCTAACCATCAATAAACAACCAAAGATCAGAAGACAAAATAAAAATAGAAAAAGAAAAGGAAGAAAAAGAAAATGTTAATAAATAAATAAATTTATAAAAACTAACAATAATAGTAAGGTGCTTGAGCTTCCTTCCTTATTCATAAATCAATTGTTCAATAAACGCAATGATCTCTCAGAGGAAAAAGGGCACAAAACAATAATTTCCATTAAAAATAAGCCAAACAGCCAGTATTTACAACTCCCCATTAGTCTGTCCTTCTTATTAAATACAAGACTGCTCACTGTCCTTCAGTTTTAATAAACCTTTCCCACCTTTTAAGTATTTTATTTACAATCAATCCTTCCAAGTTATAGTAATGTCTAATAAACCTTTTAAATTGGTTGATATTTAAGGAGTCCACACCATTGGCTTGAAAAAATAAATCTTTAGGATAATCAGATTAGTAATATAACATGAATGATCTTTTCAAACCAACTGAACTTTACTCAAATCCATGAGCAGTCACTTGTCATAGGTGTCCATTTTGATCAATAGGACCATAAAAGCAGTCCTCTGGCTGGCCAGCTGAAATTTGATGTCACAACCTAGACATCCATCCAGCCATGTGAACGTGGCCAGATGTTTGTAATTGTGGGAATGGCTTTCAGGGACATTACATAAACCTGAAGGCAGATGGAGACCAATGGACGGCCAAATGGCTTTGCAAGCTTTGATGTGAAACTAGAGAAGCTCAGCAGGTCTGTTGGTCTTTCTGCATATCCCCGTACCAGGGCCTCAGAGGTCGATAACACTTCAGTAGCAAAACATTGTTGGTTTAAGGTACTTCCAGTAGCACAAGGTCAGTTATGCAACCATACCGTATATGAAGTGACAAATGGGTATGTTTTCGTTAAGGCTTTATATTGTATATGTCATTTTCTCTATACGACCTTAGTGGAAACTAAACTCCATGTTCATCCTCTTTTCTGTGTGCACTTCAGGTAACTGGGGAGGAATATGTTCACAGCAGAGCCAGCTTAATGGCCAGACCTCTAGCCTGAACACAGGTCTGGTCACAATTCAGAACTACGGACAGTTCCTGCCTCCACGACACGTCCAGCTGACCCTCGCTCATGAACTCGGCCACAGCCTGGGATCCCCGGTCAGTCACCGAGTTTACAAAATACTAACAACATGTATCTGATACTGAACGAAGAGGGGGCCTTTAAAGTGGCTCAATCAAACAAAACACATGTTTACAGTGAATACTGCACCCAATATATCCCATGAATTGGATACGTTTTGTGCTCTACATTCATGTAGACTAATTTGCAAAATGTAATATTTCAAAATTCTTCATTTAGGGAGAGAAGTATAGACAAGATCGATGTACGAAATCACTGATTTTGCAAAATGTAGAGTCTTTTTTAGGATGGATTTTCCCTTTAAATTGTTGTTGAAAGCTGTGGTAGGCACTTTTTTTGCTGTCGTTGGGCAAAGATTCTTACTTACTAAGTACTTTCAGAATATTGTACTTCAAGTGCTCTGAATTAGAGTTATGCACCTCCTGTGGGCTCTGTATCCAGGCATTAGATAATCTAGCCATAGAATTTGGTTAATTTGGTCATTTCATAGAAAGAGAGCGTTCCTATTGGCTGTTCTGCAAATGCATTACCTGCCCAACAGAGAGGGGAGAAGGAGAACTGCAGTGAGGGGGTCTCACTCTACTTCAAATTCTGGCATTTTTTGCAATCTACCCACTGCAGTTTTAACTCCTGTATGGCTGCATTGTAAAGTGTTCCAGTTGCAGGATCCTGCTATTGTGAGATCTTAACAGTCTTACTAGGCATTGAAAGGAGCCAAGGTTAATATTATTAGTAACACCTGTGATTTTCTACCATAACATGTCAAAAATGTCGGCTGTGTAAAAGGTCTAGGGGCTGATCTAAAGCCATTTTTGGAGCCATGTTTCAGACATTTGTTGAACTTTAACAGTTTTACCCTGAACCCCTTTTGGTGCCCCAGTGAACCAATAATTTAAACATTTGTCTAGTCTATCATAAGACCGTGTGAGTTGCATGCTAAATGATAAGTCAACATGAAAAATCCCTGCGATTCAAAAGTTAGACTAAACTCACATATTCTCACATACATGGCTGTTTGCACTGCACCAGAACAAATTATCTGTGAATGATTCACTTATGTGGGCATGAAAGACCTTGGCCTGTATTAACTGGGTTGTTTCATAGAAACTCTTGGCTCAGCCTCACTGGATAATCTGAAATAAGAGAACAGGAGGATCTCTGATTTCTTTCTCTCTCTAGTTATTCTCTGTTTGCCTCCTCCAGCATAACAACACAACAGCTCATGTATAATGCACCTCGCTGTGTGATGGCCGCTAACACCTGCAACCTTTCTCCCACTGCCCAAAATGCCAGCAGCGTTTTTCACCCCGCCTTCTGCTATTCACACTTCCACAGACCAAAGAGTCTTCTGAAGCGTTCCTGAGCAGATTAGTTCTGCTAGACCCCGCAGGCTTTTTACAAGTTAAACTACCGCAAGTTCTAGTGTCCTGGACCTTGGAGGCATGTCTCATTGTTTCCTGACCGGACAGGCTGGAAGAGATCTGAACATGTGCTTCACCTAATGTGTGCAGCAGGCACGGTGAAGCAAAGAAGAGGGGTGGGCTGTGGTGCCAAATGAATTCTGGGAAAGTGCTGCTTTGGCCTTTGGCCTACTTCCCTTGCGACCACACATGCACGCAGTGGATTTTAGAGTTGTGTGGTATGGATCAATTTGCTGCTCAGAAGAATGGTATATATATTAATTTATGTAAATAGACCTGATTTCCTTCTTTGTTGTCTTGATCCTTCCTTTCATTTCATTTAGTTCTTACTATTGTATTTGCTAAATTACATGCACTTCTCTTTATTTAATAATAGGTAATAGTTTTTAAAAATAGTGACAATTCTAAGAACTTCAGATATTCAGTTTACAATTGTGTATGATGAATAAAAGCAGCAAATGTGAGTAGTTGGAACAAGATCATGCTTAGAATTATCACTTGTATTAATCAATTTCATTCAATTAATCTATAACTATTTGTTACAAGCCACAACACCAGAGAACACCAGCTTGACTGAACTTTGAATTTGACAAATCTAATTAGTTAATGTCTGTGGTATCAGCATTTCTAAAACCACTACAGTTGTCAAGAAGTAAACAAGAAGGGCAGGGAATTTTCAGATTGACAGAGTACTGTACTGATACCATATTTGCCTGTTCTTCCTTTTCTTACTGATGTCCGCTGTTTTGCTGTCATTATGGCAGCAGTAAATGTAAATCACTATGTGGTACAAAATAGTAAATAACAAAAAGAAAACAAATGTACTATTTGTATGAAACAACTCCAACATCGGCTGTGAGATGCAGTCATGTTAACCCATAGAGCTGCAGATACTGACAGTACTGAGAAATATTGAAGACTATAACATTCCATCCATTAAACTAATCAAGAACAGATGCAGAAAAATACCCACATCAAAACATGTTCCATCCAAATTTGTCCATGTTAATTTCAAGCCCTTTCCTTGGCCTCTTAATTCACCATTTAGACATCCAGAGAGCACCTGTTCCAGAAAATGTTTCACAAATAATCTCTGTTATGTTCCCAGTGTCCCGCATGTAGAACAATACAGTCCTCTGCTGTTTCATGGCCATCAGATTCCAGGGAAATCTTTTGACTGCATAAAGGATTTCTTTTAATTTGAAAATATAACAAAGATAACTTTAAAAGTCACAGAAAACTGTGTTTTGCCTATTCAGAAAGGGCCTGTAAAATAACTGTCCATGCCTGTGATGATGGCCTATAATAAGGATGAAAACAAAGTTAATTTCTGCTGTTTTGTTTGCGTTCCAGCATGATGAGGGATCAAACTGTGGAAACCTCGGCTCCAGCGGCGGTAAAGGCAGGTACCTGATGTTCCCTCACGCCACAGACAATGTGCGTGAAAACAACGATAAGTTGTCACCCTGCAGCATCAAACACATCAGCAAGATCCTGAAGCTGAAGAAGGATGAGTGCTTTGTGGGTAATGAAGAAAAGATGTTGCCTGCAGAGTCAGCGGCCAAATGTTTACACTGTGCATTACTTACTAGTTATAAATTGTGTGTGCATGTGTTTGTTTATCTGTATGTCTGTTCTTTCTTGCCAGTCAGTGATCAGCCCATTTGTGGAAACCAGATTGTCGAGGAAGGAGAGGAGTGTGATGTTGGACACAACGAGGCAGACCTCTGCTGCTTCAGTGCCAAACAGCCTGTAGGAGTCCAGTGTCACCTCAAGCCTGGGAAAATCTGCAGGTACACACACCATCAGAGTGTGCACAAAAGCTTCAAGAATGGACATTTACACATTTCTAACTTAGGTGTATCAGAAGAATTTAGATGATGCATCTGCATGCAGACTTGTTCTGATCTTGTTATCATTTTTAATTAAAATAGCAGCACACCACATTCAACTCAACAATTTTTGGTGATGATGTATCTTCTTGTTGTGTCTTCGTTTTGTTTATATGTGGCTTTCACATTTATCTCTGTGTATGATGCTTTCACTCAGTCCAAGTCAGGGCTTGTGCTGCGGTCAGGACTGCGGGTTTAAGCCGGCAGGTCAGACCTGTAATGAGGAGACAGACTGTCAAAGAAAGGCTGTGTGTTCAGGCCTCTCCCCGGTCTGTCCCAAGCCAAGCGCCAAGGAAAACCTCACCGTCTGCAGTCAGGGACGCGTGTCTGCCTGAACGGGGTGAGGCAGCCACATCCACCACACCGCTGTGTGACTCAATATGGTTAAACTACATTGCCTACTAAAACAGACATCCATTTATTTCCATTAATTTTTGGAAGATGTGAGGTAATGAAGTGAAAACTTTCCAATTCAATCTGTGTTTAACTGCATTACCACACAACAACAATGTGGGAAATAACTACAAAAATAACTTCATCAAGGTTTGAGCAGGCAGCGCTAAACTGATAACTAACTGAAAACATAACAGAACAAAACCAAAGATTCTACGAAGCCTGAACTGAAAACCAGATGTGAATACAAACTGACGAATGCGGGTGGAGAGGTGATTGGAGAAGCTCAGGTGAGGGGAACAAGGTGATTAGGCAGGAGAACAGGAGAGGAGCTGATTGTCTGGGAAAAACTATGGGGGAAGGGAAGGACTAACGATTCACTGATTCAGAGCAGGTGTGTAGATGGGCAAAGTAGGGAAAGGCAGTACAGGAACAAAAACACAGGAAAAAAAACCCAGAGCTAGAGTCTTCACCAAAAATCTGAGGACTGTGACACATACATATGTAAAGAGCATCTTAACAGCTAAAAGCCTATTTTTTTTATCTCCAGTGGTTTCACTTTTCAGACTGCTGCAGTGATGTAGAACTGTGCTATCGGGTGTGTCCACCCTGACATCATTGTTGGGTGTGGTTTCAGCAATAAATGGTTGCCCGTGTTTATGTTGTTTTTCCGACTACCAGAGTTCACATGGTCAGGATGCGTGTTCTTCTTCTTCTGTTATATTACCGTTTGGCATAACAACTTGTTGCTTTACTGTCACCAACTGTTGGGCATAGCCTAGAACATCAGGTGTGTGAAAACATGGAGGCCACAATAACAAAGGACACCCCAAAGCTCTTCAATAACGCGTTACTTCCCTCACTACAGTTTGTACAAGAGCTCAAAACATAGGCCTACTTGACTTGAAATGGTTTACTTGTTACTGGCAATAGCACACAACTTTTATAACAAATTGAAGTTACGCTATTGATGCCAATGGACGACTACAACCTAAATTGATACCACATTGTGGACATTGTGAAACTACACTCACCTATAGGATTATTAGGAACACCATACTAATACTGTGTTTGACCCCCTTTTGCCTTCAGAACTGCCTTAATTCTACGTGGCATTGATTCAACAAGGTGCTGAAAGCATTCTTTAGAAATGTTGGCCCATATTGATAGGATAGCATCTTGCAGTTGATGGAGATTTGTGGGATGCACATCCAGGGCACGAAGCTCCTGTTCCACCACATCCCAAAGATGCTCTATTGGGTTGAGATCTGGTGACTGTGGGGGCCATTTTAGTACAGTGAACTCATCGTCATGTTCAAGAAACCAATTTGAAATGATTGGAGCTTTGTGACATGGTGCATTATCCTGCTGGAAGTAGCCATCAGAGGATGGGTACATGGTGGCCATAAAGGGATGGACATGGTCAGAAACAATGCTCAGGTAGGCCGTGGCATTTAAACGATGCCCAATTGGCACTAAGGGGCCTAAAGTGTGCCAAGAAAACATTCCCCACACCATTACACCACCACCAGCCTGCACAGTGGTAACAAGGCATGATGGATCCATGTTCTCATTCTGTTTACGCCAAATTCTGACTCTACCATCTGAATGTCTCAACAGAAATCGAGACTCATCAGACCAGGCAACATTTTTCAGTCTTCAACTGTCCAATTTTGGTGAGCTCTTGCAAATTGTAGCCTCTTTTTCCTATTTGTAGTGGAGATGAGTGGTACCCGGTGGGGTCTTCTGCTGTTGTAGCCCATCCGCCTCAAGGTTGTGCGTGTTGTGGCTTCACAAATGCTTTGCTGCATACCTCGGTTGTAACGAGTGGTTATTTCAGTCAAAGTTGCTCTTCTATCAGCTTGAATCAGTCGGCCCATTCTCCTCTGACCTCTAGCATCAACAAGGCATTTTCGCCCACAGGACTGCCGCATACTGGATGTTTTTCCCTTCTCACACCATTCTTTGTAAACCCTAGAAATGGTTGTGCATGAAAATCCCAGTAACTGAGCAGATTGTGAAATACTCAGACCGTCTGGCACCAACAACCATGCCACGCTCAAAATTGGTTAAATCACCTTTCTTTCCCATTCTGACATTTAGTTTGGAGTTCAGGAGATTGTCTTGACCAGGACCACACCCCTAAATGCATGAAGCAACTGCCATGTGATTGGTTGATTAGATAATTGCATTAATGAGAAATTGAACAGGTGTTCCTAATAATCCTTTAAGTGAGTGTATATTACAAGCATGCGTGAATTTTCTATATTTAGGAAAAGTTTCTAAGCATTCAACACATTTGAACGATCGTCGGCCGTGTTTCTGTACAACAGTTGTCAACAATTCGTCACCTACTGGGAGACTGTTGGCAAAATCTAGCCCCAGTTTCCCACAGGACCGGTGTTGTGAATAATTACTTTATCACAGGAAAAAATGTTTTTCCGATGCCCATGAATGCACGGACACATCCATTGCTGAAACTTTCAACCAGAAAGGGCAGTGAAACACTGTATTTCAGGCTAATATAAAGTTAATGTTTTACGAGGTTTACAATAACTAAAATATTGTATATCTTGGTTTATTAGTTAGAAAAATGTTGCTAATGCTTTTGAAACTGATTCAGTGCCGTGTGAAGGGTTTCCTGTTTATTTATCAGCTAACATTTTGTTAAAACTCTTCTGGATTCAAGTAGGGCCTTCACTGTCTAATGAGTATGCTCACCATTCATTGAATTTGGAAATAAACAACGTATTACAACACAGTGTTACTTAGAAAAGACCTCTAATTCGTGTTACCACCAGACAACAGTGTGTGACTCCATAAAAGTTTTATCTTGACCAGATTTCCTTTATTGTTAAATGTCCTCTGGTGATAGTCCTCTTAGTAGGAGAGGCGAGGGATTTATCCCAGCTGTGTTTTGGATATAGTACTCTCCAAATGTGCAAAGTGTGCTATCCCCAGATGACCTCATCCACAAACATGGAACATAACTGGAAAAGTAAAGAAATGTTAACATGCAACAAATATGATCCAAAATGAAGGTGGAGTTTCAGTTATTGTGTTCAAATGAATCATAAATTCAGCTGACTCACTTTCAGCAGAAGGCTCAAATCCTTCTTAGAATCAAAGGAACAGAAAATAGGAAAACTGACTCTCTCTGTACAAATAAACAGAGGTAAACACAAATTTTGATTCACTTCTTCAAAACAGTTTTGAAAAAAAAAAAAAGATTAAAACATCCAGAATGTGTTCCCATTGTAATTGTTCAGAGGGTTGCAATATAAACAAACAACATTATAATATTTGGAAACATAAGGAAAAAACACCTTAAAGAGTAACTTAGAGAGATTCAGACTGGTGGAAGCGAGGTTATATGAGGCTACCTGTCCATAGTCACTCAGATAAATCCGAACTAACCCTTTAACACCAAAGTCACTCAATAACACTAACTAACTAACCCATCTAGGAAGCGGTAAACTAGCAACTCATTCAGCAAGGTAAAATTATTGTTTTAGGAGTCTGGTGGCTTGTGGCTTTGAAGAGAGCATCAATGGAAAGGTGAAAATATTCTAAATACCGTGTGCCGTAGGTGATATAATACAGTGACTATGGATACTGTAACTGTACCTCATACAACCCCAAATCCAAAAAATCCAAACTATTCCTTTAACACTAGGCTAAAAAGCAGTGTATCACTATAACTCTGGTCCAAAGTTTCAAGTCAGTTTGCGTGTGGTCAGAAGTGCACTTTGTTGCACCTGTAACCACACCCAACAGTGATGTCACGGTATAAGCTTAATATCCTCAGCTTCATCTAGACCCAGGGATGTCTGAACTCAAAGTGCCTCTGGTTCTCTCTGCAGGTCTGTGCGGAGTCCGTGTGTGTGAAGCACAGCCTGCAGCAGTGTAACTGTCCAGGAGACTCCATGAAGGAGAAATGCCACATGTGCTGTCAACAGCCTGGTAATAGCCAATATGTCCTCTACTGTCCTACTGAGGAATGTGTTTACACTTCGTGTCCCAACATGTCAGCCTGTGTCAATTTGTACTGAGGTTTACTTTTTCCATTACATGCCCTCAAAACTATCACAAGAGACAACATCTGACATTATGGGCCATGCACACAGTATAACATGAAGTTTGGTATCTGTGTTTCAAAGGCAATTCACCTTTTGAATTACTTTTGTTTCTTTCTTAGAAGACAGAAAGACAGAATGTTTAAGTTATATACAGTACATAATGGCTTTAAGTACATATATGATATGTAAGTATTATGGTGTATTTTAATGTTATTTTCTCTGTACCAATGGCAGATAAGCCTGAGACGTGTGCTAGCACCACCTCCTCCGTGCTATCTCGTCACTTTCAAAAGAAGGCATTGCCGTTGGTTGGCGGAGCTCCGTGCTCAGGGAACCAAGGATATTGTGACAAATTTCATGTGTGTCGTCTGCTGGATGCAGACGGCCCCATCGCAAGACTGAAAAACTCATTTCTCAAATTCGAGGAATTCGATGACATAGCAGAGTGGATGAAGGTAAAGGTTTCCTACAATAAGTTTGATAACACATACGTACATAAGATAACAGCAGATGTCACAGGTTGAATTCATAAGCAATGAAATGCACCCTTACTTAATTTGATACACTCAGGGTTTTTTAGGGTCTTAGTTTGCTGACTCTTCTCTACTTGAGCTACCGAATACTACATTTTAGCATTTACCATTATAGAGTAATTGTCACAGTAAAAGTTGCATTATTTAATTTAAAAAAAAGGCACCCTGCATAGTTTTTGATCACTAGTGGCACTGTGGAGTAATGTTAGGATGAGCAGGTCCCTCTATAGTTTAAATTGTGCTTTACATTTAAGATGGCTGCACCAGGCTGTAACAGCTGCTGGTCATAATGCACCTTAAAATAAGAAATGTGCATTTAACATACACAATGTGAATGTAAACTAATCTGTATGTGTTAACAAAGAAAGCTTCACAGTGTTCTGATCAGTGAATCTAATCAGTGTTTCAGTTAGCAGACCCTTTTAAAAGCCTAATCCTCGACTTTAAAGAGTTAAGAGTTTTACTTTCTTTAACTACTTTACTTGTTTCAAAAGAAAGTCAGTGTCTAATTGTCCACATGCACACAAAACCATCTGGACATAAAGAAGCTCAGCAGCTGTTCTGATCAATGGTTTTCTGGGCATCAGGTCAGACACGTTTTAACATTGATTACGTGGTTGAAAAGTGATTTATGTGTACTTCCTGTGAGTTGACTTCCTTCAGTAAAATGTTGTGATGGGGACTTTTAACAATGATTATTTACCATATTCTATGGCTGTGGACATTGTCTTTGTTAAAATGCAGCAGATGTTTCCCCAAGGTCACATCCTCAGCTCTGCGTGTTTGTTAAACGTCCTGCCGTGATGTTCAGCTGTCTTCGTTGTTTCAGTTGTAGCTGCCTTTATGGTTCAGTTCCTCGTGATAGCGTTAATAATCAGTAAAATCCATTTGGTTGTTGAAAGAGCACCTTAAGGATCAGTCATCCGTGTCACTGGAGACAGAAATGATCCCTTTTTCAGGAACTATTGTGTTGTTTTACACACCTACAGCACATTGTGTTGCTCAATTATTTTCTAATGTGGGCCTACTTAAAAATGATCACAGTCAATCACGGAGTACTTTTTTTTTTTTTACAAAATATGTGATTATTTTATAATATGATTGTTTTTAATATGAGGGTTATTTTTCTCTCATAAAGATCAATGTGAAAATTGTGCTTTACACTGAAAAATCAAACACAGAACATAAACATGTTCAATTTTGTTGTTGTGTTGCTCACATATACCAGCACATACTGTATGTGGGTCATAGTTGGGAGTTCAGAGAAATGTTAGGAACATGCAAACTGACATTTTGAATTAATGCTTCAATGATTAGTCAATTACTTAGTAATTCGATTGACAGATCTGCAATGATTTGGATGAGTGATTTTTCTTTTTAAAGAAATTATCAATAAAAAAACAAAAATCATTCTCTGCTTTCAGCTATTCTGGTGATGCACAACACATATCATGACAAAAGCCTGGTCAAGAAATACAGTCAACAGTAATCCAAACTCTCATGCAATATTTTTTCCATCCTCTGCAGGCTCATTGGTGGGCCATTCTGCTGGCTATCCTGACTCTGTCTGGAGTGATGGGCTGCATTGTCTGCCTCTGCAGTCTTAGACTGGACACCACTGACATGGAGTGATCTTTGACTATACACACACACACACACACACACACACACACACACACACACTTTCACATTTCTGTACTTTGTTACAATTTGTAGCAATTATCTATACTTTCTAACCCATTTCTACAACGTTCCATTACATTTCAATCAGTTTTTCCCCCTGCCAAAACGTCTTTCTGACCGTCACACGTTTGCAGTCCGCAAGGAAGCCTTCAGCAGTGACAGTCCGCCCAGCTCACGATATTACGAATTCCACCATGGCCACGCCAAGACCAGCACTTCAATAGCATTTATTGGCCAGGCACGTACTGCTCCCTGTATTACCGCTGCTGCTACCGATATTCTGGTTGGTCATATGTAAAACATCTCTATATTGTATATACATTGATAACAGATCGTTATGCAAGTACTTCTACTTTTAATACTTAAATACATTTAAAAATCAGGTACTTTTTTTCTTTTTACTTAAGTAGGGTTGTCATTTTAGTACTTTTACTCAAGTAAATATGTTTGTGTACTTTTACTTAAGAACTGAGATTCTGTATTTCCTCCACCACTGCTCTCAGGCATGCAGTGAGCGGTGTAGTTTGACTGACAGAGTACGTCATTATCCATTTTCTTTTCCTTGTGTCACGTCAGTTCACATTTCAATAAGCGGCGAGTCTCCTGTGATGCATGTGTTGTGGAAAACAACATTGTTGCTGCCAACTGTGGGCCAGTCAACCCCTTGGAGTCCACATAACATATACCTACAGCTGCGAATGAAAGTCACCCGTCCCTGCAAAGACTGATTGGACTCTTTGTTTTGCCCTGCAGTGTCCTTGCTGTTGTGTTTGAACTTTCGGCTAACTTTAGCCTTGTTGGCCAACCTGCTTTTCCTCAGTGAAACTTTATCCACTTTAATATTGTCATAGTGAGTGTGATTGAGATAAACTATTGGAACATAATAGGCCTCTTGGAAGGACCTTTGGCCTGAAGCTTACAAAGCTAAGTTAATAAAGTGGCCGTAAACATGTTTGTCATCTCAAAGAGGAGTCGTTACAATTTATGATTTGCAGTGGTGTAAAGTCACTAAATATGTTCACTTAGAGTGAGGGATGTCTAAAGTTTTTATTTGACAGTTATAGATACAAATTACTTTTGTAAATAAAAAGGTTAAAATTTTGCAGGAAAAAAAAACAAAACTTTTGTTTTGTCACATTTCAGACGTCCATGAGATAATAGCAGTTTTATCAAAGAGAGATCAAGATTTCACTGTTGGAGGCCAAATAGGATATATCATCCAACATTTTACAAAAATAATAGATTAGAGAAAGTAAACAAAATGAAAGCTGGCTTCATAGCTACAAGGACATGAAGAAATCACAGAGCTTATTTTTGTCAGGGTTGAATGCTAGGACCCAAGTGCAGGAAGACGAGGAGGGTGCAGCAGTTTGAAATAATTCAATGAGAACTCAAAGTGACTTACAAACGTGTAAGCCAAGCCGGTGAGTAAATCCAGAAAAACAGGAACACGGAAGGAATGGGCAAAAAAATCCAGGAGCACAAAAACACAAGACAGAACGCTTCACAAAAGACAGCTAACGAATGACAACCAACGATCCACTAACACACAGACACAGAAAGCACAGGAACTAAAGTAAACAAGAAATAACAAGGGGCAGGTGACACAAGGCAGGTGAACAGGTGAAAGACATCAGACAATTACAAACACGGGAAAACCAAAAGACACAAATTTAATCAAGACAACACATAATGCAATAGAGAGACTTCAAAAACAACAGAAAACCTGAAACCAACTAAACACAGAAATTTGACACAGGGACTAGACGTGACAATTATGTGTAATTTAACAATTCCCAAGACTTTAGTATCAAAAACAGACGTGAGAGTTTAAATGTTTTGATCACACAGGTTTTGTACTGATAATATACAATAAAAGAATAAAACAACCTTGACCTGCTAAGTATGAGCAATAGCAATGGAACAATTCTATAGACTTAGGCGTTGCTTTTGACTTGATCAAGTTGGCCATAACATCCTCAGTAACAGAAGTGTTTTGGCCCCTCTGGCTCAGGTTTAGGTTGTTTTATGATTTATCTGTCCGGGAGAGAGTATTTTGTCTCCCTTGGTGACCAATACTCAGCTAAAACTAGCATAACATGTGGAGTTCCTCAAGGTTCTATCCTGGGACCTGTGTTGTTTAGTCTTTATATGCTGCCACTGGGAAATATTATCAGAAAACACGGGATTCATTTTCATAACTATGCTAATGATACACAACTGTACATTTCCCAATGAGATCTCTTGATAGTGCATTGATCACATAATCTTTGTTACATAACTTTTTGCAATTAAAAAAAGATAAGACAGAGGTTTTGATTATCATAGAAAGCACCCAGAGAGAGATACTGTGCAATAATTTAAAGTCCTTGAAACAATATGCCAAGCCCCACGCAAAGAATTCTGGTGTGCTTCTAGACCTTGAATTGATATTGAATCTTACATCGGGTATCTCATTAAAACAGCCTTTTATCACCTTAGAAATATTGTTAAGTGCAGCAGTTTATCTCAGATACTGAGATGCATGCATGCTTTCATTGTCAGCAGGCTTGATTACTGACATGCTCTCCTTTCCATTGCCAAATGCACTAGCGCCTGAATACCTGTCAAACATGCTCTCAACATATGCTTGCCCTAGATCACTCAAGTCCTCTGACACTGGCCTTTCAGTTCTTGCCTGGTTGAGTACAAAGGCTTACGGGGAGGCTACATTTAGAGTTGATGGTCCTTGTCTCTGGAATAGCCTGCCCGAAAAACTAAGGGTGTAATACCCTTAAAAGGAACAATAAAATGTCCCATTTTTGTTTAGCATTTTCTTTATCTTTAATTATTCTTACTCTTTAATTTATTTCCATTATATTGCTGTATCCCTTGTATTGTAGTTCCATGATTGAGTTAGTTTATATCAGTTTTCACTGCCACAACCATAAAATAAGTCAGACTGAGGGTGACCTTCCAGATGGCACTTTTGGTTTATTAGAAGAAATTCATACAGTACAGTGCATATTCACAAATATGTACAAAAGGTTATAGAAATACACATTTTACAGATTAAATTCATTCATGGATAAAAAATATATGTGTTCCATACTATCATATATGGTATTTACAAAACTGTACAAGTAACTTGGTTAAGCAATCTCTTCCTCTGTTTTCAGTGCAAAAGGAAAACATTTCCACTTTTTATAGTAGGTGGAAATGAAGTCACAATGATTACAGTACCAATCTCTAAAGTAGCCTTTATATTATCGCATTGACTACTGTAACGCACTTTTCTCCTCACTCCGTATGTCTGCTCTGGATTGTTTCAGTCATTCCAGAACGCTGCTGCAAGGCTACTTACTCGGTCAAATAGACAATCTCACATTACCCTGGTAATTAAGTCCTATCACAGGCTTCCTGTTGCATAAAGGATTCAATTTAAAATTATCATACACAGTATTGCACGGTCAGGCTACGGTATGTGTGGCAGATAGAGACATACTATAACTGTAGACAGTCGTTTAGTTGACCGGTCTATACCTGGTCTACACTTTCAAAATTGTTCTGTAATACTGATTGTGTTCTCACTCTGTATTGTGTTTCTTGTGTAATACCACTGTAAAGCACTTTTGACTTATGTCAATGAAAAGCGCTTCATAAATACATTTTACTTACTTACTTAAAGAGCCATGGTTTAGATATCGCTCACAGAACTGCTACAACACATAATTATGAATAGAAAAGCATTAGTCAAGATTTGAAAGGTCAAGTGCACAGAAGAAAGTGCCGTGAAGAGAGACCCATGATGGACAGTACAAAAAAGGACACTATTGATATAAACTGTGCTATCTACCGCACACTGAGCATCAATTACCTCATCAAACTTAAATAGAACTATGGTAGACAAATTGGCAAGTGTTTCTTTGAGGTAACATATTCAAAGTAACATCTTGCAAAGAGGTAGCCGTAAAACAAAGTATTTAAAAACACTTTTAAATGTTCAGATGTTTCAGTAAAAGTTCATAAAATAATAATAAAGCACATTGAGGTTAAAAACAGCAGATAAGTTAAAACAAGTTCAATTTGTAACAGCTTACTTGTGGCAACCGTTAGGCACACCATTACAGGTCCAGCAGTCACAAATAGTGCTGTGAGCCACAGTGGTGAATGCTGTGTTAGATAATACATAAAGGTCAATCAACTGTACCCTATTGCATAAAACACCTTAATAAATTCCTAACAAATTGTTGTGTTCCATGTGTCTGCTGACCTCCATGGACACAGCAAGGACATTATTAATACTAATCATGATATTTACACTCTGGGTATTTTACACAATGGGACATCAAAACCTCTATCACGGTCAATCTGGTCAGTCACACCTCGTATGATTCTCTTTAGATACAAAACATGCAACAAAGATGACGGCATTTCTTTGTCGCACACCAATGAAGTTACTGTTAAAAGGTCCAATATATAATACATTTACTGTAATAAATCCAAAAATGAAAAATGTCTTCCTGAACAGGTAAGCATTAGATTCCGACTAATTTATCAAGGGACGGGCATTTTATGTCATTTCACCATTTGTGTACTCCCATTGAATTATATAGCTAGAGTACCAGAGTTGGTTACTCCCAAAAACAATGGAGACACAGCCAGTAAAGTCATCCTGACTGGTCCTGGCTAACGCCGCCATGCTAACCCTTCTAACATTACCGGAGGACCAGGCAACCGGGCCACGGCTGTTTACACTGTGTGGCCTGTTCAGCGTCCATAGCCGACAACGGTGAGTTATTTTAAGCCAAGAGAGGGGGGAATGTAAATCAGGTGAGTGAGATGACCGTGAGTTTGCAGTGTGATTACCGATTGTTGCCATAATTCTAAGCTAATAAAGTGTGTTCAGTCGGGTGGAGAAGACAGCAAGGTAACGTTAGTGTTAATTTCAGCAGTTCTCACCGTGATTCTAAGCCAATAAAGTCTGTTCAGTTGGGTGGACGACGAGAAGGTAGTGTTATTTTTAGCTGTTCCTACCGTAATTCTAAACCGAAAAGTGTGTCTGTCAGTTGAGTACTGAGCTCTGCATGAGCACGGGCTTTTATATCTGTCAACATAGTCAGTATCTAACGTTAGCTTCTCTGCTGTGCTGTGAAGTAATGTCTGGCTATGTGACACAAACGTCTAGCAACATTGTTGTGGATACTGCGGTCTCAGCATGGCAACCAACATGAACTTCAGACTGGTGAGGAGGGGCCGAGGGAGACGACTCTTTAGAGCATTTTGAATTGGTACTACAGTAACTATTTTAAACACTAGCTGTCAATATTACATATTGCACCTTTAAAGTGTCATTAGAACAGCTCTTAACAAAAATATTTTACAGTATTCAAACACATATTGTTTTAAATAACAAACATACTTTTTTGGATATATACAAGGAGGTGACAGTTTTGTATCAATTCAAGAAATAAAATAAGTTACAGGTGTACAAATTATTTACTTTAAGTGCTGAAATTGACTAAAGGGTGTTCAACAGTGGTGTATTTTCTTGGTGGTCAGTAGTTCTTCAGAGTTACTCTATGGACAAAAAATTGTTTTTATTCAGAGCATTAACAGTAATGTTAATAGTAATTGGGGAAACCGCAGAGAGTATCTTACCTTTTTGGAGTATGTGTCCGGTTTGTCCTCCATGCATCCTTACATTTAACAAATATGACCTCTTGTGTCAATTTCTGAGCTTCAGGGTCTTTTACACAGAACACCATCCTGAAAAACACAACCAGTGTGTATGGTCAGTCTTTAGCCACCGCAATAACTTTATTAATAACAAGATAAGGGTACAGGTTTGTACTACTTCTACTACTTTTTTGTCACATTTCCAGTTTTTTTAGGACTCCGTATAGGTATTTTATATAGCACAACCTACTTTTGTTGGGTCTCGCCAGCTCGGATGCGGATCTTGTGAACCTCCATGTTGCTGTCTGAGTCACCGGACCACCAAGAGGAAACCATCTTCAACATGTTGGAGGCTGACCAACTGTTTTCTTCCTCCCATTTAAACTTCAACATCAACAAATCTCCGATATCTTTCTCTGTCACGAGCAGAAATGAATGTGTCTTATTCGTCGCTATTTTCTCGTTTCTGCCAGATAAAAATAGAGAAAAGTTACTAGTAGCCAGTAGGAGTATTTTATTAAGTTATAGGCCTCATAAACACTGCACCATAAACCATGATGTAACCCTACATAGCAGGAGCACATGTTGCCAAGTCTCCGGTTATGTCCCTGTTTATGGTTTATAATTCATGTTATTTCCTTAGACTGCTGTGCTACTGTTACAAAACAACTAATAACTTGCAACATGCAAGTCACAGTGCTGTCTTTTCTTTTATGAAGGTTTTTAAATCACCCACTCACAGTTTGAGCTCCAGGTTTTCAGCCTCTCCTTTTGTTCCATGCAGTGAGACAGTGAGTGACGGCTCCATCTCTGAACGATTCACTTTACTGGAGAAGTGGATCTTCAGTTGATAGTGGTAAACTGCAGAGCAAGAAAGCATTTGGAACATTTTAAACATGCATGCTGATTTAGTTTTAGTTGGTTCAGCAAATCTAAGCTGCAGGTGATCAGAATGTTGCCATCAACGCCAACAGAAACTGAAACACTTTGAGCTCAGAACTTAGAATTTGCCATTGGACCTTGTTTTTGCAACATTATTAGTTCATCTGACTCTGGGTGAATAGCAGAATTGTGCAATTTCCCACCAACTGAACCATCCACATTGAACATTGAACATTGAAAACAAACACAATATTTGATAAAGTCCACTGACCTCTGAAAGGCATGGAGGCTCGTGTTTTGGTGTACAGCTGAACGTTGCGTGCCTTGCGGACCTTGCTGATATCGTAGCCCACTGCGTTGCAGCGGCTTTTGCGGCAACTGAGACACATGCCGCGGTCAAACATGTCGTTGCTGCCGCATCTGTAGGCCTTGGCTGCTTCCTGCTCGTTCAGCAGAGAGTCGATGAACAGGTGGACAGAGCGCTCATGTTCACACTTCACTGCATCAGTAATTGCTGAGGAGGAACCAGGGAACCACATTTAATTACATTCATGTGAATTTGTTACTTTTCCATTGCTTTACTGACTGCACTTTAGATTTCCTTCCTTTCCTTTAGGTTTCCTTCACCCATTAACCTACTCAGCCATGTTTGGAGCCATCTGTTTAATTTCAGCCCATTGTAAATGGGGTAATGTGACAGTAACAATGTCCACTGCTAAGATTCCAGTGTTATTTGAGTTGCTGGACTATGTACTCTGTGTGTGTACTAATATGCATTGTAACCTGTTATGTACCTGTAAATATACAAATATAACATTCTACATTTCTGCTGATATCACAATTACAGTTTAGTTATGGGAAATCATGTGTAAAGTTGTCTTTAGTATTTCAGAAATACTTTAGGGAGAATAAGGTGTCAGGAAGTGATAATTTAAACATCAAAATGTTCATTATTCTGAATATTTAAAAAAGACAGTTATTTTGTGCTGTGGTTAAAGAGTTTAAGTTTACATTTGTACATTTTACAGTAACATTATAAGTCGCTCACCAAATAACCCAAAGTTAGCGATCTTCTCCAGGGCCCCCCTGAGGTTGCAGCCCGGTTGGAACCTGCCGCCGTTTGGGTAAATGTCTACATGGCCGACAGGCTGCTGGATCCCGATGCTGAGACCCAGGGAGCCCCGTGTGAAGGTGTGGAGGACGTCTACAAAGTGAGCATCATCCGGGGAGAGACGCCTGTGTGCATGCTCTCCCTCAAAGTCAGGACCAGCTGGGTCCAGCCCTGCAGACAGAGACAGGTGACAGTTAATTAAACAATCAACTCACAATGAACTGATTTTCCTAAAAAAATGAAACTGCAAGACACACTATCGAATATAATGTATCTTTGTTACCAGTTATTCTTCCAACTTTATTAGTTGCGTGGCTGCCAGCAAATCCTGCCACATGAGCCCCGAGGCTGTAACCAATCAGATGGATGTTCTCTAGCGGCATGTTGGTGGTTTCCTTTAATGAAAATACAATTTCAGCAATTAGTGACAAAAATACTCTCCTTCACTGGTAAACTAAACATTACAAGATTTAAAAAATCATGACAGATGATAAAGTAACACAACCTGTTACAAAGTGATTAGTACTGTACTGTAAGGTATATATTAAAACAAGGTTTGTAAGATGTTACTAAAGAAGTTACTAATGGTTATAAATTATACGCAAAGGTGTTTTGGCTTGTTATAAAGAGAGAGAATAATGTTCTTGTGTCACAGATGATGACTATAAACGTTCACTAAATTTGCCTTTTAGTAAAGAGGTAGTGAAAATCTGTCTACTCCCCCGAATTGGACAGTGACAATTGGAATATTTTGGGGTGAAACCTATGGATTTTTGATCCCACCAACCTCAATCCAATCGATGAAGCGAGCGATCTCGTGTCCCACAGTTTTGGTGTTCTGAGCTGCAACTACATAGTGGTTCTGTGCCGAGTTGAGCCAGTCCACCACGATGACGTTGGCCGTCTGCTCTCTGTCGTACAGCGCTGATACCAGCTTCGCCACCCAGCTTTGAAACATCCCACTCAACTGTTGAAATGATAGTTAAAATATTAAACTTACAATGCAACATGGTCATTAGTACTAATATAACTGGTAATAATTAAAGGAAGCTTAGGAAGAATTGGCTTAATGGGCTAACATTTAAAATCAGAGCCCAACACTGTCCAGTTTATCTCTGCAGCATGTTTAGTGTTACCTACAACATGTGGCTGCTTGTCAATATAGTTAGTGACTTTGGCAAGACTTAATGGCTCTGGAATTTGGTGAAATAATGACTCACTAAGTCACAACCAAAGGAGAGTCAAATGAACAAAGGCCTGAGTTTTTTTTTTTAAAGACGAGAGCACGTCACAACAGGCTGAAGCATCTCTGCTCACCGTCCATCCGTGGATTACCAGGAAGGTTTTGGAGGTGCTGTTAAAGGTGCAGGCAGCCAGGGAGTCGGGTTTGCCTGGAATGATGTAACACAGGTCATCATCGGGATGGGATGGTTTTCTGAGGGAGAATTTGGCGATACTTTGATTTCTGTCATCCTTGTGGTCAAACAAGTCTTTCAGAGGGTCGAGGAAGTTACCTGAAGGAGAGGACGGTCGAGAAATCAGATGTTAGTGTGAACAAATCTGATCTAATATTCTGGCTGGGATGCCTGACTAGCTAACTGAATAACTGGCTCCAATAAGCCCCCCCCTAAGGACCCCTCAGTAAATGAGCATTCACCTTAGACAAGATCAGTTGTCAGGGTTTACATGGGTTCACATGGTCACACTGAGCGCCATAGAAACCACAGAGAGCTTTGTTCTTGCCACTGCACCAACTATTATCTGCTTCATCTTTCAGTGGTCCAGTTAGCTGACAACTCAACTGGGGGCACTGGATTGTGTGTGTGTGTGTGTGTGTGTGGGGGTTGCAGTAACTACACAACATTACAAGATGCTGAAGTACTTTAAGGGGCCATATTGTAAACATAAAATGATCATTACTGCACTTAAGCTGAAATCATTGAGCAGCCTGAATTTGTTCACCACTTTGTTCCTCTCGTGCTCGCTGACATAATTTACATCCTGTCTCTCATAGCCAATAGTAGTAAGTAGTTGGGCATTGGCCAGAAAACACAAACAAAAGTTTAGTCATAGACACGTGATACTTAGTATCTCGTATTGAGCGTTAATGTTTTAAGTCCAAACACACACACACATACCCGGCGTATAGCCTAGACCCAAGTCCTACTGCCCGTAAATTACACACAAATATCCTTTACACAAGACTTTTTTCACCGCGACTGTCTGCACCGGTAGGCTATACTCGCTCAACTCCTTCACTTTTGCACAAACGTGTCCTTGGTGTGAGAGTAAATGGATAAAGTTTGAAGTGGCAACTCACCAAAAATAGAATCGGAGAGCTCTTCTTCCAGAGACGTCACGTACTGTACAGCTGCATTCAACACCAGAAAGTAGAGAAACCGAAGTCGCCACGCTTTCATTTCGTTTGCAGCTCAGTGTGATTTTCTCCTTTTAGAAAAAAATGTCTTTAACAATGAACTAAATCAATCGGATCACGCAGTGGAAGAGTATGTGTATGAATGTATTCCTTCTCAGAATAATTCAGTGCATCCCGTTGCGCTCACTGCGCTGATATCTGAACCTCTTGAACTGTCCGCGTCTTAAATAGCACCTCTGACAAGCCATTGGCTGCTGAGCCCGGGCGGGGAATGGAAAGAAATGTGTAAAGTAAATCATTAGACTGCTTTATGAGAAGAGTTAACAACATTGTTTCCCAGTATAGCTTCTCATTAAAACCAGTAGTAGCATAGGCTATGTATTATAATGTTTCTTACTGTTTTAAATGGATGTTTTCACCATATAACCGGCCTGGCACAACATGACCATAGATTGTACATATATTCTATATATTCTATATATATATATATATATATATATATATATATATATATATATATATATATATATATATATATATATATATATATATATACAAAAAAGAATATACAAAAAATAAACTTTAAAAACAAAGTAAAAGAATAGTTTTAAAGCGCACAACAAATGACCAAGATATTTTAAAGGGGAAAATGTAGCTTAGTATGTTTCCAGATGATGAGTTTCAAGTTTTATTTGATTTTATCATCATCACCACTGACTAACTCTGAGACTCAGGTTTAGTCTGTTGACACTTCCTTTTGTCCGTTTGTGTGTAGCAGGCTGGAGAAGCAGTGTTTCAGGAGGAGTATTTCAGGAGAGGAGCTGCTGCAAATAAGAATCTACATCGCTGGAGCCCTACATGGCTGACATTCCAGGACACATGCATCTTGGCTGGCCATTACGGCCTGCATTCACATACATTCACTGATGTGCTGTTGTCATGGCATCAGAGAGCAGATGTGAGCATACAGAGGAGACACAAACCTGCAACAAGCAGTATTATTTTAAGTGTGCTGCTAGCTTGCTTTAATCAGGTTCTAACTCTACTGTTTCTATTGTTTTGTGTGGTCATTAATTATGCATTATAGGTTATTAAAAGAGTACAATTTAGGATTGTACTCCTTTAACTTTGTCAGACTCAGATTAGACATTTGTGGGGAAAAAGGATCAAAAGTGATGCAGCAATTCCAGAATTTATACTTTTTTATTCAACCTGTTCTTCTTTGTCCAAACATGGCACCTACAGCACTCACAATGCAACCTGACCACCAACTATTTGGTGTGTCATGCTAGTTGGGGCTAATGTAGCCATGAGTCGCTAGCCTCAGCAGAGATGAAGAGCTATCTACAGAGGGTTTGTAAGCACACATTTTTTTCTTACTTCACACCACAGTTTTTTCCCCTACATTTTCAAACCTTTCTTCAGCCCCAACTGATGCTGACACAGTTGACATCATGCATACTTAGCATCCAGTCGACCAACATACCTAGTATCCAGCATCAGCAACATTTGGACGGGGTGTGTTACAATTTTGGCTGAATCGCAATGAAACAATCACAGACTACTGTTAAGTTTCCATTACTTCAAAACTCAGACTTTTGACCTATTGCATGAAGCATTTCACTCACTAAATGGGTAAACATGTTGTTACATGCCAGCTAGTGTGATGTGCTAACGTTAAGGCAAGAGTAGTTGGCTTTACAGCAGCTGATTAGTTGCCCAAAACTCCAGCTCGCCAAGATAAACTGGGCAGTAAGCCGATGAGGCAGTGGTTGAAAAGTTACAAGCTTGTTGCTATGAAGGTCAATTGAACAAGAAAGCTCATTGGCATGGTAACTTTTGTTATAACAACTGACATTGTAACCAAATATCAGCAGTGTGTCACCAGCGTAATGATAGGGACAACTTGATTTTAGAAAACTCAGAACAGTACATGCAGTGAATTTCATTAATGGACCAGCCATAAAAGAAAACCAGATCCAGGTCATTATGACCTGGACAAACCTTTATGAGCTCGTGCTCATAAAGGTTTGTGGCTCAGGAGGTAGGCCTAGAGGTTTGAGGTAGATAAGGATAGGTTTGGCCAGTTTGATCCCTGGCTCCCCGTCCACATGTTAAAGTGTGAGTGTCAGAATGGGACTTTAGGCAGCCTTTTATTTTGATCCCAACTTTGCATGTTTTTGTCAATTGCCCAGTTGGAGTTTTAGCAGTGTGTGTATTTTGTCTTTGGTTTTATTGGTAGTGTGTTGCATGTTTTCACAGTTATTATTTCCATGGTTTTGTGGATTTGCTGAGTTTTTCCAATTTGTTTTCCCAATTTCCCAACACCAAAAAGAAGCACAGGTGCAACCAGCCAGAGAGGGGAGTTTTTGATTTTAGTACTTGTAATGCTGTGCAGAAGTAGCCTGTTTCTATTTTACATAAATCATTGAAGAATCATCCTGTGGAACGTACGTTTTTTACCAGTGGAAACACTTTTTTTGCTGGTAAAACAGCAAACTTCCAGGCCTTCCTCCACAGAGATGCAAAGGAGGGTCTGGCTAGTCCACGCAGCATTCCAGGATGGGAGAAAACATGCTCTGGTTTATTTTTTTAAACCAATCACAATCGTCTTGGATGGCACTAAGCACCGGACGGAGCAACAGTGCCTCTACAAAGTAGCCTTGGGAAGGAACTTGTTTTGGTGGAACATGTGGACGTTCAAAGGTTGTTCTAGTGCAACAGAAAACTCCAATTGGACAGATAGTTTAGCTAGCTGTCTGGATTTACCCTGCAGAGATCTGAGGAGCAGTTAACCATAGACCTCATAAGGTTTGGAGTGCCAACACAAAGATGGCAGAAGGTGACGGACATCCGGCTGAAATGAGGGTGAAATGATCTGACTGAAATTCTGGCGACATGTGAAAAATCCCAAAATTGAAACATTGTTAATATAGACTACCTTGCTTAGGATGGGTTAAATACAGAGGTTAACATTTTACGTAGTGCTGTGTACAATTACATTTAACAATAAAGTTTACATCAATTATATTTTTGAACGAGGTAGTGATATCTGAAAGCACTGTACAAAACAACCTGTCTCTTATGTAATTATAGGATTATTCACGATATATTAAGAGTGTTTAAAAATACACTTTTAAAATAATTTTATTAAATCTAGTGAGCATAAAGAAAATATCCATGGCTCTCGTTCATTATAAAATCGATTTTAGACATGCTAGTGATGGTCCGCTGCTTTGGTCCAGACTGACCATTTAGCTAAACTAAGATGATGATCAACATTATATATTATTACATATTATAGGCTATTACATTATATATGCTAAGCATCAGCATGTTAGCATTGTCATGTTAGGGTTTTAGCTTTCTGACATTAGCATTTAGCTCAAAGATTGACTGCGCTGCTAGTGTGGCTGTAGACGCTTGTTACATGAAGAAGATATATTTTTCCAGTGTAGCCCTACAAAAAACAGCTGTGTTGTAGAAATAAAGATTATAGGCCTATACAGTAAAGATGATTACACATTGTTGCCGTTTCAAAAATGCATCATGATTTAAATGTGTGCTGTGGAGCCATAATGGATGGATAATCCATGGAAATTGCAAAATATTGGATGTTTAATTCAGTGTTGTTCTGCAACAAGAGGTGCAGTCCACTCAGTATAATACACACTCACACACACACACACACACACACACACACACACACACAGCTCTCTTATGAACATGATGACATTTTCCTCGGAATAGAGTGACTGCATGAATTTTCACTGATCCTGTTGTTCTTGTTTCTGCAAAGGGAAATACTGTCAGTCATGGTGATGAAGAGGTAATGATAAAGTGCAGAGCCAATCGGACGCCAGACCTCCACAGTAGGGATTTGCTGGTGTCAGCAGAGAGGGAGAGTGGACAAGCAGTAACCCCTCCACAAATTTGGGAGACAAATTTATATTCCCAAGACTTATTTTCTCAGCTAATTTCTGGGAATGACACATGATCACATATTGTACAAACACTGAGTCTGAGAATGTCCTATGGTGTATCTTGTTGATCAAAAACAACTGGATGTTATTGAAATGTGACTATATTCCAGTGTTTCACTAGTTGTCAGCAGCTGCAGGATAAAATTGAACAAACCCTTTTACTTCTTTTTTAATTGTAATAACAAGGTAATAATAAGGTCAGATATACTTCATAAATACGTTCAGATACTTGGCTTTTAGACTTTACTCTTGCTAGAAACCATTCCTTCTCAGCCAAGACTCTCAAATGTAGCTGTGGATTCCCACTGAATACTGGAAACACCAGAGGTCTGTAAGAAACTCACCATGCTGTTAACCAAACGGAAACAACTGATGTTATTTCCATGCAAGAGTAAAAAAAAACTAAATATACAAAATGTACAGAATATAGGTATCAGAAATGTCATTGAGAGTTCTTTCAGAGTTAAATGTGGATCATTTGATGATTAGAAGAAAATTTTATTTTTTCTGTGTCCCAGTTTGGGAAAAGTGTTTGAGTCAGGTGAAGATTTTGTTGTTGAAAGATCATCACTTCATGATCTGACAAATCTAAACTTTAAACAGCTATAAGCTGAGTTTCAAATTGGCTTTAAAAAAAAAAAAACTTAATTAAAAGGGATCGTAGCGTTATTTACACACATCATGTTCCCTTCTTTTTAACTCTGTCCAGATCCTAGCCATTGCTCAATGCATTTCCTGCCTTTCAGCAGTCAAGTGGGAATCTCTTTCAGAGAAACTAATCCACAAACTCAAGGAATGTGGGATTCAATTTTGTTTTTCTTCCTTTGTGAGTTGAGTCAGTGTTACCTAATATGTTTTGAATTTCTAGCAAAGCTGGCTTAGTGATAACTAGGTCCTGTAGCCTACCAATAAACTTATTAAACTTAAACTTAAAATTTGTTGTACAGTACAGGCATATTGACACATAATCCACAACACAAACATTGAACTAGACATCTACAACACCATTTATCTAATACATAACATACACACATCAATAAATAGAATAGAGTAAAAGGAGTATATTTCACAATGTTATAAATAAATAAAACTATAATGTATGTGGGCTTAAAGTGGATTCAGATGCTGTCTGATACTATATAATAATAAATAATACATTCTATTACATGTCATTTAGCAAACACTTTTATCCAAAGCAACTCACAATTGCTATATATCAGAGGTTGCACGCCTTTGGAGCAACTAGGAGTTAAGTGTCTTGCTCAGGGACACAGTGGTTATATAATAATAATGTATATGCCTGTAAGTATATTTACACATATGAGCAATGTATCCTCTGCATTTAACCCATCCTAACTTGCAGTGGGCAGCAGTGCTAACCACTGCGCCTGGTCGACAATAACCTTTGTGTTTGACGAGCACAACTTTTCACTCAGTATAGGCCATGAGGGAGATGTAGTTCAGCTGTACAATATCAATAGCAACTTATTTAAAGACACGCTGTTGGTTGTTTTATCACTTGTGGCCCACAATGGGTTAAAAATTCCAACAGTGTAATTTAAAAAGATTTAATTTAATTTGTTTATTAATCCCCATTTGGGAAATTACAATTTACACTCTGCGCACACACTTTGTTAGTAAATCACACACAGTCCTGAAATACACACACATGCTCAGGACCTATACATGCACTAATGGAGAGATGTCAGAGTGAGTGGGCTGCCAACTGAACCAGCGCTCTGAGCGGGTGGGGGGGTACGGTGACTTGCTCAAGAGCACCTGGCAGTGCCCAGGATGTGAAATGGCATCTCTCCAGCCACCAATCCACACTCCGTAGCTATGTGCGTCAAGTAAGAGTGAAACATGAGCCATTATGCAGCCTGTGCAAACAACTGTTTTGATTGAAATAAAGACAAATCTCTTCCATCACATGTGTGAGATGTAGACAAGCAGTCACATGTAAAAAAAACAGTAACATGCAACTGTTAGCACGTTACTGTTCTATGGTACTGATAATAATAATGGTAACAATGTCAAAGTATGAACTGGTCATTAGTTTTAAGATTATATTTGAGGTGCTGCAACTACCAACATATTATTAGTCATTGAGATTCTTCTCGGATGAGGCATCTGTGAACCAAATGAAAATACTAAAGAAATGGGGTGGGGATGGTGTTGAGGAGGGACGCCATTTCACATGCTGCCTTGTCTATCCAGCGATCTCTGTTGCTGTGGTAATGAGCTTGTTTTCGTCCCAGACAGTCTTGAACTGCTCAGGAACGGGCATCTCCGTAAACTCTCCATCTCTGAGCATTTGGCACTGATAATCTCGCAGCTCAGAGAGTCTTTGCTTAGGTAGACATGGCAACCATCCGTCTTGTTGATGGAGATAGTGGGGACCTTACCCAGGACCTGAATCTTGGCATCCTTACAGTTGAAAATCTCTACGAGCATAGCATCCAATTGGTGGAATTTACACTGCAACAAACTGACATTGCCAGCCTTTAAAACATGACAATGGTGTAGCCAAAAAATAATGGTAAGAATTGCATTAAACATGTTTCTCAGACCTTAAAGATACATTCTGTAGAGCATTGTGTTCTGGTGAGAAGCATTGGGTGCAAATGAAAATGTTGGTTCACAATAAAAACTTCACACGTCGTACCTTTAACTTAAGATGCTCAGTGTGGTTTTTTAGTTGTATGTGATTTTATTTGTGTTTTCTTTTGTTTTTTGAGATAATGCATGCATGTACAATTTCAGAACAAGACTCTTGTATAATAACATATAATAAAACTCTCTTGGTGCACGCCTGGTCCAAAAAACTCTACTCCATACATATAAAACAGAATCATAATAAAACAAATGGGCCTACAGTGTACTGTTTATAAAAGTAATTGTAAATAAACTGTATTTATATAGCGCTTTTCTAGTCTTAACAACTACTCAAAGCGGTTTAACATAGTACAGGAACCATTCACCATTCACACACATTCATACACTGTGGCCAAGGCTGACGTACAAGGTGCAACCTGCGCATCAGATAAACATTCACACACATTTACACTCCAATGGCACAGCATCAGGAGCAATTCGGGGTTCAGTGTCTTGCCCAAGGACACTTCGGCATGGAACTGCAAGGCCAACCTTCCAATTGGTAGGCGACCGCTCATAGCACCTGAGCCACAGTTGCTCAGGTGGTAAGAGTGTGTATTTACTGTGATTAATTCAAGGCATATGAGGCGGCCATTCAATTTGCATTGACACCAATTGAAGTAGAGTGGATTTTGCATCAATAAACATACAATCATTTTTTGATTACCAAAATTGGCATCATATGGTGTATTGTTTAATATTAAGCACAGTAAACGCTTTTTTTATTGATATTTCATTTTTTCATGTTTCCCTTTGGTAGATTTACCACTTTGTCAACCTGAATCAAGGAGCTATCAGGTGGATCCTTCGGAGGGATCAGTGGTCATCACTGATATTTAAATATATTTTCATCTGCTCTTTAAATCAATAACCTGCTGCCAGGCATATATTTTTTTTTATATTTGATTGACATTAGACACAGCAATATATGTGCAAGTTTATGGCCATGTTTATATATGTTCCAGGTAGAGTGACACCTTTATCAATGCAGCTCCACAATCTTTTGATGATTTAATGATTTAGCTATTCTCTAAAAGGAACTGAAGCAGTCAGGATTATAGGAATGTGTGGTTTATCTCTTTATTGAACCTTCCAGGGCTCTTTGTTTATACATTGCACTGCATTTCAGTTCATAAAAGTAAATGCACTGAAGTTGGTATGGAGACCAATTTGATTGATCTTTCCAGAGCTGTGTGCATAAAATCACATAATGCTTCATTTAGTTAAAAAAAATTTAAAAAATACAGACGAAAATGGAAGCCTTCCAAAATATATTACAGCTTACTATACAAATATATAAATGTACGTTCAATAAATACAGTATAAAGTATTCTTGAGATGTATTATGGCTATCATGTAGGCCAGTCCATCACAAATTACCAAGGCCTGCATGATTATTTTTAGTAATTTTGTAATGTTTGACCTTTTAAAATAAGGGCATGTTGGAGCTTAGTCAATGAGGTAAATTGTTGCAGGTAATCCACTTTGACCCATTCATGAAGTGATAAAGGAACACCTAGCCATTACTGGATTTACAATTGACTTCAGTTCAATTTCATGACATAAAATACCCAAGCTAAACAATGCATATCCCTGTTGGATCTCAATCTCAATGACCTTAACATCTAAATGGCTGCAGGGGACAGAGAGCCTTTTAAAGTGACCAGTGACACAATAACCAAAATACAATCAAAGATCAAGCAAGGCTTCAAGAGATCAGATATTAACACATTACTCATGTTCAAAAACATATATATATAATACTGATTGAAAAAGGTATTTACAAAGACCGCTGTGATTCTCCGTACAGTAGACAGTTAATACTTCTTTGGTCCCTGTCAATTGTTAGCAATTAGTGGTTTGGTAAAGACAAGCATTAGCGACAAAATAATAATTTTGCACATTTAAAAAAAAGAAAAAAGAAGATGTGCCTAAATTATTATTATTATCACTCTGAATCTTTTATACATCAACAGTAATCCAAGTTCACGCACCACTTCAGGGGTTTAAAATACATCAAAATCAGTACAAACAGTACATGTGGGCTACAAAGGCATAAACAAATGATTATAAAGACATGCAGCAAAAGTGAAATGTGAGAACATCACAAAGAAAAACTGCAACATTTTTCAGTAGCAGATTATGCGGAGAGACAGAAGAGAGCTAGTGAGCAGACTAATTTCCAGCACTGTGGATGAGGTTGTGTTGGTTGCACTGAAAGTTGAATTGATGAAACACAACAGAAGGAAAATCAGAAAAATAAACACAGCATTGAGTACATGTCCAGTTACTTGCAAAGGCTTTCCCAGTGTCGCTGTGTACTGTCCATCTTTGGCTATGTATGTAGAGATGGATGCTGTGTGCATGATGTGTATTCAAGTGCAACTTCAAGCACTGTTCAGCCCAAAAAGACTGCCCTGCATTTTCAGCTTGTGCATCCTGTCAAAAAGAAGACAACAGTGAACAGGAGAGCTTCTGCTTCTGATAAAACAGGATTTCCAAATGCATCAATTAATAATTGACAATAAATAAAATGTAAACTTACAATTTCTCTTTACGGTTCATGTTGTCTTCTTTTGACTTGACAAAGACTCCATCTTCTCCTCCCCTGACAAGATAGGCAAACTCTCCATCCTTCGCGCTAAAGATCACCCTGGAATCACACAGAAAAAAAAGTCAAAAAAGTTAAAAAAATATCCCCAGTTTTAAGTGTCACTGGATCTGTTCCTAGTTTATTCTAGATAATCATATGTGTGTGATGGTGACCAAGAACGTACTTGGACTGGGTCTCCCCGGACTTAATGCGCAGCTTTCGGATATGGAACTTGCTATTGCCCCACCAGTCTGACCAGCTGATGATTGTGTCCTTCTCCCAGCGCAACTTCACAATCATCAGGTCTCCAATGTCCACATCGGTGGTGATGAGGAAGGACAAAGTTGTGTTACCATTCAGGACCGGCCTGGGAAGTAAAGGGGAGAGCAACGGTCAAAGGTCAGCAGCTTATACTATGGTATGACTGTCTTCAACATGAACGCAATGAAGACACCTGAGGTATGTGTGGTTGTGTGTGTTCATGCGTGTATGTGACGTGACAGCACAAGTGCCTTTATGGTCTTTCAGGAAATAATTGTTGCTGGCCATGTGATTAGTTGTTCTTGTAATTTCCACATGCATGTCTGTGTTTTCTTTAGGTATTCACATGATGATAAAGAAATTGTACTGTTTAATTTGCTTACAGGACAAAGGAAATGTCCTCCTTCTCTCCGTGGGTTCCATACAGAGAAATCTTCATTGGCTGCTCGGTAAAGCTCAGTTGTTCCTTGCTGAAGAAGTGCACCTTCACTTGATAGTGGAAAACTATGAGAGAGGAAACAGACAGTTAACACTTTAAAACACACTCTCTCACAACTTTACATGTTCTCAGCAACTGGCCCACATCCCTCAGACCGCTACATTAATTTTAATAGAGTAAAAGCCCTTTTGTAACCTGTGACTGTGCTGCATCTAAACATAGATGTGTGATAAATCCTGGTTGTTTACATTCACACGCCATCGTATTAAGTTATTACTATAGAACTAATCACTAAACATGCTTTTGTTTGCACAAAACATACTGCTGACTTGTGCTAAACTGTAATTCTTAAATAAATGTTTCCATTGACATCAAAAGCAGCGGTGTCGCATTACCTTAGCATTCCCCAAGGAACTAAATTACCCATGACTTCTTCTTCCTGTGACTTCCTGAACGCTTGCTACTTGTTGTACACATTTTCAGGTGTGAGAGAACTGTGTGTTGTGTGTGTTTAGTGCATTTGTACCAGCACTGACTGTAATAATATTAATTCCAGCTCTAAGCAGCCACATCCACACTAAGCACACTCAACAACAATAGCTCACGTGCTAAGGATTACTGCAATGAAGGTATGTGCATCAATTCTCAACTTCCACTAATCCTCAGTAAAGTACATAAATCCAGTCTTTTCTACAGTAGTAGTAAGTATTTCTTATATTTTCTTGCACTGCACAGAAAACAAAACCTACAAAAGCCTCTGTATGTGTTCTTCATCTGTGTGTTTACCTTTGTAAGGCATCATTTCACGAGTCTTAAGATACATCTTGCTGCTGCGGGTCATGCGGACCTTGTTGATGTTGTAGCCCAGCTTGTTGCAGCGGTTCTTCCTGCAGCTGAGGCACAGACCCTTGTTGAAGGCCTCTCTGGAGTTGCAACGGTAGGCCAAGCTCTGCTGCTGGGTGTTCAGCAGAGAGTCGATGAACAGGTGGATTGAGCGCTCGTGGGAACATTTGACAAGCTGGTCCATATCTGCAGGACAAAGAGTACAGAAGCTGTGAAACCTCCACATTTTCAGAGAAAATGTCTTCCTTGTGTAGCTTTTATGGCTCTAGGGTCAGTGTTGAACCAGATGGCATTTCTCCCTTAGCTCTGCCATGCTCAGTTAAAACACTTACAGCAGCTGGGGGACATATTCTGAATATGTGGCTGTCTGGTATGACTGGAGGCAAACCCTAACCGTAACCCATTTTAATTGAAGGTTTTAATAGACTCAAAATGTCTGTTGACACCATGTAAAATTACACAAACCTATCCTAGCGTTAAAAATCTTCTACCTAAATTTGAGTTATCATCGCTTATACAAAAACATTTGCACATTCCACGACACATGAGATAAATCCAAGAGCATACATTGTCCATGAAAAAACACTCACTGGCCTTACCGGCCATTTGAGTCTAATAATAAGAGCAGGTGCATGCTAACATGCCACAAGGTCATCAAGTTGAAGTTTAATTTAGAGTATATATATATATATATATATATATATATATATATATTTGGAGTACATACTTTGGAGGCCCTTGATGCCTTCCAATGCGATCCCCATCAATGTATTTGAGATGTCACAACCCGGCTGGAAAGTGCCTCCGTTGGGGTAAATGTCAATGTCGCCCACAGCTCTCTGGATGCCGATGCTGCGGCCCGGAGAGCCCCTGGTGTTGGTATGTAGGACGTCCACAAACTGGGCATCGTCTCGGGATAGGGTGTTCTGGTTGTCTGCGTTCTCAAAGGTGGGACCAGCAGGATCCAGACCTAGAAAAAAAAAAGAGTGAGACAAAGGCCATTTCAGTGACGCTTCAACTTAATTTTGTGCTGATTGTGCACAGTTCTCCATAATGAAAGAGTGTTTAGATAATAATAGACACACATAAAAGCAGAAATAAATGTCTCTTGATTGATAATTATCTATGGGCTGATATAAAACTGGTCGTTAAAACATTTAATGTGAAACATGTGTTTTATTTGGGGTCTTTTCTCTGTGTGCAACTCTGCACAATGTGAAGCCGTGATAATGGGCTCCTGCCTCAGATCACAGTAAACAGATCATTATTCTAAACAGGTCAGAGCAATTTCAAAGCTTGATAAACTCCATAGTGACAAATTGGGGGAAAGGACTGGCTACATGCACATATACAATACTGGCCTGGAATGCAATGGCTGGGAGAATATACTTCTGTGTGCTTTGTTGTTTTTACAAGTAGGGCCTGTATATTACAGTACATAACTGTACAGTTACTAATTGGCTCAGAGACTACATTTGGAGTGTGAATCAAATAAGAGAAAATGTGTTTAGCTACAACACTATAGGCTACAAATGTTCGTAAATGTATTCATGGCATTTGAAAAAAAAAAAGAAAAATGTTACACACGGCAGATGATGATCCATTGGTTAAGTTAACATTCTCACCTGTGATCCTGCTGATTTTTTGATCTGTGAGGTCTCCGGCAACTCCAGCCACATGTGCTCCCAGACTGTATCCCAGGAGATGAATCCTCTCCCAGGGCAGCTGTAGCTCTTTCTGAAAGGGAGGAGATGGATGAGATGTTGACATGCCTTAAAACACTTTAAAGTGAATCCCGCTGTCTTGCTGGAGGGAGTAATACTAATACAATGATAGGCTGTACCTGGAAAAGCACTGCAGCCTTCTGTTCAAATCTTAATGGAGTTTGGGACATAATCAAAGACAATGATTCAGTCATGTAATTTTATTCTTAGCCAAAACTTGAAACTTGGAAGTCACACAAAGGACAAACAAATGAAAGTATTTATGCCAAAAAACCTTTTTGCCTTGATGTCACTCAAACAAAGTCTGCACTCCAATTAAATACTGAGCCTTGTTGTGCTGTGAGCCAGAGTCACAACACAACTTCTTAGGGCATTTCAAATTATAACCAAAAGGAAAATATTTCAGCAGCAGCACAGCTGGATTCAAAAAGGTTACATCATCACATACAAATTTGTCACAGATTCTCTGGCTGTTCTAATTTCTTTGCTGCCAGATTCAAAATCTGGTGGATTCAAAAGCAGTGGGACAAATCCACTACAGAGGATCCAGCTGTTAGCAATTTGTTAGTCAGTTTGTATAGTGTTCAATGAAAACACTCACTTGTATCCATGTAACAAACTTGGCCACGTCGCGGCCAACTAGTTTAGTGTAGGCTGCAGAGGTCGGGTAGTGCTGGTTGGCACGGGTCAGCCAGTCCACCACGATCACATTGGCACCGGGCTCACGCTCATAGAGAGCCGACACCAGTTTGGGCACCCAGCTCTCAAACATCCCTGTCACCTATAGTAACACACACACACATACATAGACACACACATTTCAGGTCAGCTCTAGGATGGCGTGATTTATTCTGGCTTTAGCCCTCATTTTGTGTCCTGTGGTTGAAGAGACACCAAAGTGTCATTCGGTTCAAATATTGTTGCATGCTTGGCCCTAAATGACATTATAGTAAGAGAGAGCCGGCTCACTGCTGTCAGTCTGTGTGCATTTATTGTTATTCATCTCACAATGGATGCTCATCAGTTTGGACTTGGCTCAACATTTATGATCAGTTTGTTGGCTATTTTCCCTGCAACATTCCATTAAATTACATTTTTTTAACTGGTATGTGTAGTATAATCTCACTGCATCAGTATCAAAGCCATGGGGGCATTAGAAGTTTATCCTCAAAGACGGTACTTAATTAACAAATGAGTCTCTGATAAGATGGACCTGCTACACTATCTGTGATTTTAATATAATTTTCTATAGTAACCTACGTTGGTGACAACTTTACATGAAATACATTTTAGTTTAACATACCGTCCAGCCATGGATCACAATGAAGCTCTGTGTTTCTGAGTTGAATTCACACTCTTTGATTGTTTCTGGCCGGCCGGCCTCAATGTAGCACATGTCTTCATCTGGAATGTCCACAGTGCGCAGGGAGAACTTGGACACAATGTCAGTGTAGTCTGTGATCCATTCAGTAGTGGTCGGCAGGGGAGAAGCGGTGCCTGTGGCGTTTACTGTCACAAGAAACACATATGCAGTAGATTATTATGGTATGACAGAAATGTAGAGAACTGCATAAGGCACAAATCAGGCATTCTGACAAGAAAAAAATGTAAATGTACGACATTATTATTACACTTTTCGGTTCTATGCATCTATACAACAATCAGGCAGCAATTTAAAAAGTTTCATCACGAATTGAATTGAAGAAGTCAAAATAAAAACAACAAAATTAACAAACTTCTTCATGCAAATTACGGAACGTTGCTGCTGTTCTAATCCCATTGTGAACACTTTTTACACTAGTGTGAGACGGTGAACCGGTAGAAACATAGAGCATGGCAGTGTCGCCCCCTTTTGTCTCCACTGCATTTCTACTAGAATTAAATAATAATAATAAGCCTAATTTAAACCTCAAAATTGTTGTTAAAAGCCTGTGTTTTCTTAAGGAATTCCGTTCCGTTGGTTAAAACTGGGATAAAAACCTCTAAACTGATTACGTTCTTCCACTGAGTATAGTTTTGTCATTTAAAGGCCTATGTCTTTAAAAAAAATGAAATGGTTTTAATTAGAGAATGTTAATACAAAATCGTTCTAATTAAACAATAAATACTAGTATGTTTTTGTATTTTAACTTCGAATATAATGCAATTTTATTATATTTTAAAATACTGTTTTTTTTTTTTTGCTCTGTTCTTTGTCCAAAAAAAAGGCCTGTAGCAGCCGCTTTTCATCATGCACACATGGACATGAATGGTATGAAATTTGATGCAGACCTGAGCTGTGAAAGCGGGTTACTCCCGGTCAACCCGGAGCAGCATGCATTAATTAACCTCCTTAATGATCGCGTCATTACATATGCGGATAAATTATCAAAATCCTGTCCTGCCAAACACGATATACTAACACGCTGATGGGCCACTCTTACCAAACACAGTGGTGGTGAGTTCAGGGTCAGAAGAAAAAGTTGCAAAGATGTTTCCCAAACTTATCCAAACAGACAAAAAGCAGATATTATTTTTTCCCATATTATTGAGAATTTTTTTCTTTCTAAAATATCCTGAAAAAAAAGTTCTTTGGATGTCGTTGTATATCCAAGCGTAGAGTATATTGTAAAACACAAAGTTGTATGGAGTTGCGGTTTAGGCGTAAAGTTTCTTACGGTCTGTTACTGTTGCCGCTCCAAGTCATCTTTATGGGTGGCTCATTTGAATAATCAAACATGATTGGCTGAAGGTTAGAGGGCGGAGTTTAAACTTTGCCCACTCTGATTCACTGAATGGAAATTATTCCCAATCTTCTTCACGGAAAAGCTGACGACCTGCAGCCCACAGGACTGTATCATTAGCATTCATTTAAACAATGTCATTATGTCAATTAGCAACTATCAAATGATCTTGTTATATGTTTAGGAAATTGCAGGAGAGTTGCCTCAGACTTTAGGAAAGATTGTCATTGTGAAAATGTTTTTTTTTTTTCACAACTCATGACAAGCAAGAATTGATGTGGAAAAATAGTTTGCCAATAAGACACAAGTAATAGCCTTCAATTGAAAATGTTACTCAAGCAAAAATACGCAATCACTATCAAAACAGAAAAATGTCCCCTGTCAGTGATATTACATATTGATGTGAAAGCAGCATTTTGCTGTTGAAGTTTGTTGTGGTGCTAATTTAGTTCTGTAGTGTAATATATGCCAATACAACACATTTTCAGAAGCTAATCATATGTTTTCTGTGTAAAATCTTAATTAGCCTCCGTCAAAGTAGGCTAATGTAACAAAAAGTCAAATATGTTCCCCTAAGTTGTGAAGTAGTAGGATAAAGTGGCACTAAATGGAAATGCTCAAGTAAAGTGCAAGTACCTCATATTTGTGCTTAAGTGCTTAAGAATTAAGAAGCAAGTAATTATGAATTCATGGTCCAATTTACCTTATTTCACCGAGATCATTCAGTCAGTAACACTTCTTTCCAGGAGTCCTGGGTATATCAAACACAAACAATAAGACAATTAAATCACAGTAATAACAGCACAGCTAATGAATGATAAAGTCTTGTAAATAATCAGTTAATTGATGCCATGGTGTGGCCAGTCAGAGGCCACTGAAGTCAGATGTGATCATCTGAAACAGATGTTCTGAACAGTGTGTGTGTGTTAGAAAGCCCCCTCTTCCATTGGAGTCTGCAATTCAAAAACAACGACAAAGCCCAACTGGGTAACAAAAGATGCAACAATGTCTTGCCCCATGCTGTCCGATTGGAAGCAAAAAGGAAGCTAGAATAATTCAAAATAAAATAAATCGAGAAAAGCACATTCCTGTCTTACATCATATCATGCTAAATGAAAACAAGATGGTAAGACACTGTGCATTCTTCACGGTGGCAGTTAAACTCCCTTTGCAGCACTTTGAGGTACCAAAGAAACTCAAAAACTCCAGAAAAATTAAAGACACATGTAGGTTAAGAACAAGCAGAAATACGTCTGAGCCCACGTGTCTGAGTTTTATGAGAAATTTCATGCCCAAACACCTGCGTGAGAATATTTTACACCTCTGTTTTCTCTCAAAACTGAGGGCAATAAAAACAGGTTGACCTATAGCCTAATATACATTTCTATCAGGATAAAGTGTTTATGTTTTTAAACGTGATATACCTAATTTTCAGTGAATCAGTCCCCCCCCAACACCACCACCACCACTGTATTGTTTAATCTTCAGAGCTATTATTCTTCTAAAACCAGTAGAGAGAAACTCAATGAGATTTGGATTACGTTTCCACGTGCAGAGCGTGACTCAGCGTGAGGGCCACGTTGTTGAATGTGTTGTGTTGCCTTAAAAAAAAAAAAAGAAAAACTAAGCCTCCCCTGCCAGGAATTTACTGTGCACAAAATATAGCTTGTAAGAAGTAAGAGAGGAGTATATAAAAAAATCAAATGCAAATATTTTTCCCCCCCCTCTGACCTCATTAAAACAATAAATGGTAACCCTTCCCTTTTGCCATGAATTCAGCTTCTATGTGATGGTTTCTGAAACATTATCATGTTTCTAAGCAATTTTCATAAAATAAGGGAAACTCATGAAACATCAAGTTGATTAAATATTGGCAAGCATGCTTTTTTGTTGCTGTTAACTAAGGCCCAGGGTCCCAAATAGAACATTAAGTTTAATGCTAAGTTTGGGTGAATAAAAAAAAACAAAAACTGATTCACTTTCCTTCATGAATATTTTCTGCACTATTGCATCGTGTTGTCCTCAGTAATCAACTGCTGCTCTATGTTTTCCTTCTCTAAATATAGCCCTCTGTTTCTTTTATCTTACATGTACTGTATATGTATGTTTAGTGTTTGTATGTATGTGAATGCCAGTGATTGTTAGGAAGGTGATGCTTAGGGCCGGACCAACAGGCCCAACCCAGTGATTACAGAGAAGAGCAACGCCTATCCCCAAGCCTGTGATCTCAGTCTCCATCTCTGCATTCACTCAGTTACAGTATCTCGCCCCAAGGGAGAACCACAGAGATAAACGACAGGGCATAAATGTAATATCCTGTATGAGACATGCCCTGGCATGTTTTACATGTAATTATCAGCAAAAAGAGGATGAAGTGATGTAGAAGAAACATAAAGACGAATAATGAGAGCAGGGGGCTGATCAGAGACAAAATGCAACAGTTTACAGGTAGACTGTGCAGCTGACAGCTGTTTTGGCTTGTATACAGATCTGATATAGCCTAGTTTAATGTCATTCAGTCACTTTGAGCTCAAACTAGTTTGTTTTTTATTCATTTATTCGTTTTATTTGTTAGGGACCATGCATGTACCATGTCATTTTTAACATAAATGTTGCCATTCCAAGCAGAGTTAGCCTCATTGACATCTGCAGTCCCTAGGCAGGTCCCTGGCTTTGACATTGAGAGCTGCTGAGGAAATTAAAAGAATCACTGCAGAGAGAACATGTATTTCCTGCTTGTGATGAATTCCTTCACTTTCCTGTTGTGGCTTTTTCTTCTGGAGCCTTGCAAATCTGAATGGCTGATTGGTTTCACATTCCTCTGTTGGCACTTCTAAGAGATTATGAGCAGAGCAGCGCTGAGCCATGCTGCGACGGCGACTTTGTAATTCTGCTCAAGGTTTGAGGTGGTGTTTACACTCCATCTGTTTCTTTATTTGTCTCTTTTTCTTTCTATTGCCTCCAGGAATTTGCATTTGTTTATTAATAGAGTAAACGACTGTAACAAACACAGGTGTGACTTATAACAACAACACACAGTCAGTCAGGCTCACACGAAATCCTTAAAAGGGGAATCTCATAAATGTGCATTTATGCAGTTGAGCATACACACACTGGCTGACTTTTATGTTTACTGAGTGTTTTATGGTGAAATGTAATACTCATGGGCTTCATTTTGATCTGGGGCTACTTCCATCTTCTCCTCTGTTCCTTAAACTGTATCATTCTCGCACTGCACCCTGTGCAAGGCCAACCTCTCATTGGTTATCCTTACTTCACTGACACTCATCATATCTTGCTCCTCTTCATCTTTGCACTCTTTGATGACCATTGCAGTCCAGACAACAGTAGTAAAAAAAAGAAAACCCTTCAGGGATTTATTTTACATTTGTGGCATGAAAGCTAAAGAGAACGCTCTAATTAGCTAACACCAGAGTGCATTTTAACTTTACTGCTGCCCATTCAGAATCCATTAGACGAGGGAAAAGATTTGTAGGGCAGGACAGACAGAAAGTAAGAAAGGCTCCTCAGTGGGAGTTCAGTCTTTTATGAGCCTCCTACTAAAGACACATAAAGGTCATTAAAGAGCCAAAGAAAGACTTGAATGTGTGAGGAGGGCAGTATTTTAATCCTCTATTCAAGGGTGACTTGAAGAGGTTGTTCTTGTGCCGGCAGTTTAACGAGGACACCAGGGAGGGGAGGGAGTGTTTGTACATGACGCTTGGGTGTTTAAATCTAACATACACAGAGAGCGTATCTTATTTGTATCCTGTGTACACTGTAAACTGTGCATGCCCTTATATGAACCTTTCAGTCCTCACTCCAGTAAATTAACCAGCTACAAAACTCTTCCAGGGGAAATAATGTTTGTCAAAATGTAGATTTTAAGAGATCATAGATTATTATTATTACAGATTATAAGAATGAAACATGTACAGAAAGGTCCAAACTAACCAGTATTTTTGTTTTATTGGACATGCAAGAGTCTTGAATATTGGAAAAGCAGATAAAATCACTTCTGTGGCCTTGCTGTGAGGCATTTCTCTTTTGTAGAGATGATGCCCATGAGAAGCCAGAAACATCGGCCTCCCCTTATATAATGTTTGACATTTATAGTAATTTATTTAGATATATGAAACCTATGTCCATGTACAGATTCTAAACAAACTGATAAGGGAATAGGGGTGTAATGCAATGCTTGGTGGGGCACTCTTTTAATAGAATCGCCTAAGCTTACGCCTCAAAATGAGAGACATTTTTCTTTTGCAGAGCCTTTTCTCCTCTATCAAACCCAGGGAAGTGATCTCAGTGAGGAGACTATAGTGCAGGGATCTTCAAAGGGGGTCCAGGACTCCTAGGGGGTCCTCAGAGTCAATGCAGGCGTGCCTCCAAATTATTGTTAATTTGATTGAGTAATTTTCAAAAGTCTTAACGTAAATCCAACATATCATTAATCTCCACTGCGTACTGGCTTGTAGGTAAAGTAGTCACCAAGGCCATCCACAGATGTGTGCCACATGTATGTTTAACATTAAAACATTATTTATAAAATCATTCCAACAATTATTAGGCTAGCAAGCGAATAGCTTAGTATTCTATGCAAAAAAGGTATGTATAAAGGCTTTAGGCCGCCCTACAAGTTATTGTAGGCCCAGTTTAATATGCAACTTTATTATATACAATAAATGTTCCATTTCTCTTTCAGTTAATAGGTTCTTGGCTTAAAAAATGTTGAAAACCCCTGCTATAGTGTGTCTGACTCTGGAAACACTACAGTATATGAAGGCTGGATGTATGGTAGGGTGACCTTATGGGATTGGCAGGAAGCCTTCTCCTTATATTTAGTTTGACATATGTAAAAATATATCTAGATATGAAACCTAAGTCCATGTGCAGATGCCAAACTCTAAGATGGCCCAGTAACTTATCTTGAGGACATTTTTGTTTGCCAGTTCAATAAGACACGCGCATGTATGTACACCTAAAGTGTATGTATGTGCATGCAGGTACAGTATGTGCAGAGGGATAAGCATAAATAGCAACAATACATGCACGTGCACACACACATACAAGTTTCCACTTTTCCTTTACACTATTTTGCCAGTACAAAAAACCTACGTCCATTGGTCATGGATGCATGTAAGTGTACACAGTGTCCCAACAGTGATATGCACACATGAAAAAGGCATGCATTTATCAAGGTGGTAAATGCATGCCTTCTTCATGTGTGCATGCATTTATCAAGGTGGTGCAGGAGATGCACATTTAGTAGTTCCGGTTTCTCAGTCACAGTTTTATGCCTGTACATTACATAAGGGCTTTTGTACATGTGTGTTGGTGGTTTTATCTGTATGTTATGAGTGGAATGCAGCAGACCCGAAGCCTGAATGTTTCATCCATGAAGGCAGCGGGTCATGCTGGTTGGTGTAAAGGAAGACAACTCAGGACACTGTTTGTGCAGAAGGGAGCACCAGTCTAGTCAGAACAGACTTTCTCAACTCACTGATGTCCCAACTCACAAAAAAGAGATTTCATAAGTATTGGATTTCAACTGCTCCAGAAGATGCCTGCGTCTGGCCTGTAGGCGCTGAGAGGGGGTTGCACTGTTCAATTTGTGTTGACTTTCCTGTTTAAATGATTTGAATCATTTTGCAACTTTATCTTATCTGAAAATCAACTTCAAAATAAACATACATTAATTGTTGTACATCAAATACTGGGTAGGTAGTCATGTACTGTATTTGTGATGTTACATGGGATTGGTCAATGAGTGAACTGATTTATGAAATCATTGTTAAGTCATATGCTTTGTTAAAGAAATAACCCAAATTAAAGACTGAGAGGACCAACAAAGATTTGTTTAAGGTCAGAAACATCAGAACATTGGGTGGCAGACTTTGCCCACAGTGTTTAGCATCCCTCTTACCTTATGTCTGACTCTCTTGACTCTGACAGGTCTTGGACAGCAATTAGCCATCTTGGCTCGGGTTTGGCCTTCGCTCACTTTTCATCAGTCTGTCTACCGTCTGAGCTTAATGTCTTTGGCAGGCAGGAAGCAGAGTTTGCATCATTCCTCTAGCGCCACTGCCCAGCAGTCTGGCACAATGTCTGGCTGTTGTGGACAAATGATTGTGAGAAGTTCAGGATCATTGTTCTGGCAGCAGATCTCCACCAGATGAAGGATTTCACTCATTATTTATTGTATATTTGTTTATATCAATACGACATGACAAACAATTTCTCAAAACATTTGTTGACAGAAACAGGGCAATTGAAAATAATTTAGATCCCATATCTAGATATCACCATTGGTGTTCTTATCTGTTTCTCTTTCTGCATTTATCTGGCCCACAACACTGAATCTCTGCAGACCTCCTTCTCCTCCCTGCAGCTTTTAGCTGTTAATCTGAGCTTCAGTTCTGTTGAAAGATAATAAAGATGTTGTCTCAGCTTTGTTTTCCCTCAGCTGTCCAAGGAAGCTCCTGGTGGAGCTACCTGTGGTGGTCTCAGGTCTGGTGCCTTGCAGACTAACATGTATGAGGAGTGTATGCACGTGAGTGCTTCATCAAATGCAAACAAGCAAGCCAAACATTACGACCCTGCCTCAGCTTCCCAGTTTGCAGCGTCTCACGTTCACTTACACTGCCACTGACTCAGAGACGTGAACTAATGGAAGCGATGAAACGCTGCAGAGCATCTTACTGAAAACCTGCTGTGTGATATGATGTCAATTCCATCTTGTTTGTCTGTAGGTGAGGCTCTGGCACCTGTTGTAGTCATCACTTTCCCTGCCACCATACCTCCACATATCACACAACTACATTACATTTCTTACAGATTAACCCTGTGATTATTTCTCTTATTAAATTTCTAAAACATCTCTGCTACATATTTGCAGCTGCAGGCAATATGTGTGTGTTTCTGTGTAATAGATATACAGAGAAAGAAAGACACTTTGCATGCGTGTGTGTGTGTGTGTGTGTGTGTGTGTGTGTGTGTGTGTGTGTGTGTGTGTGTGTGTGTGTGTGTGTGTGCATTCCTTTCATATTGACCTCATACACATATAGCTGGCTGTAAGTGTATGTCTGTCCAGGGTGCATGCCTTCTATATAGCTCAGATCCTGTGTGCTCCTCTCCCCTGTAGCCATAGTCATGTTGATTTAAGCTGTTCATTCTACATCTGGTGGACAATTTGCAGTGCTAGTCACTGGCAAATGTCCTCATTCATTTGTTTTCACTTGTAGCACTGATGCAAGAGTTCACATTTAGTGTAGCCCATGCATGCAGTGACTGCAACCCTCAGTCCTCATTGTTGCTTGTAGTGTAGTTTTTGACGCATTTTGGTATTTCAACTTATTCTACAGTTACTGTCAATTAATAACATCTACTTAATGCCCAAAGTATGAATAGAAATGGCCAGTTCTGGCTTCTATTTATGGTTATATAACACCCTCTAGTGGGCAAAAAGAAAATGACAGAGGAGAATAGGGCAGATTTTTGAATCAAGAGTTTTTATGAACCGATATTAAGATTGTCTTTACCTCATGTTGTGACTGTGTTTCCACATTAAACAGCAAGATGGGGTGGCCAGGTGTTCGGCCAAGGTGTCAGTCAATGTTGCAAACTGCCAGATACACACATCTGAACCATGCTGCATAAAATATGAAAGGAGTATGCAGCAACAGCATTCCGCTCCGGACACATTTTCACAGTTTAATAAAATTTACCGTTAATATGAAGCTTAAATTAACACCCAAGTTTACAACCTGCTGTTGAGTACTTCCCCAGTCATACATACACACTACGAGTCATCATTAGGGCTTCATGACACATGAGCTGCAGTATGCTGAAGGAGTAAAGTATCTGAGTGGAAAAGAGGAACGTCATTCATAGAAAAGGAACTTGGATCCAGTAATAGATAAGAACCAAGGAAGTTAGAGTGAAGAAGGTGCTATATCTGGAAATCCAATCTAAGCCAACACTGACAGTTGGTCTACTCATGACTTATGAGTGGCATGTACAGAGGTCAAAATGACATCCTACAGTCAAGATCTTTTCCTGTTGCAAATGAACACCTGATATGCAATCCTAGACATGGTGCTCTTTTGCAAAGCTATAAACAATACTGACAGTTACTGAGGTGACTGTCAAGAGATGACGTTGTTGGACTCCAATCAGTTTCACCAGCAGGCCACCCACTGGCTTTTCACCTTATTTCTTCATTCTAGGCTGAAGGTCTACAAGTCATGTGAAATACATCCATCATCAGTGGACTTCCAAGTTGAGTAACTTTCCCTCTGCCATTTGGAAAGGTTTCAGGGCCCCAGAACAACACTCTGACTGCAAATGCTTGTATGTGGTACTGGAAAAGGTAACAGAATCATAGCAGTGAGGTTGTCTTATTATTCTGTTTTAGTCAGAGTGAAACACTCTGTGTATCAGTCAGCAACAATATTCCTCACCTTGCACACTATTAATAAGGTTTGAAACACACTATACACAGTAACTCATCCTGGCCATGGCTACTTCTTCATAGGTTTGTAAGGTGTACACTAGGGTCTTGGACCTGCGGAATGGGTCGACTATTGTGGAATTTCCATTTCAATGCAACTAGTTTTGACTGGCTTAATTGTTGATTACCTGCATTCTGCATTTGCTGCTTATTACAAGTGACATTTAATATTGCTACATGCTCTTAAGTTATCTAGTGTTGCATTAAATTAAAATGAAGGTTGTTAATTAGGGTTTATTTGATGCAGGATTCTTTTTATTCCCAAAATGTCAATGCAGCCATGTTTTGTAATTAATCTGTCCTCAAATAGCCCAAAATTGCTAAATTCTAGTCTATTCTTTAATATGTACTGCAGCTGCCCTTATGCATTTTGTACCGTTGCATGCGAGGATTGTGGACCAGAAATAGCCTTAGAAAAACAAGCTAGCTTACATACTGCAAAATCTGACTGGAGTAGGACAGCTTGGTACTTTTGGTATACTGCATTTGATATACTATGTATCGGAACTACTAAATCTTTTAATGGCATACTAAATAGTATGCTAGAATTAGAACGCAGGGAACCATGTCAATAGAGCTCACTGCATGAGCCAAGAATATAAAATGTCCAACTTATACACTCCATTTTTACAAATAAACTAATACATCAAGAAGCTCTAAAGGAAGGTTTGAAAATTAAATAGTTGCTTAAATGATTTATATCAGCATATGCTTTAAAGTTTAGTGCTTAATGTGAGCCCCTAAAATTGACTTCTGAAAAAATTGCTATGGCAATTTAAAACAAGCATAAGGGAGGATTTGTTTCTGTAGCAAAAAGATGAATATTGACCCTGTGTATTTTACAAGTGAGCTCCACTAGCTATTAGCAGCTGACATTTTCTGCTACTGACCAGAAGATGACATTAAAATGAACCAAACAACCAACAGGACAAAATTAAATACAACACTTTTATGAACAAAAAAAAGACATTTGAGTTACAGATAATGTAGGCTGAAACATCATACATTAACTTTGAGATTTAGATTTTATAATCAATAGATTGTGAACACATACACACTCCTGGGGCATTTATTACCACTATCTAACAATCGCACAAATCAAAAACTATGAACAAAAAAGCACCGGTTGAAATATAAAAAAAAAAAAAAAAAAGTCTAACAAGCATGGATAATCAGAATGTGACATTTACTTTAAAAACTGTTTCAGACACAAACTGGATACAGAGACTGATGTTAGGTCCATCAACCCAGATGTCTTTAAAACATCTGAATTCACAACACAGAACTCTGATGTGACTCTCCACCACAGACCAACATGCATTTACAACACATTCTTGGCAAGCAGTGTTATATAAACAAGGTAGGTTGGTCTGAATGATAAATGCAAGGCAGGAGATCACTACATCACACAAAAAAACAAACAAGAGAAGCGACCAGAAAAATAAACACCTCCATCAAAATTGGATTGGAGTTGTCAAAAAAGAATTCCTTTTTTTTTTTTTTACAAAACAAGATGGTCACATCCTTCCTGAAATTACAGTCCCACTATTGTCTTCAGACAGCCATCAGTAGCGTCGGCCAAAAGCTCCACCCTGCAACCCGCTGCCCTGCATCAGCTGGTTCTGTCTGTTGAGAGCTCCGGACAGGGACTGAGACGTTCCTGCATTCATGTAGCTTCCACGGCTGGTGACAACAACAAAAAACAGACACACGATGATCAATATTGTTCCAACAAATACAGCTGGCTGCTCTTGTTAGGTGAAAGAAAAAAAAAAAAAAAAAAGGGAGAACATCAAAAATATGGCATAAATCCAACTAATATTCACTACTCACCTTGCCATTCCTCCACGCGCCATGTGGCTCTGGCCTGGAATAGCACCGTCTCTACCTGGAAAAAAAAAAAAAGCTAAACATTAGAGGCGTGGACCAGAGCAGGTCTACATCTATATTGCCATTAAATAGGATACCAACTAATTTCTGGAATTGTTGCACCGTATTCCTGCTACTATAAATTGTACAATCTGCCACTCCAATCCTCAGAAGGTAAAACTACTTTACTTCAAAATGTACATAATGGTACCACGAAAAAACTGTCGGTGTGACTAGTAGCGGTCATTACAAACAACCAATAAAGCACAAGTAACAACATACGTACTTTGCCATGTTCTGTCTCCATCTAGCTTCCGGCTCGAGTCCCAGTCTCGACCTCCTTCCCTAAAAGACAAACATTAACTTTTTCCCCTTCTTTCAGAAAAAATGTCAGCTCTGGACACTATTTAGAAAACTGAAGCCAGTTCCAGCTCAGTAAGGTGCTCACCTGGGGTTAATGCGTTTGTCATAGCTTCCACTCCAGTCGCGGCCCTCTCTGCCATGTCTGTCTGATCGGTCTGAGAAGTGCTGAAAGAAAAAACACAAGAAAGTTAAAATTAACTCGTTAACTGTGTTCCTGGACATTGTTACTGTATAAATGTGGCAACCCAGTGAGTATTTATCCTTTCCATGTGCACTGGTATACGAGTCAGTCACACACCACTACCATGACAATTTAGTTATCTGCCCTGTTCCTCCCATCATAAGGATGCATGCTTTAACAGTAAAAAGTGCGTAAGTTGCATTTAAACTTCAGTGAGAGACAAGGGTCAACAACTCTTACCGGACCATCTCTGTCTGCAGCAACGTTACGAGTGTTGTCCCGCCTGTCCATCATCATGTCATCTTGGTAACGGCCCCGGTCTCTGTGGTCAAAGTCCTGATAACGTTCCTGACGACCAAAGTCTGAACGGCTATAACGATCATCAAGGGCCATGCGCTTTTCAGGCCAGTCATCTTTCCTAAAACCACATACAGAATGAAGTATATCCACTGGGCTGCTCTGAATGATATACACAGTACATACAGAAGTACTGAACCCTTGTTGTTAATAATAATAATAATAATAATAATAATGTTTATGATTCTATTTGGCAGCCTTTTACTTACAAAAGAGTCAAGATCTTAAGCACTTTAATAAAATAAGATGTCAATATTTAAATTAATGGGAAGCTAACTTAAATGAACCTCTTCCAAGTAATACTTGTATCTATCAATCATGTCCATGATTTTCTTTTTTTTTTACCTGCCATCCACGTCATAAGGCCTCTTAACAGAGCGTCGGTCCTGTTCATAACGCAGCTGCTCCTGCTGTCGTCGCAGCTCATCACGCTCCCTGAGGATCCTTTCCTGCTCGCGCCGCCTCTCGTACTCTATACGAAGCCTTTCCCGCTCCAAGAACTGGCGCTCCATACGGTCCGCGTCGAGGCGCTGCTTCTCAGCCTGGGAGTCAAAACATTCATGGGTTCAGTGATATTATCAACACTAAACCAGTGAGAAAACTGATATATGAACAGTGTGGAAAAATGTATAATGGAGAAATACATGTAAAGCGTACTATTTTTTATTTCTATTGCTGTATTCAATGAGTTAAGATATGCACCAGAGAAAATGCAGGAAATGTGGGCAGAAACATTAACAGCAAAGCAGAGAGAGAAAGAAATCCCATTGGAATAAGTAATACCTCCAGCCAGTTTCTCTTCCGGATCAAGTGTTTCCTCTCCTCTTTTTCTCGGAACAGACGGATTCGCTCGCGCTCACCACGTTCGGGACGGTTGTCTCGGTCCCGGCTACTGAAACAAAATGGGAATGATAAATCTCTAAGCACCCACGTGTACTGTTTTGGAAGTACTGTATATGTTGTAAATATAGGTTAATAGTCCAATGTAAAATCATATTGCACAAACTGTTACAAAAGATAATTTCTTCAGCCTTCAACAAGAAAGCATTTTTTCATTTTACAAAAACAGTAGGGATGTTGTAAAAATGTTAAAGTAAGACAAATTAAAGATCTGTAGCCCTATCAAAAATAAAAGCAGGGATGTGGACAATTACAATGTATGAATGTGCAAAACATACAATTAACAGGTAGAAATTAGATAGCTGGGACGATTCCTTTTATTACTGGAGGAACAGGTGCTTCGGGGCCTCTGGCTTTTTCAGCTATTGTGCAGTGGTGCCTTTTGCAGTTATCAAGAGCCTCTAGAAGGTTGTACCTGAACGATGTCGTTAATGTAGTCTATAAGGAGGATGAGCTGAAATAAGATCATCAACATGGGGTATTAACAAAGCCTTTATCTATCCAGTTTGGCATTACACTGAATATGACAATTTTTTTAACCACTTTATGACTAATTCAATGACAGCAGATGTTTGCCTGCAACAACAAATTTCCGACTGGGCGCACGTTGGTAGAGCGGGCGTCCATACATAGAGGTTTACTCTTCAGCGGGAGATGTGAGCGGAAACGAGTAAGGAAGTTTACGTACAGTAGCTAGAGTCTGCAGTTTTAGTACAAATAAATGCTGCAGCTCCAACCGAGGTGTCCTGTCTTGTTTCCCCGGCTACTGAGTTGAGTGACGGGAGCTAGCTCTGGGGACTCCAGCCGAAGCAAGAAAAGCTAACACTAAGTGCCCTATTTTAAAAGGTCCCATGGCATGAAAATTTCACTTTGAGGTTGTTTTTTTTTAACATTAATATGAGGTCCCCAAGTGGCTAGAAATGGCGATAGGTGTAAACCGAGCCCACGGTATCCTGCTCTGCCTTTGAGAAAATGAAATAGGGTATAAAGGGGTAGGAGTACCTAACTTTTAATTCTTCCTACTCATTTTTGCACGTGTAAATAGAGGTTTTGAAGTACTAGAAATTATGGAGTTTTATTTTGTTGTTACTATTTTTTTTTCTGTTTTATTTTATTTACGTGTTCAAAATAAAGCTATCAAACAATCAAAGCTCAGATGAGCCAATCTGGAATCATACCCCTTATGACCTCACAAGGTTACCACCCCTTTCTTTGCTTTGGCCGCCCAGAGAATTTGGCTCGCCCATGTGAGAGAGACATCATGTCTTTCAAACGAGCAACATGGAAGTTGGTCAAGGCCACACCCCCAGCCTCCATCAAGCATACAGTAGTGTGTGTGCACTGTGAAAATTTTACTAATGCGCTGTTAAAAATGCATTCGCTATTTAAACGACATGTGTACTGGACGGGAAATTGTCAACAGCGCCGGTTTAAATCTAGCAAAGACACTTGTGTCGGGCATTGCACTGGGTAAAAGATAGGGCTCTAAAGCTTGACTTATGGTTGTGTGGAGGCTCCACACAGAGAGCTTACGTATGCTACGGCGGCCGAGCACTGTTTAATTATATTTTATTAAGCCCTTTGGTGGGGTCAGATTTTGGTTTCTGACCCCTCGCATGATCCTTACTTGCATCTGCGTCTTTCCACCTCTCTGACCTCCCGCTCTCGTTGTCTCTGTCTCTCCCTCTCCCTCTGCTCCTTGATCTGGTCAAATGACAGGATGTCTTTTGTCTCCTTACTGGCTGACTTGCGATCCCGACTCTTTGTGTCCTGCAGAAAGGAGAAAAGGAAAGAAATCGTTAAATAAAAAAAATGTCAAGAAGAGTACCTAAATGTCAAAATAAAATCTGGCCAGCAGATTTGACTGTAAGTATTGTTAATTTGGGTACATATGTATCCATCCTCCATATTAAAAGTAACCTTGTATGCTGACATCTAACTTGATTTTAGTGCCATCTTGTAAGGAAATGTTTACTTACTCGTTCCTTGCTTTTGGTTTTGACACTGATGACAGGCTCTCCTTTGGACTTGTCCATAACTACAGTCCTCTCATTTCTCCCTGTCAAACAAACACAATTTATATTGCCAAAAATATAAGTAAATGTTTCAGGTGCCCATTTTGGCAGCATCCACTTTATGTGTACAAGCTCAAAATTATCCACATTTCTCACCTTTGCCATCTTTTCCTTCTCCCTCAGCCTTCTCATCAGATCTACAGAAAATATAAACAGTATGAGCTCTATCAGTGCTGTATCAAGAAAACATTTTAAACAGTTTAAAGAATGGGTTACTTTTCTCCCATTTAGTTGATAGCTTAGCCACACAAGGGCTCGTACTGCTGTGGTTGCAGGTTACCACGGCGGCATGCCATGCTCAAAATGTACACACCCATGATATTTAAAAGACCACCAGAGCAAAATACCGAGCGGGAGGGGAAATATTTAGTAAGAGGCTTTATGCCAATATGCGGCAGCTTGTGAGCGGTCTTACTTGGAGTCGGTGGATTGTCTTCTGTCACTGCCAGACTTCTTGGGGTCATTCTTGTCTGCTGGCTTCTTCCCAGCGGGCTCATTTTTAGCCTACAGGTTTTAAAACGGAAATGTGTTTGTTACTGAAATTTCACACTGATTATAACTATACAATAAAAATGAATAACCTCTTTCGTAGGCATCTAAATACTTTCTCTTTAACGGAAGTTATTTTTGTCCAAGAAGTTATTGCAATATTTAACAAAATGATAAATTATCAAATGTAACAATCACTTAAGTGTTACTCATCATTCCTTATTACAGGCTTCACAACAGACTTGAAGGATGACATTTACAAATACCAATTGGAGAGCCAAACACTAAAGATTACAACTGTACTGGAAATAAAGCTTTAGGCTTTTTTTCTTCCCCTGCTCTCATCTTAATGATCTACAGTGCCTTGCGAAAGTATTTGGCCCTCTTGAACTTTGACCCTTTTCCACATTTCAGGCTTCAAACAAAGATTTTTTTGTGACAAATCAACAAGTGGGACACAATTATGACGTGGAACGAAATTTAATGGATATTTCAAACTTTGACAAATAAAAAACTGAAAAATTGGGCGTGCAAAAGCCCCTTTACTTTCAGTGCAGCAAACTCTCTCCAGAAGTTCAGTGAGGATCTCTGAATGATCCAATGTTGACCTAAATGACTAATAATGATAAATAGAATCCACCTGTGTGTAATCAAGTCTCCGTATAAATGCACCTGCTCGGTGATCGTCTCAGAGGTCCGTTTAAAGCGCAGAGAGCATCATGCAGAAAGAGGAACACACCAGGCAGGTCCGCGATACTGTTGTCAAGTTTAAAGCTGGATTTGGATACAAAAAGATTTCCCACGCTTTAAACATCCCTAGGAACACTGTGCAAGCGATAATATTGAAATGGAAGGACTATCAGACCACTGCAAATCTACGAAGTCCCGGCCATCCCTCTAAACTTTCAGCTCATACAAGGAGAAGACTGATCAGAGATGCAGCCAAGAGGCCCATGATCACTCTGGATGAACTGCAGAGATCTACAGCTGAGGTGGCAGACTCTGTCCAAAGGACAACAATCAGTCGTATACAGCACAAATCGGGCCTTTATGGAAGAGTGGCAAAAAGAAAGCCATTTCTTAAAGATATCCATAAAAAGTCTAGTTTAAAGTTTGCCACAAGCCACCTGGGAGACACACCAAACATGTGGAAGAAGGTGCTCTGGTCAGATGAAACCAAAAATTGAACTTTTTGGCAACAATGCAAAACGTTATGTTTGGCATAGAAGCAACACAGCTCATCACCCTGAACGCAACATCCCCACTGTCAAACATGGTGGTGGCAGCAGGGACAAGGAAGATGGTTAAAATTGATGGGAAGATGGATGGAGCCAAATACAGGACCATTCTGGAAGAAAACCAGATGGAGTCTGCAAAAGACCTGAGACTGGGACGGAGATTTGTCTTCCAACAAGACAATGATCCAAAACATAAAGCAAAATCTACAATGGAATGGTTCACAAATAAACCTATCCAACCTCACTGAGCTCGAGCTGTTTTGCAAAGAGGAATGGGAAAAAAAATCTCAGTCTCTCGATGTGCAAACCTGATAGAGACATACCCCAAGCGACTTACGACTTATATCTTTATGTTTAAAGCCTGAAATGTGGCAAAAGGTCAAAAAGTTCAAGGGGGCCGAATACTTTCGCAAGGCACTATACATGGAACGTACTGCTTAAGGCAACACATACACTTTTATAGAGATTATAAATAGACTCATCTGGCTTGCCTAATGGGGTTTTCTTTGTATGGGTTTCTAATTAGGACTGCATGTCAAGTGTAATTGCATTAATCTCCATCGGGGTAGTAACTTTTTTTTACATTACTCCCATTACACCAGACAGACCTCAAACTTAAATTAAATAACAGAAAATGGAGACCTGCATACAAATGCTACAAAAGATTCCCACAGACCCATAAGGTGAAGCTGGGTGGAACCCCAATTATTGGCCATCCAATGAAAGCACTACAATGAAGCAAAAATCTCTTCCTCCCACACTCACCCGCTCCACAGAGATCATCCTGCCATGCAGCTCAGTCCTGTGAAGGTCGCTGATACACTTGGTGGCCTCCTCTGTGGATGACATAGTGACAAAACCATAGCAGCGAGCCCCGGGGCTCTTGGCGTTGGTCACCACCTTCGCTCCAACAACCTGCAGGAAACAGAGAGATAGAGGAGGTGAAGTAAGGACAAAGAAGTAGAGATGACCAGGGAATGGGAGATGAATTGTGAAATCCTCAATTTTAGATGAAATTGAAATAAATCTGTAAATCCAAGGCCGGTTACCAATGGTGAGGGATAGTTTGCATAGACATGACAAACCTTGCCATATTTGCTGAAGAGAGTCTTCAGATCAGTTGCTCTAGTAGTGGAAGACAGACCACTGACCCACAGATTCCTGCTACTGCTTGCTGCAGCACTTCCAGCGGCTACATACAAAGACGTAATAAATTAGAGTGTGTATCCACTGAATTTGAAAAACCAGAACAGGAAAAAACAAAAACACTTCATTCACTGACCCTTTTCATCTTTTGACTCAGTCTTGTCATCTTTCTCCTCAGCGCTAGAGACAAAGAAAAGAAGCAATAAACATACAGCAGTGAGGATACCTGGTCTCTCTCATACAGCTGTTTACACGCAGGTGTTTTGTGGAATAATAAATAACTGACAGGGTTCAGCCCATCATGTACCATTATGCAGTAATTTTAACAGTGAGGGAAATGGAACTATACCCTATGGCAATCCCACGACATTACGTGTTAATGCTTAATAAAGTGGAATAAGAGTGTAAAGAATGACAAAAACAGACAAATGCACAGAACGTTTTTACCTCCAAAAGAGCATCCAAATTTTGCTAGCACAAAGGAGCCAATGCAACAGAGATAGCCATTTTGGTTTCTAGTAGACAGAAAGCAACAAACCTCTTTTTCTGATCATCGCCCTCTACAGAAGAGGACTCTTTCACTGTGGAGGCTGAATCCGCAGCAGCTTTCTCTTCTGTCTTCTCATCCTCCTCAACCTTCTTAGACCCCATTTCTGAATCAACAGTTTCACCCACAGCACCCTGTTCGCTTACACTAACAGCCTGCGAGCTTTCGTTTTCAGCATCAAATGTCTCTTCTGGGGTATTCTGTGCGTCCCCAACCTCTTTGGCGTCAGTCTCCACAACATCCTGGTCGCCCTGTACAACTTCCCGATCGCTCTCCACATCTCCAGAGACGGCCTTGTCGGACTTGGCACCGGTGTTGGACACGTTATCTTCCCCTCCGGCGGTGGCAGCTTGCTCTTCTTCAGGGCTCGTCTCGTGGCGATCTTCGTTAAGTGGCTCAGATAAACAAGACCCGGCTACTTTGTCATTTTCTACGGATTTAACAGGAATAGAATGGCACAGAGTTTAATCACTTCTGAAACACAGCAATGGTTAACGAGGAACTGGCAAGGCCAGGATTAGGAACGTCATGACCACTGGCCTGTGCTCTTAGAACTATGTGTTAAAACGATGAAGTAGACCCTAACGAGAGACTGGAAGGGAACCCAAAGGCTAGGGGACAACCAAGCAACTTGTGCGGCTAACACTTTGGCTTATTTTTCAAGTTGAACCACTTCACTGTGTTCACCTGATCCAAAGCAGACAAAGAGTTCAGTGCTGAAGAGAGCCACAAGATCAGCAGTGCAGCAGCAGATTCTCGCTGCGGTCCACCTTCTTTCAGCCCTTGACTATGCCAGTGTCCATTCGTGATGACCAGAAGAAGTCTAGCTCAAGTCCAGCAATTTCATATCCAGCTGATTTCTGAGTCAGAGTCCTTAAAAAGTTGTAATAGTTGACGAGTCTTGATGGATCTTCTTTGTCTTGTTCTTCATGTGGCAACCTAGAAACACTGCAATCACCTGCAACAGCTCACACCTCCCTGACCATGACATACAATTGCTGTCAATGTGCATCTAATTGTTAACCACTTATTATATTACTACCAGAACATAACTGGAAACGGAATCAATATTTGCCATCAAAATTATTAAGTAGTGGTTAACCAAATTTCAACACAAAGCCAGCAATCCCCTTTGGGCTTCCAGTCTCTCTTACTGGTTGAAACTAAACAAAAGTGTTTGCATTCCAAACTCAACACTATAAAAAGATGCCTCCACCTTCTGAATCAACCTTTTTCTACAGTACCTGTTTCTTTGTTTACGTCATCTGCATCTGGATCCTGAACCTAAAAGAAAAGAATGATGTATTAATGAATGTGACAGTAAAATTTGCTTCCCATAAAAAATATTTGTGAGGAACGTACCATACTGATTGATGAGCATGTCATGTGTTCATCCGTATCCAACATCCTGGACTCAACCATCTGTTACAATAGATTAAAAAGAAGTTACATTAAAAGGTCCAATATGTAATACATTTACTGTAATAAATCCAAAAATGAGTTGGGGGAAGAAGACGGCAAAGTAACATGTTATTTTTAGCGGTTCTCGCCGTAATTGTAAATTGAATACAGAGCTCTGCATGAGCACAGGCTTTAATGTCTGTCAACATAGCCAGCACCTAACATTAGCTACTCGCTGTGCTGTGAATTAATGTCTGGCTATGTGAGACAAGCATCTAGCAACATTGTTGTGAATGCTGCGGTCTCAGTCTGGCAACCAACATGACAGAGTCTGGGGAGGAGGGGGCAAAGAAGACGACTCTCTCCAGTATTTTTGAATGTGTACTGCAGTAACCATTACACTGTAATTTATTTATTAAACGTTAGCTGTCAGCATTACATATTGTACCTTTAATAGCTACCAGTTAAACAGACAAAAGATTAAAATGAGTAGACAAGTTTATAGTCTAGTTTCTCACCTCTGGACTTCTTGCTTCATCATCTGACTCAAGAGTCCTGTTGTTAGGCTCTTCATTCAACAGCGCGTCTTCATCAGAGTGAAAATCTGCGGTTTCATCCTCATCATCCTCGGCTGGTATACCATTGTCATTCTCGGTCTCATCCAGAACGTTCATGTCAAGGATGTCCATTTCCTGCATGTTCTCATTATAATCCTGAAGCTCCTCCTGAAAAAGAAAGGAATTAGCTGAAAAAGCAAGCCAAAATTAAACAGCAATATCGAGAACTTCGCAGTCATTAGGGAGGGTACCCAATTTTGCAAATGCATCATGCCGCAGTATTGCTTAAACGTGGGAAAATAGGTTTAGCAAACTCACTTGGCCATCCTGGAAATCCTCGATTGTGTTGTCTTCTGGTTCGTCAATCTCTTGCCTTGCATCTACAGAAAATATGTTTTATTTTAGACCAATGCTGCATTTGGGTGTCTTCTGGGTATTAAAGGAAACTGTTGTCAGATCTAACAGGATCTTAATGCAATTCAATACAAGGGATAGGTCCTACATTTATGTATCGTAAATGGTTGTGACTGTCATGTAAGCACTGCTTGCCCCATAATAATGTCATTACCAACTTCATCTTCCCAAATGACTATTGCCTCTACAAAACAGTTTCAAAACCAATTGGACATTTTAAGACTCATAAGGTAGCATTTGTTGCAGACAATGATAATCCTGCCATAGTACTATTACTCCTCCTAGAAAATATACATTGTACATTTTGCAGCAAATGGAAAATAAATACAGTGAAACATGTGTTGTACTCATTTGACAGTATATTTATTCAGTTTTAGTAGGAGATTGCTGGGAACGCTAAGTATGAACATGTTATTCAGGAAACTCACAATCCAAATAGTTATCCATATTGGAGGTTATAAATCTATGAAGTGGGTGTACACCAAGTTGCTGGTTTATTAGGTACACCTAGCAAAAACCAAGACAGTCTAATACGCCAGCCCTGATATAAATCCTACCATCTGTAGTTTGTGCTTGCTTGGTGTTTAGTTGTATAGTATTACTGTTTAAATGTTATCCAACCTAACTCATCTCCAGAATCACCGTAACAACAAATCCTCATTGAAATATGAAAGCCTTAAAGTTATATGATGTGACAAAATTATATTCAGCACACTGGCAAACACTAATGGCTAATTTAATGGTAAGGGACAAGAATGTAACTTGACTGCACAAGAATAATAGGCTCTTCAGGTGACAGTCTCTCAAACAATACAATATTTCTGTTATTTCTTAAGACTTTGACAGTGCACAGGCAGGAAATACCACGAGGCCGACTAGCATATGCTATTTGGCAAGCAGATTAGTTGACAGTTTCGTTAGAAACGCACTGGCAGACCGTGTTTCGGATTGTACAGACATGCACAGGATTATGTTGGTGGTGTCCCCATCGATTATTATACAACCCTTACCTTTGGAAGGCCGTTTAGGTGTCACGTTTGGCTTCTTTGGGGTTAACTCCGGAGCGACAATAATCTCATCAGGATTCCCACCCTCTTCCTCGATTGCCTATTGTGGCGATACGAACACATTATTAGACTGCACAAATCAGAGGGACTTCAAAGTAAAAAACAACAACAACGTCAAATGTATAAAAAGCTAAGGAAACAATAGAGGTTAACCGTTTGGCGTTAACGTTAGCCAACTAATTAGCACACAGTCAATGGGCCTAGTATGCTAACGTTAACGTAGCTTTACATTGGAGTGACAGGCTACACTCGCGAAGCCACAAATACAGGCTTCTGTTGCGCTCGCATTAGCCAAATGCATGCATTGCCTTATGTTTAATAAGTGGACAGTAATAAAATACCTCTTTCAGACGCAGGGACAGCACGCTTTTGACGCCCGTGGTGTCCAGGTTTCGTTTCTTCAGTTCGGCCTTCAGATCAATAACTCTCAGCTCCGACAGCTTGCGGACCTCTGTACCCTCCGGATTCTTCACCTCGGCGGATGGGTCAGCCATCGTCTTGTCCGTGAAAGTTTCTCTTCAGCTTGGAATAAACCTTTAATGCAATGTATTTGACTGATGCTGCACTAGCTACGAGTGGAAGCAGCTGGCTTGCAAAACTACTACAAAATGGAGGCCGTGGTGGTGAGCCAGACGACGTTTCTGCGCATGCGCGGTACAGTTACAGTGCAGAGAGAAGAAACCCTGTTATTACATCCATGGAGAAAGACTCCTCTCGAAGTCAGAAGAACTCCAGAAATCACATATTCAGTAATAAAACTCTCTTTAAACATCCATTATTAAAACAGGAAACCAATTATGGATTTATTATTAAGAGTAACGTTACAAATGCGTGTGAAATAAAAAGTTACAAAAAACTGAATACAACCAACAGTTTAATACAATCTTACGGATATGTTTTATTATTCCTCCATTACAATCCCATATCGAACTCATTTATCTGCAGTGTGTTTACTTTTTCAATGCATTATAATGCATCAAATTCTCATAAAAAAATCTTTATAAAACATTACAAAAGCTTAATGCATAGTAAAGACTATGGTAAGAGTTGACCACATTCAATGACCTAAGTTCAGGGGCAGCTGTAAAGAAACAGAAAGTCACAGGGTTTTCTTACCATCTTTTCACTTTTCTTAAAGAATGTGCACTGATTTATCCTGTGTCATAGTCAAATCATCCGATTCATACTGCTTAGTGAGAATGAAAATTGTACACATCACTAAATTTGTAGTTTGTGTCATTTACTTGGCTGTGGGGCAAGCTTTTGCTGGCAACTAGAGGTTGATGGGCATCAAATAATTCAGGACTCTCCGTCTCCTCTGCAATATTAGTACTTCTGGATGAAGTTGGAGAGACAGTGGTGGAGGATTCTCTGCTAGTTTGTGCATGATATGTCCACGCACTTGAGGCTGAACCAACAGAGGCAAAGGAGGAGCCCTCAGGAACGTTGAAGGAGTCAAGGCTGAGGGACGAGGAGGAGGAGGAGGAAGAGCAGGTGCGAGGCGTTCGTGGCTCATGCAGGTTGAGTTTAGAGACCAGTGGTTTACCAACTGTCACTGGTTTCCTTTCCTGTATTTCGTCATCCATGTTGGAATAGGTGTAATGAAGGCAGATGGTGAATGTGAGCTCCCTCTATGAAAACAATAAAGAGCAAAGTTGTTTTTTTAAACATAATTATAGACCTATCGCTTAAATTGGTCAATAGATCAATGTAACACATTTCAATTTTACTGTTAATTGTAGACTTAATGCCATCTTTTTCAATTTAAAATGGTGGTGTAGTCTTATTCTTGACTGTTAAAAGTACTAATTTGTCTCCAGAGGGCACATTTACATTACACCAGGTTTCTCCTAGGACAGAAATAGAAGTAATTATGAGAACAATAACAAGGGTCTGACCCTGAGTCTCTGCAGACATCGAATGCGTGTGTACAGACTAGGGACCTCCAGTGAAGGAAGATCTTCCTTGATCAATAATAAACTGCCGGCTTCAAGCAGAGTCTCCTGGTTACTCTGTTTCAGATCAATGCCTACATCCTGCCAAAGTAACATACAGATTACAGTCAGCACAGTGCTTAAATTAAAAGGTTTTTGTATGCTTCAAGTATCCATAATCACACATTAATTCCCACTTAAAATATAGTGTACTGTGAAACACTGAAGGTCTTAATGTGTTATATCAGCTAACAAACCTCAGGGAAATCAGTAAGCTGAGCACAGCAGGAAACTATTTCTTTGGGCTTCTCAAGTATCCGAGTGTAGATGACCATGACGTTGGAGAACTCTGCAGCAAACCCAAGCTGAACCTTTACTCCACAGTCAAACTGCAGGCAATGGCTCTTTGGTAGGACTATGAAGAAAGACCTTTTAATTTAGGTATACTTTACTATAAGACAAAACATGTTGATTTAATTGCAACCTTAAATAAAGTAATCTACAAACATAACAACGACTATGACAATATGACATCAAAATATTAAATAAGTACCGTGGGCCACAGTCCACTGCAGGTTTCGAGCTGAATGGGATGCAGAGCACTCAGAGGTTTGTATCTGGTCGGTGAGGGAACGCCGCTCAGAAAGATTACTGCGTAGCTCCAGAGCCTGCCTCCCTCGTGTGATCTCACATCGACCCATGTCTGGTAAGGGTAAATAGATTACAATATAGGGGTGTACGATTCAGAAAATGTCACGATTCAATTCAATATTAATTTTTGATTCATAAAAACGATTCTCGATTCCAAAAAACTATTCACAGTATGTAAATGTAGTTACTTTTCCCATGTATGTCTGTCTGTCTGTCTGTATGTATGTATAAGATAAGATAAACCTTTACTGTCTCCTGTAAGAGAAATTTGTCTTGGGCATCCAAGAGAAACAAATGGCGACACATCGCGCTTATACACACACAATAAGCATACAGTTAACCTACACGGAACATATTTCTATTTCATATCCTATTATTCATGAGGATTTGTTTGTTATTTGTTATTTTAACATCCTCTTATGATGTATCTGTATGTTGTGTGTGATGTCTGTAAGCTACTGGGACCTTGAATTTCCCCTTGGGGATTAATAAAGTATCTATATATCTATTATGTGATTACAGTAGACATACAATAAAAAAATTAAATAATTTAAAAAATTAAAAATAATAGGAATTGATTTTTGGTTATACAGTATGCATTAATTAGTGCTGCTGAAAGGGTTTGAACCCAAAGAGTGTTTCGTCATCTGTCAATGCTATAATATAAATGGTATGTGGCCAGAGCTGCTCAATCATGCTCAAAATATTTAACCCACAAAGAGCAGCACAGCAGCATTTTTTGTCATATGTATTACGCTGCCAAGTATTTATCCATTATACATTTTTTTCCACAGACACTGTAGCATACAATGGTTTTAAGTACATATCCGGTTAAACACAATATTTCCCGCATATTCTTGTGCACCAGATGAAAAAGGTACTGCATTTATTTGCTGCCATCGTAGCAATCAGTACCAATGCTTTGCAACATGATGTTCAATAAAGCTTTTATAGCAGTAAAATCACAGGGGAAACAAATAACAGTAATGATGGCGCTGCTCTATCTATGTGTGTCATTGAGCCAACACGTACAATACCAGAGCCTTCAAGAGTGAAACATTTCAAACTATAAATAATAACACCACAGTGGTTGGTCAGGTAAAGTGATGATTACAGCTGTCCGCCTTTAATGCAGTTTTAAAGCTACGGTAACATCAGATATAAGATTTAAATAAATCACTAACAGTAAGCAGGTGCAGAAGTGATCAGGCACACGTGTCTAATAATCAAAATACAATCATCACACAATCAGGCAAGCACACAAGCGATATAAAGGGCTGGAAGAAAATCCACATACAGGAGCTGCATGCAAGCCACTTTTAGGCCACATGATGCAGAGTAATCGGAAACTCTCAGGTGTAATCAAACTTTCCATGCAACATAGAAGGTTTATTGCATGCACAGAGATCTCATACTTCACGTGCGCTCCACATACCTTCAGCCACTCGGTCTAGCATGACTGTAACCTTCTCATCTACACAAACTCGGCGTTTGAGGAAGTTTATGAAGATGCCATTTGACACATCTTCCCTCTTTACTTCATATGCTTCAGCATCTACGCATCTAAACACAACAAGCAACACATAAGTGACACCTTTTATCCTAATGGTAGGGAGACATAACATGTGTATGCTATTGCCTGCAATGCTGGATAAGGTGAATTAAGACATTGTTTGAAAGTGAAGAGAATCAGCAAACTTACGTGGCATATCCAAACACTATATTTGCTGTCACCTTGAGCAGTCCTGGTTGAACAATGATGTAATCATTTAGGTTTCTAAAAAAATAAGAAAAAAAAAATCATTAGAAGCATAAATATGTGCAGCAGATGATCTAACCTCAATGTGACAAAAAAAGCTGGTACATCAACTCTCATTCAAAACTCTTTCATACCTTTTGCGGCACATGTCCAGCAGCAATACGTTAAGTCCAGTCTCTTTCTCCTGCATCCTGGTAAGTATATTCTGTACACACAAACAGTGCTCTGATGTGTAGGAGGCTGGCGCATCGATTGGAACCATGAAACTGTTGCCGTAATTCTCATAACCATGACCGGCAAAGTAAAGCAAGCCTGTGGATGGAAGGATGAAGAAGTGTTATCAAATTTGATGAAGTGTGTCAAGTTGGTACGGATGCTTGGTCAGATTTTTAGTCTTCCCAGCTTATTGCTTGTAAAAAATAAAAGAGGAGTGTGTTTTAAATAAGTTTTTAGTTAGTTACTATAGATAAAGCTTTATGTAGAAAACAGTGGTACGTCCATTTCATTCATTATCATATAGAGCAGGTGTTTCACCTGTGTTACAGTCTTTAAAGTTTGTACAACACACAACTTTGAACAAAGCAAATATATTTTCCAGATGGCAAGAGACCAACCATAGACTCCTTTGTCCAGCAGCAAGAGGAACTCTGTAACAGCACTGTGCATCTCCTGCCAGTTGAGGTCAAGCAGGGAAACCACCTTGAAGTCCATTTGTCTGAGCAGGTTAGACAACTCGTGAACGTCAGCGATGGGAGCGCACAGCTGAGTGTGGTTGAGGTAGTTCATGTTGCCAATCAGGAGTGCAACTTTGTCTGTGGCTGTAGAGGGGAAGATAAGGCATTATGAAATAACTGTATACCTGAAAAAAAATCATCATTTTACAGTGTTTATTTTGATCCACAGATATTGTACTGTGTCTATCTGTTTGCACAAAACTCACCATAGAAACCCCTGGCTGATGGGGGTGGATTGACCATCTGTTGTAGAGGATGTATTCCTGGTCTGAAAGTTGACCTGTGGACTTCCTGTGAGTCTGTCAACACCAATATAAAAATATATAAATACAATAAAAAAATCGTATGCTGTTTAATTTCTAATTTTTATTTCTACAGTGCTTGGTAACCACACATACTGTACGGATTGATTTTTTTTTTTTATCAGATGAACCAAGTCCACAACTGATCCAACAGTAACAGTTTGAAGAATTTAACACACACACACACACACACACACACACACACACACACACACACACACACACACACACACACACACACACACACACACACACACACACACACACACACACACACACACACACACACACACACACACACCACAACCTAACAATGCCAGCAAGTGGATTAGCTGCTTTGATCCCCACAATGTAAGTCTGTCATGTAAATACAATAGTGTGATGTAATGATGGGGAACAAAAATTAGTCTAGTTCCTGTATTCTTTCCTAAACATTCTACTAATAAATCTATACATAACAATACCTGTACCACGATCAACTTCTACCCAGGAGGCATCATTGATAGAACTGGGGCCTAAAAATAAAAGCGCAAAACAGGAAGTTATTCACTGCACAGTACCGCACCTTTGCTCAATTGTGACATTGATTCTATAATGGTGTTTTCCCCATACATGGTATCTGCTCAACTCGCCTCGACTTGCCTTTTTTGCTTAAAAGTATCTGGTACTAGCAAACCGGTACTTTTTTTAGTACCACCTCCGTTGAGGTTCCAAGCGAGCTGAGGCAATAGGTGACATGAAAACATGATTACTGATTGGTCGGAGAGAATCGTCACTAATCACTGCGTCATAATCCCTAGCGACAGACAGAGGTGTCCTGAAAACCCCCCCACCATTTTTAAACAGCAGTGTTTTTATTTTTGCTGCCTCCAGCTTCTTTTGAAACTAAATTTTTCTTCTGGCAACAGCCACATGCACACACCTTTGACATTCTATGTGTGAGTTGCATTAGGTCAGGTAGTTTCTTGCAGCGTCGCTATGACAACAAGCCACGCTCGCCTCACGCAAAGAGGAGGACAGGGCACCACGGCCGAGTCGAGTTGAGCGGAGCCAAGTAGAGCTGGTACTAGCAGTGGATAAGCGCCATTAATGTCAGACTTGATGCTTGTCTAAGAATCTTTTACAAATTCCTGAAAAGTAATACTATTCATACAATTATCATAACTGTTTTAAACATTTAAGACCTCTTTAATCTTTCACATTTATAATTTGACATTCTGAATATAAAAAAAAAAATACGCCTGGGTCTCACCAATGGTGACTGTTGCTGTGTCACTCCACGCTTCGTGATACAAATTGAACAATTTGCATCTGTACTGTCCTCTGTGTGCTGTGGTCACACATGGGATCTACAGGGAATACAAGGAGATCGACTAAACACGCCATACTGATACGGAGACTAAGAATGACAATTAGTTAAATGTGTTTTGATGATAAAGTCTTGACACCTGCATTAGTTTGGCCTAACACATTTTCCCTTATATATGTCATAGTTACATACAAATACAAAAATTCAATTTTTGTTCATAATATCCCTTTCATGATGATAGCACAGGGGGTTTATATTTCTTGCCTTGGTTGTAAATTGTTATCTCCTTTAATCCAAGAAACTTTTTTAACCCATTGTTAGTAGGTAAGCAGTTCACAGCAGACTCTGTGGATAAACTTACCTTCAGTACACGCATCTTGTGTTGTCTCATGGGCACCATGTTGTGGTACCACTCGTACTGCGCAGGAGGGTTGGCATCTGCATTGCACTCCAGGAAAAGAGTGTCGCCCTCAGACACAGCTTGGGACTGAGGCTGAAGTGTGATAATCAGCCCACTCACTGCCCCTGAAAACAAACTGCTGCTGCAACCTAAAATTATAAGATTTACCAGGACATTATATCACATGCCATGAGATGAAATAGAACAAGAGAAACAAGGAGACGAGAAGGAGGAGAAGTACCTGAACTAGGACCTGCAGACTGGACAAAGTGAACGTGAGCCCACTGGGAGAAGACAAAGTTTTCGCCATGGTGGACCCTACAGATATAGGGACCCTGGTGGACTGGGGCTAAAGGACACAGGACCAGCTCTGGTGTACTCCCTGTCTCATCCAAAATCTAAAACAAGAAAATAATCTACCAATAACCAATTTATAATATAATTAATAATAATAACAATAATATTATACAAGGTTTGACTGACCTCCTCTCTGCCTCTGAACCACTGGTAGCTGAGTCCAGGGGGACCAAAGGCTATGCAGGTCAATACCACCTTGCCCCCCACTGTGGCCCACTGGGTCTGCGGCTGCACTGTGATCTGGATCAGCTCCGACACTACACGCATGCACGCGCACGCACACACACACACACACACACACACACACACACACACACACACACACACACACACACACACACACACACACAGCAGAAACAGCACAGGTATTTTCATTTCAATGTGAAGCATCAGAGGCACAGGCCCTAACTTGTGAAAGTTGTATACAATTTACAGTAGGCGCTCCAAGGCAGTAAGTCGGACTCATTCCAGGTGAGGGTTGGTCTCCGCCAGAGCTGCGCTTTGTCACTGATCCTGTTTGTAGTATTTATGGACAGGATATGGAGGCGTAGTCAGGGTGGGGAGGGGTTTCAGTTTGGTGGGCTCAGGATCTCTATTTTCTGCTTTTTGCAGATGATGTGGTCCTGATGGCATCATTGGTCTGTGACCTTCAGCACTCACTAGATTGGTTCGCAGCCGAGTGTGAAGCGGCTGGGATGAGGATCAGCACCTCTAAATCTGAGGCCATGGTTCTCAGCAGGAAACCAATGGAGTGCCTTCTTCAGGTAGGGAATGAGTCCTTACCCCAAGTGAAGGAGTTTAAATACCTTGGGGTCTTGTTCACGAGTGAGGGGACAATAGAGCGGGAGATTGGTTAGAGAATCGGCCCAGCGGGTATTACATTCAATTTATCGCACCGTTGTGACGAAAAAAGAGCTGAGCCAGAAGGCAAAGCTTTTGATCTACCGGTCAGTTATCTTTCCTACCCTCACCTATGGACATGAAGGCTGGATCATGACCGAAAGAACGAGATCCAGGGTACAAGCGGCCAAAATGGGTTTCCTCAGGAGGGTGGCTGGCGTCTCCCTTAGAGATAGGGTGAGAAGTCATCCGTGGTTCAAGCATTTGGTAAGGATGCCTCCTGGGCGCCTCCCTAAGGAGGTGTTCCAGGCACGTTCAGTTGGGAGGAGGCCTCAGGGTAGACCCAGGTGTAGGTGGAGGGATTATATCGCCAACCTTGCCTGAGAACACCTCGGGATCCCCCAGTTGTAGCTGGTTAATGTGGCTCGGGAAAGGGAAATTGGGGTCCTCTGCTGGAGCTGCTGCCCCCGCGACCTGATACCAGATAAGCGGACGAAGATGGATGGATGGCTCCAAGGCTAGAGCCTTGCTATTGTGCATGCTGGCTTATTGGTATGGCTTACTGGGATGTCTAAATTAAACTGAGCCATCACTAATGTTTTCATTACACCTGTTATTTTTACTGCTATAAGTTCAAATGTGCACACTAAGAAAAGTCTACTCGCATATAAAATACCAGTATCTCAACATTTACATGTATCTTATATGTGTTTGTACTTTTAAACTCTAATCAGAACATGGTGAATAAGGGCGCTTGTAATGGACGGTAAAATTAGATCAATTGTGTTTTTTGAACATTAAAGCATGTGAACATTACATAACAACATCACTTAATCTGGGATTATGAACATGTGTAAAAGAAAACCTTTGGCATTACAGCCAAATTTAGAGCAACAACTCATGTTCTACAGACAAATATATCCAATATCTTCTCTCTTCTATCTCTCTAAGATCAACGGTTAGAAGTCTGAGCAAAGTATAAACCCTGCTGGCAAACAAACTCAAGCTCATTTCAGGTCCCTAGATTTTTTCAGTGAAAGAGGTATTTCCTGAAACATATGGCACATTTATGGCACCCCCAGTCACTTCTTTTATACCCGTGGTGGTGAGGTACTGCACAGCTTCCTGGTGGCCTATCTTCCTCAAGCAGTGGAGCAAGAAGTCCAGGGTGCAGGAACGATCAGCAAGCCGAGCCAGGAGAGTGCGTCCTGGGCTGCCTGCAGCGTTCAGCACCTGTAGTGAGCAGCTGGTCAGCTCACTCTCACTGGAAGAAAGGAGTTCAAAGGGTTAGTCTTGTGGTGACAGTTTATGGGGAGAGCCCAAATAACTTACAGCACTGTGCAGTATGATGAAGGGCCAAAACTTGATTATAATGTCATACAACAAAGACAATACTTGTACTACAGCATTAAGTGTTAATGTTTAAATTAGTTATTATGGTGGTGAAAAGGTGTGGAAATAATTATAATTGTTATAGAATAGTGCGCTCTATTATGTGATGCATTCAATATCTCACCTGCAGCGGAATTTCGCCTGCTCGGACACAGCATTGGCTAGCTGCCTCCATCCGCAGGTGGAGTTGTCCAACATCTTTGACAGCCTGTTTAGGACTTGTTCACTCAAAGTACCAATGCTCATTTTACACTCCTCCATCTTCATATGTGGCACCACTAACAAACCCAAAGATCTGGAACATTAGAGGGAACTTGGTGCAAAAGCCTTTCCCCAATAGAAAGTAATGAGTGCCTAAAGTGCTTTGACTGTTAATGAATCTCCCACATGTTCGCCCACACGGCTGGTAACTTCACGCCAATAAAACTACAGATTGTAAACACTGGCTCGAGTCTATTTAATGAAAATGGGTGGCTCGGAGGGAAATGAGCCTGCAAATGAACTGTAACCATAGACAGTTAAAGAAGATTGTAACGCGCGGCAGATATTAATCTGAATCAGGAAATAAAACAGGTAACGTCGAAACTGGAAAATTAAACGACGAACAATATTCAGACCAAAATATCGCGATGATTAATACTGCGCTGCCGCTTCCGCCATTAACATACTAGCGTTTGCTAGCTATAACATTAATCAAAGTCGTGAAAAAAAACTTACCGACTTTACAATGAGTACAGACCGGTGACCAAATCCATTAGTATAGAAAGAGGAACGAGTTCCTTTGCATAAAGCTGCCCGATGCATGTTTCACCCCATCAGCCTTCCAGTCTTACGTGTTTTAGTTAGTTCCCCAGATGATCTGCCTGTCATTTCGGTTCCTCATTTTTGTCGTCATCCTCGGTCGGCTGATCTCGATCATTTGCATGAAGCGTTGTCATAGCAACATCATTTTTATTTAAGCCATTTTTTTATTTTTTTTTACAGAAAGACCATCCTTTTAAGTTTTCATATTAAGAGCTTATAACTGATTTATAAAGTATTAGTTCATTATTTGGGTCAATCATTAACTTCAGTAACTTTTGTTAGCAACCGTTGTCAAATTATGATGTTGATTAAAGAAATAATAAAAAGGCAACGTTTACAGGATATGCACGAAGTCCTTATTTATTTATAATGAGTTTGCAACAACAACAAAAAGAACACTATTTGTTGAAATATGAGCAGGCCATTTCACTTCACATGTGGATTAAAAACAAAAACATAAACGGGACAAATTAATTCATATCCCTGAACAAAATACTGTATAAAACTACCTTTCTGAAACTGAAAAAAACAATTTCACCACAAAGTCCACTAATCTCTGAATTTTGAATGTCTACAATTTCGTGAAAACTGAGCAAATACCATCTGCTGAAGAAGAAGCCTGTCTTACAACTGAAAACTGTGTAACAATACTAAATGGAACTAGTGGTGAGGTTGATTTGCCAACTACTGTTTCCAAGGTCAAGAATGATTATGATGTATGAAGTTTTTGTTGAGACGGTTTTGTTAGTGAGGCATAAATCTGGCTGTGGGTAGGACCTATTACATTGTGAGTGTTTAATTATATTTTATTTCCACCTATTTTCAACATAACCATCAATGAGCTTTCTTATAGCTTTAAATTATTGTCAACAGAGGGCCATTGCATATGCTGCTAATGACATTTTATTCAACAAGCTGAACTCTAGCTCTGAATAGACACCATGTCAGGTAATTCAGTCCACAGAGTTTGAAACAACCCGATGTACAGGTAGAAGCCCTCTGCCAGTCCAGTTAGGCCTAAAACTTCTTCCCTTTATGTAGTCTGTTGAAACGCCAAATGTTTTCCTTCCTCAGGCGTTTCCAGTATTCCCAGGTTTCTGACTCCAGCTCGTGCAGCTTTTTTGGCGTTCCCAGGTTCAACTGGAATAACCTGAGTGAAAGATTAAAAAAAGAGGGGAATTAGATCAGTGGAGACACATCAGAATTACTTATTGGCCACTTGTCACCTTTTTATGTCAATAACTCTCTGACATTGTCTCACAAAAACTGAACATCACAAGCATATATGCCCTTATTAATGTAGTCTTACACTGTAATATATTATCAATCTAGCGCACCTAATGAATTTGTGATTTCCTGCATTTTTCAGAATACCATTCACTTACCAAAACATCAAACTTGGGCTGCATTTAGTATGTGTAGAGAGCATAGAGAGAATAGTAATATTCATCATGTGACGCCTAAATAGTTTTGGATCTACTTACATAAAAAGTGAACAGAACAGTACAGAAAGTACTTTCTACTACAAAAGGACACATTTACTTTTTCATAATTAACCAGCTTTTCTCAGAAGATATCCTGAAAATGAGCGAAAAGGTCTGACAAACGGCAGACAGAGTTAGTTCTAAATTGTGAGAGAAAGCAATAAAAAGAAAATAGCATGCAGAAATGGGCATGCATGCACTCACCACTCTGGATATTGCTCAATGGGCTTCAGCTGGGGGTCTTCTCCTTGCTTGAGGATGTTGACCCCTACTGCATAAGAAGTCAGTCTGACAGGGTCTTTACACACCTCTGGACCCTTGAACTCTTCTTTAACCATGCCTTTACCTTTCCCTTTGGCCGCTGCAAAAACAAGAAAGACACAATAAGCCACTGATATTTTGTGTTAATAATAACGGTTTAATGGCGTAGACAGACACTTGGGATTTAGGTGGGAGAACGAAAAAAACAAGTATCCACCATTTATTTTCCACTTTCATTCACACACAGTGGAGAAAACTAGACGTCCCAGCTCAACTCGATACATGTGTCTCATACATACCACAGCTAATTAACAACTGGCACTGAAGAACATTGCGAAAAAGATGGTAGGCTACATGTTTTCTTTACTCACCGACTTTCTTAGCATATCCACATGTCTGTATTCTGTTTAATACGTTCGTCCTGCTTAGCGACGTTGTAGCGTTGGCTGTGATGCATTTTGTTAACGTGACTATCCTAAATAAACTGTACCCTGACATTTTACTGTATGCTAGCTAAAAACGAAGCCTACCATACTACAGTTTGACCAAAGAGTGACATTCAGTCCCTTCAACTTCCGTTTTGTGCTTTGTGTTTGGCTCTGTGAAAATGATCTACTGCTCCTCTCTGGCCGGGAAGATGCACTGCGAGACGACTGAGTAGTGCCCTCGAGTCATTCCGCTCCAATCAGACAGGTGGCAGCACAGCACGTAAGCCGGGTGCCATAATAACAAAGTAGAAGAAGACGATTGAGAGCTTCTGAGAGCTTGTCGAAAATGTCTGAATACGCCGTGGCCCAGAAGAGTGCCCTGAAATTAAAAGGTGTGGGAGCCATTTCAGCAGGAAAAAAGTAAGTCTTTTGTCATTTGGTATATTTATTATAAGAGACGGTGCGTTTTAATCGACACAAATATTTTAATAGAGTGTCGCAACTGATAAAACTGCTTGGAATTCAGGCGAGGCTAATTTTAGCATGTATGCTAATCCAATCGAAAAACAATGTTACGTTACTTGTAACGTTACTGAGATTATGTAAATACAATGAAGTCATTTTGGCAAATTCATTGTCAAAATTGCATTGTGCAGTGAAAACCACTGGTCTCATTTGTAACCTCAAAACTTTACACGGTGACAATACGAGTGTTACAGTTATAGCTACAAACATTAGCTAGGTAGGTAACGTAAAGTTAGCTAACCTTAGTCATGTCCCTGTACAAGTGTGATAATTTTCCTCTGACCTGCCTATTGGAAGGTAGTGGTTGGCCTGACAAGTCGCTCATAAGTTAACTAGTCATTCATTACATATCTTTTTTTTTCAGGAAAAAGAAGAAGGATAAAGAGAGCAAACATCGCTTGGAGCAGGTCGCGAACAGTCAAAACGATGAGGAGGAAAAAACCAAAGCATATGTTGACAAAAGGACACCTGCTCAAATTGCCTTTGACAAAATGCAAGAGAAAAGGGTAAGTTATGGTTCTCCAGCATTGAAGAGTTTCAGTGATTGATCAAGAATTTGAGGTCAAGATTCAATACTTTTATTGCCATACAACTTGCAACTAGGGATTTGCTTCAGTGTGCTCATGACAGGACATCAACAAAGGCGACACAAGAACAACAACATAGAGCATATTTATACACATACAGTATCCCACACGGGATCACACTTGACACAGGCAGATGAAAAAAAAAAAAAAAAAAGATGGCACACCCTTCACCATATATCTGGATGACAGTCCAGGAGGCTAGAGTGACAGATGTCAGGTTAAAGTGACATGGTGCATAGGGATGCAGAGTGCAAATCCACAAACTTTACAATAAATAGATCAAATAAAGCTAGTATGGGTGGCATAAAAACAAATAGAGTATTGTAAAAACAGTGGAAAGAGATGTGCAAATCATACAGGCTCGCTAGAAGAACCTTGTTCCATTAGGTACTGGTTCAGGGACGGAGTGCTGTTTAGAGATTTTATGGCTCTGCACTACATCCTGACGTAGCTAATAAAAGACGTTTTAGGCTGTAAAGGTCAAATTTAGCAGAAGATATCAATTGACTAAATTATCCAAAAAGCTCTGGCTGTTTGTCTGTTTGGCCACCACTACCATAAGTCTTGAACACTAGCAGCTACAATGTAATCGTAGTATTAGGGCGGCATACTTTATGACACAAGCCAGCAATAAGAAAACCATCATTACCAATCGTCAGATCCACACAATGGGGTTTTTGTTAGCACAAACAACCCTAGCCTAAAATTGTATTCTTACAAAAAACTTAAATCCAAAAGACCTTTTTTGGAAACTTTCCCGGCATCCAGTATGACAGATGAAGATGTTGTGCAGTTAGCTTCACAACCAGTAATGCTGCAGATTATTAACTTATGCGCTGTTTTGAACTTTCCCCTTCAACCAAAGGGCTGATAACATTGGAAATACAGCTAAGATTCAATATACATCTTAAGTTTGGGTAAGGTTAATGATTTTTTTAAGTCTTACATTATTAGTCTTCACATCATATGTTGGCAACATTTATCAGCCATTTTCTACCCAAACTACAAAGTTCACTGAAACAGTGAATGTTGGGTGGAGCATACACATGGTGAAGCACCATAACATTTACTGCTCAAGAACTTTGGATAATATTTCTAAATATAAAACATTACATGTTTAGAATTTGACCAGCTACAACAGGCAATTGCAGTCATTGCATAGCATCAAGGCAGTTTTAGCATGTGATATATTGCTAACAGTGTGATATTTTCAAAGACCCCAGTTGTTTTCACTCGCAAGTGAGTCCATGTTGAGGTTTTAATAGTGTTGCTGACAGTGATGTGTTTCTGGAAGTATTTACAGTGTGCCTCAACTGACAGGGATTAATGTGTATTTTTTATGGTTTATTTTGCATTAATTTTTATCCCTCTCTTTTTCCATGAAGCAAATGGAGAGGATTTTGAACAAAGCATCAAAGACACACAAACTTAGAGTTGAGGTAAGTATGTCAGATCTGGCATAGCACCATTCAGTCCAACTTGGTAATTCAGTGAAACATGCATTAGTCCGTAGAATATACTGTACATTGCTGTTGAAATTAATTTATATTTATAAACCGAGAAAAGAAAAAAAGTCTCTATTTGTTGATTTGCAGGATTTCAATCGCCACCTGGACACCCTGACAGAGCATTATGATATTCCGAAGGTCAGCTGGACCAAATAGAAGAGATGCAATTTTTTTTTTTTTTTTATTGTTACGACTTCCGTTTAGTCTTGCACATCACATTTTTGTTTGCTTGTTTTAACATTCCCTCTATTGGCATTCAATCATTATGTTTTAAATCTTGGTTGGACAATAAAGGACTTAGTTAACTTGTCTATTATGTTTGTCTTGCATTGTATACATCCTTGTGATATGACAACATAGCATATCAGCTATACATTTAATGTGTGTAAACAATATGACAAATGCCAGAAACTGGAATATACTTGCTTTTTAATGAATACATATTAACTGGTTGCAGAAATGGCACACATACTGTAAACCAGAACATACAAGGTACAGTAGCCCATGCTGAATTATTTGGGATGGCACTGAACATCTGAACTACCATGAAGGTACTAACTAGTAGTCAAAGTATTTAAGACTTTAAATACCCAAAAGTTGTATTGATCATAAAACACGTAAGTGGAACAACTACTTTGACACGTTGGCAGTAAAATAGTATGATGTTCGTGTGACAAACCTGGGTTGAGTAGCATCTTGAAATACGTAATTGTATCAAATGGGAGGATTTACTGTTTTTACACATTTATCACAGTAAATATAAACACCACCATTTTTTTAAAACAGTAAGAAGCAGCATCAAACAATGACAAAGCATTCTCAATTTTTTTATTTTAAGATGTTCAGGATTCAGAGAATGTTTATTTCATACGGTTTCACCTCTTTGAATTGGAAATAGTCTCACTGGAAAATGGATTATCTTTGCTTTGCGGTGTTTCTTGTGTTGTCAGAGTTACTTTGGCCCCAGCATTTCACTTGGCTTCACCCACTGGTCAAACTGCTCCTCGGTCAGGTATCCCAGCTCCACAGCCACGGCCTTCAGCGTGGAGCCCTTCTTGTGAGCCGTCTTGGCAATGGTGGCTGCTTTGTCATAACCAATGTGTGGGTTGAGAGCGGTGACCAACATGAGAGACTCATTCATGAGCTTGTTGATCCTCTCTGTGTTGGCCTCGATGCCCACCACACAGTTGTCGGTGAAGGAGACAGATGCGTCTCCGAGTAGCTGAGCTGAGTTCAGCACATTCTTGATCATCATAGGTTTGAAGACATTGAGCTCAAAGTGTCCGTTGCTGCCTCCGATGGTGACGGCTACATTGTTTCCCATTACCTGAGCTGCAACCATGGTCATGGCCTCACACTGGGTGGGGTTCACCTTGCCTGGCATGATGCTGCTTCCTGGTTCATTCTCTGGCAGGACGAGCTCTCCCAGGCCTGAGCGGGGTCCTGACCCCAAGAATCGGATGTCGTTGGCAATCTTCATCATGCTGACAGCTACTGTGTTCAGAGCTCCACTCAGCTCCACCAGAGCATCATGGGCTGCCAGAGCTTCAAACTTGTTGGGAGCGGTCACAAACGGCAGGCCTGTGAGAGAAGCAACAGTAGAAGCTACTTTCTCAGCAAAGCCAATGCGGGTGTTGAGTCCTGTCCCTACTGCTGTGCCTCCTGCCGCCAGCTCATACACCCTGGGCATGGCAGCCTTTACCCTCTCAATGCTGTATTTAACCTGCTGGACATAACCGCTGAACTCCTGTCCGAGCGAGAGCGGAACAGCATCCTGAGTGTGTGTGCGTCCAATCTTGATGATATCTTTGAACTCTTCAGATTTGGCAGCCAGAGCGCTGTGCAGCTTCTGCAGGCCAGGCAGCAGGACGTGGTGGACCTCTGTGGCTGCAGCAATATGCATGGCAGTGGGAAAGGTGTCATTGGAGCTCTGACTTTTATTGACATGGTCGTTAGGGTGGACAGGATCCTTGGAGCCTAGTTTTCCTCCTAGGATCTCAATAGCTCTGTTGCTGATTACCTCGTTGACGTTCATGTTGCTTTGAGTCCCAGATCCAGTCTGCCACACCACCAGAGGGAAATGATCGTCCAGTTTACCAGCTGAAACCTCATCTGCAGCCTGGATGATTGCATCTGCTATCTTAGGGTCGAGGCCGTATTCCTTGTTAACCTCAGCAGCCGCTCTTTTCAGAATACCAAAGGCCTTGATCACTTGGATTGGCATTCTCTCACTTGGTCCCCCTATCTTAAAGTTCATAGTGGATCTGACAGTCTGGGCACCGTAGTACTTGTCAGCTGGGACCTTGAGCTCACCAAACGTGTCCCGCTCGATCCTGTACTCTGAAGCGGCCATTCTGGACGTGCAGATGAGGAGTTTAGAGTTGACGTTAACTCTTTGCAAAGTCAGGAGGTTGCAGTTAAACTGCTGGACGCGTCTCAGAGACCGAAACATGGCTTCTCAGTAGAGGTGAATCCGGGGGGAGGTCAACGCAGTCTTCCACATTGTGATCTGTCATTGGGTGAAAAGGAAACTGATCGTGAGTCAGCCAATGGCGAGGTAAGAAAGGCGGGACTTCCGCTGTGGTTCTCGTATCGAATGGAAATGGTTAGGCTGCTTCATCCGGATCAGTGAAGCGTCGCACAACATTACAGGTTTGTACTTCCGGTATACAAGCGAAGGATAATTTACTGTGTAGAATAAAAGTCATTAACCTACCTTACTTAATGTAATATGTGTCAACACCATTTTAACAATACATGTAATCAGGGTTCAAAATTAGCACCATTTACCAGCTGGTAAAATATGCACGTGGCTGGTAGATTTGCTTCACTATCCAGCCAAAAAAAACGTCTAAATAAATATTTGACATTTCTGACACATGGAGTTTGTCATATATGCATAGAAACATTTAAGGTAATCTACAATGCCTTGAAAGCCATGTTTTTTTAGTTATGTGCTGCTATGTGCCAATATTTATTTCTATTTCTGTACTTGTGTATAATTTTGTATGAACTACATAAAGTTGTCGGGGGCATTTTTTAATATGATGAGGTTGTGTGTGATGTGTGTAATGACACTGAAACACATAGATGTTGATTATATTTTATATATTATAGTTATAATATGATATATTTACCCCCTGTTACACACAAAAATTAGGATTATGTTCTAATTCTAATATGTTTGAATGTACACTCTACAATGATAATGCTACTGTAGTATGTGGTGCATTAGTACAAGTAGGTACAGTATACTGTGCTGGATTAAGTTTGCAAATGCCTCTTTAGAGTAGCCTATATTCAGATGTTAAGGTATGTGCGTTCCAAGGGAAGTAGCTCTGTGTGCTCTGGATTTACTGATTTACTTATTCCTGCCAACTATTGGAGACCTGCATCATGTATAGGTTTGGCGATGTGGCATGTACCTTTATTGTGATATTGTATAGTGTCCTAAAATATATAATTGGATTGTATTTTTAACACATTTTGTGACTGTCTAGAGATTGGATTATTTGATAAAGATGTATTGATTTTTCACTTAATTACAATGATTTTGTACAGAGTAGAAAGTCCTTTATTTTGAAGAGTGAGAACGTTATTTCACCGGAAGTGTTTTGAACGTTGCTGCTATCTTCCCTCTGCCGTCTCTTCTCGCGGTAACGTTAGTGTACTGTTAGCTTACTAGCTAACCCCATCGTTTCCAGGTTTCGTGTCGACCTGAAAAAAAGCAAACGAAGAGAGGCACCGAAAGGCTACGCAGCCGAATACCTTTTAAACCCAGGCTGCACTGAGGAGCGGGACAATGCCTCACAACTTCCAGCCCGGAGATCTGGTCTTCGCTAAAATGAAGGGGTACCCCCACTGGCCAGCCAGGGTAAGCAAGTAACGTTAGCAGCAGCCGGAGGGGCGGAGGGGATGAGCTACTCTGCATGGGACGCCGGAGAAGGTTCTCTGCGTATCCTCGACACTGTCTAACATGAATAACGTTACCTATCATACACATAGCTACATAACTTAATGTTTTGTTGTGCTGACAGGTTGTGCTTTAGGTCCACAGTCAGTGTACGAGCAGCGTAGTTTGCATGAGATGCTGTTGGCCTAAGTAACGTTAATCTGAATGGAAATTTACAGCAGCGAAGCTAACGTTAGATTGGAAATGACGTTTGAGATCACTGCAATATTTCTAGATAAGAAGCCCCTTTCTTAATATAAAAATACCCCCTATTCATACCATTTCCATAAGTTAATAGTCTGCAATGTTTTGTTTTCCAGAAATAACCAACATAAACGTTACTAAATGCTACTATCAGGTCTGAGTCCCAGATGTTTTTTTTTTCTTGCCACTTGGTGTTCACTTGAAAGTCTTGCTTGTTTACAGATTGAAGATGTAGCTGATGGAGCTGTGAAACCACCTCCTAATAAAATCCCAATTTTCTTCTTTGGGACACATGAAACGTGAGTACACTCAGTGCAGTACTGTAAGTAACGTTACTGGATTACTTAAAAGCAGATGGTTTGGCGTCAAACTGAGATTCTCTACAGAATGAGTGAAAGGGTTGTATAAATATTTTTCAGTTCAATAAAATGTATATAAAAAATAATTAGACAATATGTAGTTAGTCAGGTGAGGGTGATCTGTCTCCTTAATTGATTGTGAATGATTGTGTATGGCTCTTGTTTCTTCTTTTTTTCTCATGTTACTGTACGCATTGGTTGTTAAGTAACTGTAATTGACAGATCATCTATTTCTATTGTTTATTTACATTTTGAGTAAGGGCCAGGCAACATCTTATTTGGCTCTTTTCGGTCATGGGATGTGTAAATAGACTTGTGTTTTGATTGTGAATTGCTTTTTTTCTGGAGTTGTGCATTACCATGGGCAGGACAAATTAAATAAAAATGAATTACCAGTTGTTAGAGAAAGCAGTTATTGGTATATACACAGCAGTTTGAACTGAAATGACTGCAAATGCAGTTAGCTTTTTCGTCCATCTGAAAGGAGAAAATTTGGTTGAAATTCATTAACTCAAGTTTAGTTGCTTTTCTTGTAATGCCTAGTTGAATTGGCTGGGCCGACTTAAAATTCCAATGACTCATTTGTTTGTTTGCATGATATCCTCTTTGAGAAAAATAGTGTGAAACAAAAATACACCTCACTTCTTTTGTCTTACACATTTCCTTGTCAGTCTCCTCTCTTAAACCTCTCTTAAGGTCCACTGTTTGACTGTTAAACATTGACCCGTGTTAGCCTCTGTGTGCAGAATGTTTAACATGGCACCTGCAGTATATTAATCCATCACTAGGTGTCACAGTATGCTGTTCCAAAGTCTCAAATCTGAGCATACTTGATGTCAACCTGTTTAATGACAACATTGGGGTGGTTTTAGCTAAATTGTTCTTATTTTCATGTATCTCTTGCTGTTTCACAGAGCATTCCTTGCAGCTAAGGATCTTTTTGCCTATGAAAAGTACAGCGAACGCTATGGAAAGCCTAACAAAAGGAAGGGGTTCAATGAAGGTTTATGGGAGATCCAGAACAATCCACATGCGTCCTACAGTGCCCCGCCTGTAGTAAGTTACCCCGAAATCAGACATGCATCCATGAATCAACATAACCTCATACTCTTAAAAATACTGTCAATGTTTTCATGTTAAATTAACTTTAGGTGGTAAACCTGAAGGTTTTTTTTCTAATCGTTTATGCTCATTTGATGCTTATTAAACTTATTTATGTGATTTTCATTTTAAGAACTTGCTACTAATCTTTGAAGCACTTTGAATGACCTGATTGTTGAAAAGTGCTTTACAAATTAACTTTCCGTATCTTGTCTTTTGATCATAATGCTGCAGTTCACACTAGGGCGTCCTGATGCCCAGCAGTTTAAGGTGTGATGCTTCCTGCAACATCTATTTTTCAATTGTAACCAGGGAACGTTTCTGCATCTCTATCCCCATGTTTCATTTCACCGTCAAAGGCTAACTGCCAAGGAAAGGTAAAATATCCCGCAATTTGTATTAATCTTCTCATCATGGTTCGTCTGCAGCCAGCCAGCTCATCTGACAGCGAGGTCAACAATGCCGGAGGAGGAAGTGATGAGGATGACGATGAGGAAGAAGCCCCGGTGCCTCAGAAAGTTCACTCAGCAAGTGAGGTTGACTCTGATTCTGGGAGTGAAGACCAAGGAAAGGGAGGAGGAGTGAAGCGAAAGCCACCACCTGTTAAGGTAATTAACGTTTAATTTCAGTCAGTGGGGGGGAAAAAAATCAATGCTTCAACTAAACAACATGTATTAGTGATTTGGCTGAAAAAAACTCATTAGAGCACACTTACTATGTTGTTGAGCTGGATATAAAATGTAATTCTTGCTCATAATTATGGGTACAAGAGGGCGTCGCTTGGCACAATACACAACCAAGTTGTGTGACAAGTGCCACTGGTTACCATAACAATTAGCAATGCTTAGATCTTTACTGAGAATGTATCTGCTTATGTGAGAATAAAAACCAGAGGTAGCAAAAAATTAGTTAGTTACTGGTAGCTTCATTTTTTGTATTAGGAGTTGTCATCACAACGACAAAAGCAATAATGATTAATGGTGCTCATCTGCATGGCTTGAGCGCAAGTTTGACCGTGCGGATTGTTTGGCTGAAACAATGTTGCAGCAGTGACATAGCCAATAGCATAGCAATAGTTCAGTTGTTTTATTTGACTGAATGTGTTTTCTATTTAAGCGGGCTCCCCTTCCAAAAAAGGCTCGCGGCTCATCCAGTGACCGAGATGAAGGGGAGAGTGGATCCCCCTCTGATTCAGAACCCACACCTTCAGAGTCTGAGTCCGGCAAGAACAGTGACCAGGTAATTACACACACAGATGCACACAAAATGATACGATTGTTGGGTGAAACTATAAATTAGGGCTGGCCAGTATATTGATTTTATATCAATATGAGGCTAGATATCGTCTTATATTTTGGATATCGTAATATCCTGATATGACAAGTCTTTTCTTTTCCTGTTTGCTTTACAGTAGAGTGATGTCATTTTCCGAACACACCAGACTGTTCTAGATGTTCTATTATTTGCCTTTACCCACATAGTTATTATATCAACATAATTGATGATTATTTATCAAAAACCTCATTGTGTGAATATTTTGTGAAAGCAACCCTACAATATTGCCACATTATCGATATTGAGGTATTTGGTAAAAAAATATTGTAATATTTAGATTTTCTCCATATTGCCCAGCTCTACCATAAATTACTAATTTGTTTTCTTTTAACAGGATTTTACTCCAGAGAAGAAGTCTGGTGGACGAGGTGGAAAGAAAGCAGGAGGAAGAGGGAAGAAAAAGGTGAAACATCAGCTCCCTTGCACATAAAAAAATTATTTAAGATTTGTTTGTTTTTTTCAAAGCACCTTGTGATTTCTTCCTTTTATCTCCCGACTCTATCCCCTTTTTTCTCTGTGATGTTGCAGAAGGCTACGTCTGCGTCGGACTCAGACTCGGGATCAGGGTCAGAGAAGAAAGTAGTTGACAGTGACTCAGAGGACCAGAAGCCTAGGCCAGCTTTGTCTGGCTCTGAATCCCGATCTGGCTCAAAGTCTGAATCCGACTCAGATCCACCTCCCCGGAAGGGCCCACAGGCACGCAAGAAAGGTGTGGGTTCAGTCTTGTTTAAGATCGGATTGATCAGTTTCAGCTTCATCCAAAATTTTAGAGATTAATGTCGTTTGATATTAAAGGAAATATGTCATGCCCTTTGATTTTCTTATGTAAATGTGCTCAATGCTTATTCCTATCCTACACCCACAGAGAAGCCCCCACCAAAGCCTCGTGCACGGAAAGCCAAGCCCGCCCCGGCAAAACGAGCACCTTCATCCTCTTCAGACAGCGATAGGTCAGTCAAGTCAAATTTATTTATATAGTCCAATATCACAAATTTGCCTCAAGGGGCTTTACAATCTGTCTAGCACACAACTGTCCTTGAAGGAGAAAAAGGGGGGGAAATGGAAGAAACCTCAGGAAGAGCAACTGAACGGGAATCACTCTCCCTGGACAGACAGACGTGCAATAGATGTCATAACCCGGCTGCTCTACAGATATCCTGTTTGTTTCCTGTTGCACCACATATTCAATACCGTATTGTGATGTCTGGAGTCCATACCAGCTTGTCGTGAAAAGGCAGCATAATGGTTGCAATGTGTGTGTGTGTGTTTTTTTTTTCTTTCTCTCACAGTGACAGTGACACTGACCGCATCAGTGATTGGAAGAAACGAGATGAGGAACGCAGACGAGAGCTTGAGGAGCGCCGGAAAAAGGAGGAAGCAGAGGAGCTCCGTAGGCTACGTGAGAGAGAGAAGGAAGAAGATGAACAAAAGAAAAAAGATAAAGATAAGGCTAAAAAAGGGAGCGACAGTGACAGCAGCAGCTCAGACGGAGGTGTAGATGATCACCCATTGAAGAAGTCCAAGAAACCCCCTCCACCCCCAATCCCTGCACCCTCGGACTCTGATTCTCCAACTGAGGTACAGTCACTTGCTAAAAAAATATGACGTGTTACATTTTTGCTTTATTCAAAGTAGTCAGACTGCAGGTGACTCTGGGTCCCATTGACACATGTGACACATTGTGCTTTTCCCATCTAAAGGCTAAGAAGTCATCCAAGAAGCCTGACAACCAGAAGAAGGCAAGAATAAAGAAAGAGAAGGAGAGAAAAGAGAGAAAAGAGAAAGAGCTGAAGGAGAAGAAAGCCAGACGGTCAGAAGAGAAGTCCAGAGCAAGGTGAGTGCACAATGGGGAACAGACTATGGTATACAAACCTTATTAAAATTGAATGTACACAGATCAAAGCTCTCTCTCTCACTCTCACTCTCAGGTCTAAGCCTGAAAAACCCAGACGCAAACCAGAGAGGCCGCCAGAGAAGAAAGTGGAAAAAAAGAAGGGTCAGTGTCTCATACAGTCAGTTTGTTCGCTCCAGCTGATTAGTAATCTTTTCTCAGTGGAAATGTATTTGCATACACTAAAACTGTGCAACAAGTAGACAGATCAATTTGGTTGATTGTTTTTGTGAGGAAATCATTCAGTACAGAATATTGACTGTTACTTAATGTGTCCATATGCAGAGCCATCACCAGAAGAAAAGCTACAGAAACTCCACACTGATATAAAGTTTGCACTGAAAGTGGACAACCCAGTAAGTGACATCTATGATTTTGATAACATACAATTTGCCCCTCTTACTGTGTTTTTATGTCAGTGTGAAAACTGAAATTGTATGTATTTGTGTGTTATTAGGACATAGACCGGTGTCTACAAGCCCTGGATGAACTTGCAGCAGTGCCTGTCACCAGCCAGATCCTCCATAAGAACGCTGAAGTTATTGCAACACTAAAAAAGGTGCATTTTTGTCTATTATTGACTTTAATTCTCAATAACTCATATTGCACTAAGACAGGCTAACCCACCATTAAAATAACTGAGGATTGTTGGATAATACACTAATCCGCTGCTTAATGCTGCTTCTCTTAGATATGAAATGTAAGCAGAAACACCAAAACATTATAGTTGGCCATGTCTTCGGTGTTTTTTTGTTTTTGTTTTTAAACTTCAGATAGAAATGGGGTTACTTTACTTCTCTAGTTTTATCTATTAATTTCATTTTATTTATTCACTCAAATGTGCATTACAAGATGTTAAAAATCCTATGTCATCCTACCTTGTTTGTTGTTTCTAATAATCAGGGCTGTACTGTATTTTTCTCATTTAAATGATGTGTATCTATTTGCAACTTCTTTCATGTGTTTTTTTTTTAATTATTTTTTTTTTTATAATGAACAATATAGATTCGGCGGTACAAAGCCAGCAATGCAGTCATGGAAAAAGCAAGTGAGGTCTACAACAAGTTAAAACTTCGCTTTGTGGGAAAGCCGGAGGGGGCAGCTAAACCACAAACAGAGGACAAGGAGCCAGAAGATGATGATGAGAAGAAGAGACAAAACACAGGTTAAAAACTCACACTTTGGATCTTGCCTCCATCTGGGTTAGATATTACCCCGATTTTTTTTATTTTTTTGCGTGTCATTTTTCTTATTTTAATCTTTTTCCATTATCTAGACTCCACTCCAGTGAATGGGGAATCGGAACAGAAAAAAGATAATATGAAGGTGGAAGAACATCCCAAATCTCCTGCCCATGAAGAGAATAATGATGATACTGCTTCAAGTCCAATCAGGTAAACATCCCATGTGAAGTAATATACAATACAAGCTACTAACTGAGCCAAGGTCTGAAAGCAGACCTTGGTCAAGGTCTGAAAGCAGACCTTGGCTCATGGACAATAACAAAAAGACATGAATCACCTTGGAAAGATGCCATATTTAGTTTTAAGCAAAACCATTTTACGTCTTCACTCAGCACTTTGTCTCAAAGTGGGACTGATTTGCTAACCATGACAAAGTGTATGTGAGCATCTGCTCTTTAATATACAAGTAATCCTAATTGAAGCGCAGCAGTGGTCGTGACTGATAATGTATTTTATGTTTAGACGGAGTCCAGACAGCCCTGCTGAACAACAGCTTCACTCATATGAAGGAGCAGACAACTCCATCTCCACAGAGATGGAACCACCTGCTGTAGAAAGCTGAAAGACCCTAAACCACCACTGCAGTGGACCAAGTGCTAAAGATGGGGGCCTCTCTGTTTGGTGTCGTAAAGTGCTCCAACATTGCAACACACACCCAGCATTTCCTACAGTATCTGTTACGTCAATGTTGATGTTTTGGACATTTTGTACTATAATGATATCAAACCAGAAGGCCCTGTTGCTCAAACCAGTTGGTCCATTATTTATCACAGCAAAAAGGAAAGCTTATTAGTGTGATAGTTTGTGGCGCTGCGCAAACTCCTTTTACTTCTAAAATGTACTTTTTCTTTTATACAACACTCAGCCCGTCCTGGATCTTCACCCTGTACTTCTGCTACTGGCTACTTTGTTCTTTCTACCACATGAACTCTTACTTTGGTCTTTCATACCGTATGTATATTGAATGATTACATTTTTAGCACTTCTAACCTTAAATTAGGCTGGGGTAGTATGAGATGAAACTTCAATGATTCTCGTGGGAAAATGGAGCCATGCCGTTAGTTTTGGTGCAGCCCTTACATCTGTTGGCCTACAAAACATCAAAAAGGCATCTTGTCTGTGTGTATGACATTGTGAGAGTGCAAAAGTACTAGTGTGAGTCTTTTTATGTTAAGTATTTTTTTTAAATTACCTGGTCTTGATCCAGATAATCCAGTCTGAAATGTAAAGCCATTAATTGAGTCACTTAAAACTGTTTTACAACTGAGGTCAACCTACTTTTTTATAGCCTTGTTTGCAAATATTTGCATTTACAGTTTCGTCTAAAACAATAATTGCTGTGGAGTTGCACCTTACACCTTGCACTCTCATCTCCCCATAGTATCTGCTTTCAGTAACTCGTGTAATACATGGAGAAAAAAAATGTACAGATTGAAAACTGCCCTTAAAAGCTATTGAGTTTTCATGTAGCTGCAGCCTATTTTGACATTTTCCTGTCATATGCATACAAAAGGTGTTTTTAGTGCTCTGTAAATTGGTAAAACATTTCTATCACTTAGTTGAGACTTGAATAAAAATCTCAGCATGGTTTTGTTTCTATCTCATTTCTTTGGTGTAAAACTTTATTTTATTTGCTATACTTGTGTTAAAGAGTGTTTTAACAACAAGTGCATCAGCACATGATTGGTTCTTTGTAGGTTCCTGGTAATAAAGTGGTAGTTCACACATTCTTTTTATGCAACATACCCCATTGCTCGTACATACTCTACTGACTGTAGGCTTGTTAATGACTGGTTGACATGTCATGGGTCTCATTCACAAAAGTTGCCAATATTATGAGGAATTATAGCACACACTTTAGACTGACAGTGTCTTTTTTCAATTTTACTGTATCATTTACAGTTATTCTGAACGGTGGGACTAGACCTTTAAATCCACTGATTCCATATGAGAGTCTCGCATAATACTCAAGTCAGCTGACTTAAGACGCCATTTTGTCAGCCATTTCCTACACAGCCTTTGCCAGAGTCTCTGCACAACATAGGACGCCCCGTCTGCACTCAGCTTCATCTACCCGGGCTTGGCAAACAGCAGCGGACCCTGCACATACGGTACCCGGGTGGATGAGAGACAGTCTAGAGGGTCGGTCAGCACCCACTAGACCTCTGGAAGGCGCTTGGCCCCGCAGCTCAGAAGCGGTACAAGTCACAGGCAGACATGGCTTTGAAGATTGTCAAAGGGAGCATCGATCGGATGTTCGATAAAAATCTCCAGGATTTAGTACGTGGCATTAGGAACCACAAGGAAGATGAGGTAAAACACCAACGAGCAAACACTGTCACCTGGAACATTTTTAAACTCGTATTCATTAATGTGTTTATGTGACTTAACACACATTGTCATTACCGTTATCGCTGACCAGCTAACGTTAGCTAACGCTAGCTAGGTAAATTAACGCTAGGTAGGCTGACCAGCTAACGTTAGCTTACAGTCACTCAAAACAGTTATTTTCAGCGGCTAGCTAATGCTAACTTAACGTTTGCTAAATGACAAGTTAAGGAATGCATGTTGGTGGTAACTTTGTAGTAACATTACATGTCAGGGTTAAAGTAAGGCGGCTTAATGAAGAGTTGTTAGTGACAGCTAGCAAACCTAACATTAGCTAGCTAGCGTTAGCTAACTAACGGACAGTTAGAGGAAGCAGCTTGATAGATTATCACAAAGGGAGATTACTCTTCGGCATAACGCTACACGAAAGTACTAATAATGTAAACACTCTTACCATTATGCAGCTACTGCTAACTAGACAATGATCGGCCTTTATTGACTGATTCAATTTGGGAGAAGTATCCAGAGGTCTTCAGTCTGCCAGAAATGTGTCACTTAATTTAGTTGACTGGCTGATACGATGCTCTGATTACATGGACAAAGGACAGTGTGAAAGAGCCATAGCCTGTCTATCTGCTTAACTTTGAGTTTAAAAATGCAGATGTGACCATCTTGGATGTTGATTTATAATTGCATATTATATAAACTCGTAAAGTAATTTGAAATGGGTCAGCCAGCAGCTCGTTTTGAATACCCCATCAATGGTTGAAGGTGATGTCATCCCTGTCACAGCTCTGTGGTGATGACAGGCTCATCATATCACCAGGAGATGGAGTTGGGTGGGATGGGCCGTTAGAGGGCACTGTTTGGGGCAGCCACGTTTCCATCTCTCACATCAGCCTGCACTTATAAGCTCTGTGTTGGCTGTGTCTAACCTTGTTCCTGGTGTAAAAATGCTGTGTCAGGTAGTTTGAGGGGGTGGGTATAAGGCAGGATCCTTGGGTTATTGTTGCACAAAGCTGCGGTGGTGCTGTGTACACCTGTCTCGAGCTGTAGTTCAGGTGTGAAATGTAGAGGTAGTGTGTCTAACCTGAGGGCAGCTTTTGGATTTTGTTACTTTTTCAACATGGCAGATTTGCCCTAGTTATTATCTCACCTGAAAACCAATTTACAAGCAGGGGCTAAACCACCAGATCTAATCAGCTGTATACACATTTTGCTTGGATATTATGTCATCTATATTTGTCTTAATGTTTTTGGTAATCAAACATGTAGATCAGCTATGTTGTTCGAGGCTATCAATGCTTGATCTCTTGATTCAGTGTATGGGCTATGTTCACCAACTGTAACCCAACCTGGGCAGCCTAGATAAGGTGGTGGTTGCCCAGTCAACAGTGGACAGTTTGCTGAAATATTAATACGCTGTGAGGGTGCGGGCAAGCCTGAGTGTCTGTTGACTTTTTCCTGGCCAGCCCACAGTTTGCTTTTCACGTGTGTGCTAAGTCCTCGTACAGTTCATTCATTCATTCATTCACTGTCCCTCCCACGCCTTTGGAACAGCAGGCCTATTGTAGAAAGGTGTGAGGATGTCCTAAGTCTAATTCTGTGAAATTGCCACTCAGAATTTTAAGCATATTTGTAATTGACGTCTGTTAAAAAAGATTTAGCACTTGCCCTCTGAGCCTACTCATGTTTTGCTTGGAAGCTATAGGCCTTTCAGTTGATCTCTAGCTCAGTCTGCATCGTTGGCTAAAATAGTATGTCCTTGTTGGCCCTTTGACAACTATTTCAGTTATTTCAATTTGTTCTGAATCAGTCATTGAAGACGAGTGTGATGCAGAAGCACCGTGTGTGTCTGGTGATCTTGTGTGGAATCCTTCCCTGCCCACCCTACAGTCCTGGTAGCCACAGTTACTCCAGGAGCAACAGCAGAGCTCAGTCGCCCCACCCCCCACCCCCACCACTGTGCTGTCTCATGACTGCACACACATGACAAGCACACACTCAGACTCTGCACAGCTACATGTGTATGGGTTTTTGCAAGGTTGCTGCTCAACACTGATTGACTGATTGCTCTATCTAACGGTCTAACTGAACTTGCCCTCCACTGTTGAAAGAAATGTACCAATTTGGCTCTCTCTATTTCAGAAAATCTAGTGTATTATAACCGGGGTCATAACTTTGGCTTTTTTATCATTCATAGGATTGGGCTCATTGATTAAGGCGTCATAGACAAGTGAGTGTCAGTATTGGCCATCGAGGAAGAAAATGTTCTTAGTCTACAAGCCAAAGCCACATGCCATATTTCAACTGCGACTTGGAACAGGGGCTCAAAAATTATGAATTATAGTAGTAGGGCTGAACAAATAATTGTTTAGCTAATTGTGAAGACTGCGATTAATCAAAAATGAAATACAGTATATAGTTGAATGTTTGGTGTAGCATTTGATTTAACATTTTTATTCCTCTTAATTATTATATTTACTCTTTTTAAAGATAAATTAAAGATAAATTCTGGAATAATGTTACATATCACAGGTTGTTTCATAGAAATGTGTTATTTCCAGTGGATCCTTCATTTTTTAAATTACTTTTATTTAACCTGATTGTAGAAGGTTACAAAAATTGCAACTCAAATAATAATCGCAATATCTGATAGGAAATTCCCAATTAGATTTTTTTTTTTTTTTCCCCAAAATCGTTCACCCCTATACAGTAGTCAGAGACTGGCTAGCACAACTGTCACATGACACAAGTCATTTATTTGATGACTTTAGATTTGGCGTAACTGTATCCAACACTAATGGCTTGTGACTGAGTTTGATTGACTTAAAGCCCAGAGTCAAAGAAATTTGACTAATGCCAGAAGCATATTAAGAGATGAAGCCAGTATTGTGACTTTATAATGTCTAGGATAAATTTTTAAACTTGCCTGACTTGATTTGACTTGGGACTTGCAAAACAATCGTTCAGCTCCACCTCTTCTGGCTGGCAACAAACAGGATGTTTTTATTTTGTTCCTGGTGCTTGGTGGCAGCCTCCCACTTCGGATATCACTCCATCTAAATGATTGACCTGGTTTCTGTTTGTCCTCTTCCATTGTCTTCCTTCAGGCCAAGTACATCTCCACATGCATCGATGAGATCAAACAGGAGCTCAAGCAGGACAACATCGCTGTCAAAGCCAATGCTGTGTGCAAGCTCACCTACGTAAGATCTCTCAACACCCTCCACAGAATCACTGACTCTTTCGGCCTTGATACATAGGCACTGATACACAGTAATACACCTGTGTGTAATACACATACACCAACATTGTTTGGCTCTTAGTGTAAGCCTATTTGTTTTTCTTTGACCAGAGTCTCATTATTTTTATAGCACTCATTATTTTTATAGCACTGTGTATGTATGTATGTATGTATGTATGTATGTAAAAATATATATTCTTATACAAACTTAATAACTATGTTGTTTGCAATATGACCCTAAAGCAGGTAATAAATATAATTGTATTTATGTATGTATTCTGTCTCAAGTTAACATTGAGTAAGTAAACATTTTGCATTTTTATAAAAATCAGTACAACTACATGTAAAAATGTTTTGTTTTGTAAATGAAGATTAGTCACTGCACAGCCTAATAGCTAGCAGCCAACACTTATTAAGAGCAGTGTATGATTTCTGTTAAAATTAAAGCACTCTTTCTTTTTAGCTTTCAGCTCAAAGAATTTAGTCTCTCTGTGCTCCACGGGGGCAGCTTGGAATGGAGTCCCTCTCCTCTTTTTATTCACCCACATCCCTCGTTGTCGCTTTTCTTTTCTGTGTTACAGCTTCAGATGCTGGGCTATGATGTCAGCTGGGCCGCTTTCAACATTGTTGAAGTCATGAGCTCCTCCAAATTCACATACAAGGTACGATTGGAATATAATCTGATGTCCTGGAAATTCAGAACAGTTAACCTGGTCACTTTCTGGATTAAAGGCCATGATTTTGGGACTGTGGTGTACGCCCAAGTGTAGATTTCTCAGGAAATAATTGTTGAAATACAGTCACTGTACTGAAATATAAAGTGTGTAGTTACAGTTATGATGCAACACAGTGTGTCATATTTTATGCTCGGTTTTTCTTTCTCCAGAGGATTGGCTACCTAGCGGCCTCGCAGTGCTTTCACGAGAGCACTGATGTCATCATGCTGACAACCAATCAGATCCGAAAGGTCAGTGGTGTTCTTCTGTGTGCTCTATGAATATCTCTTGACAGTAATTAATCCCTCAGCCAACCTTCTTCTGTCCTGCCAACTATTCCTTTTTAGTAATTTTCTTTTCTTCTTTTTTTTCCCAGGATCTCAGCAGTCCCAACCAGTATGACACAGGTGTTGCCCTCACTGGCCTCTCTTGTTTTGTGACCCCTGACTTGGCGCGGGACCTGGCCAATGACATCATGACACTGGTGCGTCATGGGGAGTATGTCAAGAGGTTTACAAACAAGGATTTGTGCTCTTTAGTATTTTTTTCCGGCTACAGTTAATTTCCTCCCGGCTACAGTTAATTTCCTCCCGTTAGCTCCTGCCGTGGCTTTATTTACCTCCAAACTTTGCAGTCAAGAAGAGGAGTTATTTCATTTTCCAGCTTGAACACAACTGTCTATTTTACTTCTTTTTTTTCTCCAACCTAGATGTCACACACTAAACCCTACATCAGAAAGAAAGCGGTTTTGATCATGTACAAGGTGTTTCTGAAATACCCTGAGTCCCTGCGACCTGCTTTCCCCAGGCTCAAGGAGAAACTGGAGGACCCAGACCCAGGTATCAGGAAAGACACTGCATTCAGTCTGTTACGCAGGAAGCTTGTGCTTTGTCACCTGAACCCTTTAAATTATTCAGCATTTAAGAATATGAAATTAAGGAAGGCTCATTTGTTATACTGCCAGGGCTGTCTGGCAATATTCAACAACTCAGGAGACTATTTCTGTTGCAAAGACAAAAACATCTCGCAGGACATTTATCTGGCTTTATGGCATGTGATATTTAGTGTTCTCTAAGACATTTCTGCACACGTTTACGAAATAATTTGACAAAAGTATGTTTACACTTACTTACTGTCACTTGTCATACTGCATAGCTTTTATACATTAACATGTTTTTCTTTGCCTGTGTTATGCTATATTATTGTACATCATTGTTTTGTAGTCATACTTAATTCACTCTAAGACCAAACTACTAAAGTATTTTTAATTTTCTGATCATCTTTGTTCCTCTTTTAGGTGTCCAGTCTGCAGCAGTAAATGTGATCTGTGAGCTGGCTCGGAGAAATCCCAAGAACTACCTGTCTCTGGCCCCACTCTTCTTCAAACTCATGACCTCCTCTACTAATAACTGGGTTCTCATTAAGATCATCAAACTGGTACGTCAGCAGGATACAGGGGACGTGCCTTTGAAAAGGTTATGGATTGGTGTAGAAATATTCCATGTGGTCTTATATTGCTGCCATGCTCTTATTACTAGGTTGTTCTAATACCGATACCGAAATTGATATCGATATCGAAAATGCTTCCAACGCTGATAAAATGCTGGTATCAGTATCTGCAAGTATGCGAGTCTATGCACCGATCCGATACAATGTAATTTAGAAAAACCTTAAAAGACCTTAAAGTAGTTTATTTATGTTTGTTAGCAGTTATGACTGACTGTCAAATTATATAATAAAAGAAAGATTTATGGCATTCAATCTTCTCTATTTCTATCTCTACTTATTACCATGGATAAACGGCAACATACCAGTTACTGTGCACCACCACAGTATTGTACCAATCAAAAAGGGATAAATCCATCATAGAAGAGGAAGTGATACTAGTTTCTCCACCAGTATTAGCCTCAATTGACCAAATCACAGTGAAGACACATGATGGGTTGCATTGCTTAGCAAGTTTTATTTATGTAAACAGAACCACCACTTTCTTTAAAGTAACAAGTTCACATCCCTTCGCTTAAAGTTGTTACATGTCAAATACAAATAAATTACAGCACATTTTCCCATAACTCCTTGAATCCATCAATGTTTATGAAAAGATAAGTTTTAATTCTGCTGTGTCATGGCACTCTGTATATTTGTTTTACAGTTTGGGGCACTCACACCACTGGAGCCACGGTTGGGGAAGAAGCTGATCGAACCTCTGACGAACTTAATCCACAGGTGAGATAAGATCCCTTAATCATAAGCTTTTACACAAATGGTAAAAGTAGTGTGATCTGACGTGTATATCAATAATAATCTGCTCTCTCTCTCTCTCTCTCTCTGTTTCTTACCCTGTCCTCGTCTCTCACAGTACCTCTGCCATGTCTCTGCTGTATGAATGTGTCAACACTGTGATTGCAGGTCAGTCAATGTGCAATGTAGTGGTCTCATTCAGTTTGATGTGTGCTTTTGCTCATTTAAAAAAAAAAAGTTACATCCACATCTTGAAACCTTATTTATTCTCACATGTTAAGTTCATTTTCAGCTCTAATTGTTTTTTTTTCATCCTATATTGCAGTGTTGATTTCCTTGTCCTCTGGGATGCCTAACCACAGTGCTAGTATCCAGGTAAGCCTCTCTGAGGTCCACTCCCCCATCTGCACATTCTTGTGGTTAATTTGGTTATAACCCTTTCCACCCCAGTGGATCCACAATGCATGCTTTCACAATTTTCCTTTCTGTTCACAAGTGTGTCTGTTCAAACCAATTGGCAACTATTCAACTTAAAACATACTAGCAGGACTCATCAAAGCTGTTTTTCCCCTTGTTTTCCGTTGTGACTGTCAGTTATGCATGATCAAATAATTTTTTTTACCATAGAATATAAGCCCCCTTCCCCCCACTCTTGTTTGTCTCATATATGTTTTTTTAAGTGTGAGGAGTCAGATGTGGAGAGGTGTTAATGGCTCTGCCTTCCCCCCCACCCCTTTTCTCTTGCTCTCTTTCTTTCTTTCAGCTCTGTGTGCAGAAACTGCGAATCCTGATAGAAGACTCGGACCAGAACTGTGAGCCCTCTGTCAATGCCTGCAGTGTGTCATTTTCTCATTGTCTGCGTGTTTCTGACTATGGAACAGTCCACCCTCTTAGATACAACGTAGATCCCCTGACTCTGGATAACTCGAACATTATTACAGTCCCTTTCTCAATTAGAATACCATTTAATTTAAGGCACTACCACGTGAACCCCCAATCCCATGATTGACACAGAATGGTTTGTTGCTTTATTTTCAAAGGGATAAAGTTTCCAGTTTGCCATTCTCAAACATAGGGCTTGACTCTGTATTTACACTCCCAGTTGGGGATGAGAATTCTGCATCCAGCGATTCGAGTTATCTGGACACCCATACATAGATAGTTTTGTGCATGGAGTAGATTATAGACCTCTGATGTTTATAGAGCAGACTGTGAACCTGTGCTTTTAGGTTTTGTTTATTATTTTACCATACCTATAGTCATGCTTTAGGTATAACACTTTCCTAAAGTAAAGAAGGTGAAAGGCCAGACCTTCTCTGGATCATGAAGATACTTTGCTGGTAGAATCATTAGATAAAAATAGGGCTGTGATCCCCCGTCATTTCTGCAATGTATTCACTGCAGTAACCAGCCTCACATTACCCACAAGGTCACTACGCACACACTTATTGATCCAAGAACTTGAGAGGTATTTGTCTCTGCCAAATTAGGTGATCGAATAAAAGGCCATGATTCAGCAGATCTCTAAATCTTTAAAAATCTGTTTGAGGAATAGGAAAAGCGGCAAGAAAAATTAAAACAAAACTACTGTGGTGTGTGTGTGTGTGTGTGTGTGTGTGTGTGTGTGTGTGTCTGTCCTTTCCATTGTATGTTTTGTGTTCCTTTCCTTTTGTGATATTTTGTTTGTCATTTCCATATGTTTTTTTTTAATTATAGATTATTCCATGGAAGATAACACAACAGTAAATTGTTCATATTATATTTCCGTATAAATATTTTCTAGATGCAGCCAGCTAGGCCTTATAGAGTTACTAGACGTAGGGAAGTGCAGTAGGTAAGTAGTAGTAAGTGTAATAAACATTTTTTAAACAAATAGTCCAGTTTCAAAAGAGTTCTCTGTCTTCTGGAAACTGTGGATCTTTTTCTATAGACAGGTTTATAAATGGTAGGAACTTGAAAAGGAAAGTGTAATAAATGCATACTTTGTTGTTAATGTAGAGAATTTTTATAGTTGCTAGGGTGAGAGCTAAGGGTAAAAGCTTGTCTTTTTTGAAATACGTTAAGGCCATTTTTGTTTTTTTTTAGTGAAGTACCTGGGCTTGCTGGCCATGTCAAAGATCCTAAAGACCCATCCCAAGTCAGTGCAGTCTCATAAGGACCTCATCCTCCAGTGTCTGGATGACAAGGATGAGTCCATTCGCCTGAGAGCTCTGGACCTGCTCTATGGCATGGTATGAAGCAAAGTCATTTTTTTACATCAAAAGTTTTCAGTTAAGGCAAGGCAGCTTTATTTGTATAGCACATTTCAGCAACCGGGCAATTCAAAGTGCTTCACACAAAAACAGTTAAAAAAAAAAATAAAACCGATAAAACACAGAAGAAACAGTTCAAAATAACAACGGATAAAACACAAGAAGAAAAGTTACAGTGCAGTATAAGAGATTAAACATTAAAGAAATGAGCATCATTTAATGAAAGGCAACATCAAAAAGAAAGGTCTTCAGCCTTGATTTAAAAGAACTGAGAGTAGCAGCAGACCTGCAGGTTTCTGGGAGTTTATTCCAGATATGAGGAGCATAGAAACGGAACGCTGCTTCCCCCTGTTTAGTTCTGACTCTAGGAACAGAAAGTAGACCTGTCCCAGATGACCTTAGCGGTCCGGGGGTTTGGGGGTCAGTCATAGTGTACTAGCAGATCAGAAATGTATTTTGGCCCTAAACCGTTAATTCTCATCTTAAGTAATTACTTACAATGTAGTGCCAGGTAATCTCGGTTTTACTATTGCCATAAGTAAATGCAGAGTTTCCTGAATAGGTAATCAGGAAATGGCACTATTCCTGGCTAAAATAGTTGACATATAGTGTAGAAACTTCTGCAGGTGGTGTAAACTCCATACCAGTGGTTTTGTGATATATTTTGTCCAGGGGTGTCACGATTTTATTTTAAATTGACCTATTTGCTCACACCCAAAGAAGAAAAAAAATGGCTTGTAGCATGGCGCTAAAGACAGGAGAATATTAGCTTACCAGTAGCCTGCAGCTTGACTTTTCCAGACACCACAAAGCATGTGGGCTCCGACGACACTCCATGGTTCAACCATGTCACTTTCTCAACTTAATGGTGCATTCAATTGCACTTTTTCATTTTGAGAAACTTAAACTGTTGTTGCAAAGTAGTTTTCTACCATCTTATTGTGGCATTGCTGTTGAGGAGAAAAAAAAAAAAAAAGTTAAATTGAAAATTAAATCAACCTTAAAATCGAAAATTTTATTGTTACACCTCTAATGTCACATGGAAATATTCTGTGATTTATTCACAGTACAAAAATTGCATAGTCAATTGTGCCCTCTTAGTTTTAAAGCTGTTTTGAGGACATTCTGTCTCTCTCTGCCTGAGTAGACCAACTGATCTTTTAAAGATTTACATTCATGTGTATAAATGAGAGAGTTGTTGAACTGGTGTCTGCTCTACCAGGTATCAAAAAAGAACTTGATGGAGATTGTTAAGAAGCTGATGCTGCATGTGGACAAAGCAGAAGGAACCACCTACAGAGATGAACTGCTCACTAAGATCATTGACATCTGCAGCCAGAGCAACTACCAGTACATTACCAACTTTGAATGGTCAGTTACTTCACACCAGCATTGTCTTATATTTCCCTTCTCCCCCTATTTTTTATTTTTTTTTAAACGTTTCATTTTCCTCTCTTTGGACATATATTCAACCACAGCCCTTAATATCTGCTTGACAGGTACATCAGTATCCTGGTGGAGCTGACCCGGTTAGAGGGCACACGCCATGGCCACCTCATTGCCTCTCAGATGCTGGATGTGGCCATTCGGGTCAAAGCCATCCGGGTCTTTGCTGTTGCCCAGATGGCCACTCTGCTGGACAACGCCCACCTGTTGACCGGCAATGTGCAACGAAAGGGCATCTGTGAAGTCTTGTATGCCGCTGCCTGGATCTGCGGTGAATTCTCAGAGTATGTTGATTTATCTCATTGGGATGTTTCACCCCTATACACACTGGTATAGGGGTGAAACCACTCTTCAGCACACAGTTAATGAAAGTTAAACCCAATAGAGAAGGTAAAATGGAAGTAATTCAACAACGTCAATATCAGGACTGTATTATGATGATGATAATAAGGTATCCCAAGACCCCAGTATCCTGTAACAATGAATCCATAGGGAGAAGACTTGACAGCTTGGTTCAGATACTGTGCTTCCCACTTCTGTGTTTCCTTCCTCTTTTATCATCATTAAGATTGGTTATCGGCGCCGATATAAACAAAATAGCTGGATTGGAAAAATTAACAGATCCACGGGCCAATAGTTTTTTTTTTTTTTTTTCCTGTTTGCAATGTCTGCAAAGTAAATGTTTGAGGGGTGGTGGTAGTACTGTGAAGTACAATACTACCAATTTAATCAAGCACATCCAAAAGCAACATGCCCCAATCTGTTATTTTGTCTTAGTTAGGAAAGTAATGTTTAGTTAGGAAAGTCTGGTGCTTTTAGACTCTTCTACATGGTGGAAGGAAGTTATAAGGTGGAAGGTATATAGTTTATTATCAATTCAACAACGGTATCGGCTTGGTATCGGTATTGACAGATACACAAAGCCTAGGCATCAGTATCTGGACTGAAAAAGTCGGGTCGGTGCATCCCTAATTAATACTTGACACAATCTTTTGTTTTCATCACTGCAATGCTAATTTATGTCTTTAAATTGGTTTCTGAAATAACATCAGTGTCATCCCAGAAATTACATAGGTATTGTAGTTTTCAGTCAGGCTTTTCTCTTAATCCACCTCCTCTCCGTAGACACTTGGACAACCCGACGCAGACGCTAGAGGCTATGCTGCGGCCTAAGGTGGCCACCCTACCGGGCCACATCCAGGCAGTGTATGTGCAGAACGCAGCCAAGCTGTTTGCCACCATCTTGAAGAGCCAGGAGGGAAACACGGACAGCACATCAGCACAGGAAACCAGCCAGCTGATGATAGACAGGCTTCCGTTGTTTGTCCAGAGCGCCAACCTGGAGGTGCAGGAGAGGGTAAGAGAGAGATGCATACAGTACAGTCAGAACTGGTTTTCTTTTTTTCCCAAACCTTAACACAGATTCATACTTTTTACTCTTTGACCTATGGCATCATATACTGTACCACACAAGGTTAGGTACTACTTACAAATCTGGTTATTGACTGCTAATCTCCCTGTCTGCCTCACCCTCTGTCATGTCCTCAGGCATCTTGCATCCTTCAGCTGGTCAAGTACATCCAGAAACTGCAACAGAAGGACGTAGAAATAGCGGAAGAAGTCATTGCTCTGTTTGCTGGAGAACTCAACCCTGTTGCCCCCAAGGCACAGAAGAAAGTGCCTGTTCCTGAAGGGTGAGTTGATTTAGTACCTAAGGAACACACACACACATGTTGAAAAAGTCCTTTTTACACTACAACTACAACATTACATAGTTTGACAGTAAAACCCATAGCACTTGTTTAGGGCTGCACAATTAATTGAATTTTAATCACGATCACTATTTTGACTTCCCACGATCAAATTTGCGTGATCGAGCGATTATTTTATTTTTTTAAATGTGTCATTTCATAGAACGCTCCAGGGTTTTTTGCACAGCACATCTACCGCTCCGTAGACCACCGTCTGCTCATGTGTCTGTCAGAGTTGTTCCCTGCACCGCGGAGCTTAGTTTCTAGATGGAGACAGTCACAGAGGACAGAGTAATGGGAAGAAAATTCAACAGATAGCAGTTATACGGAGGTCTCAAGGTTTACCAGTTTACCAGTAAACGCAACATTTTGTACCGTCTGTTGTTTTTCAGACAACAGCAGTGACCGGTGCTAGTTAGCGTCTGTTAGCTGTTAGCTCTTCTAGGACGCTGCTTATCTCCTCGCATCCGCTGCAATGTTGTTTATATGGATATGGTTTAATTTTACGTTACATGACCCATTTCTTCTGTGAAGCCGTGCCTGTGTTTGGATCTCTCCTCTACTCTCTCTCCTCTTACTCTCCGCGCAGCCCTGCCACACAGCGCCGGTCCACACTTCTGACGTTTGTCTGCAGTTTTAATTGTTATTAACACAGCTGTATATTGTTAAATATGAGGGGCAAACCTGTATTTGTACCAGTGTTGCCGCGGGTAACTGCTATCGCGGCCGCCACGGTTTCAGTTGGTAGAGTAACAGCGTGTGAAACGGAGCATGCTGGACCTGGGCGAGAGATGTGATCCATAGCCAGAATATCATAGTTCATAAAAATGCAGCGCATTGACAATACAGACATTTCATACACACGTGTGTATCCGCCATTCAACCCGTGCTGGACCCGTTCATAATGATCAGCCGTCTCTCTGTGAGTAGCACTCCCTTCTCTCCCTAGCTCTTTTAATCAGTTATTGTTGAAAACAAGTGAAGGAGCTTTCTCAAAAATATATATATATATATATATATATATATATATATATATATATATATATATATATATATATATATATATATATATATATATATATATATATATATATATATATATATTTTTTTTTTTTTTTTGCTTTGCTTAAAATCAACAAATAATCGTGAGAATAATAGTGATCACAATATTGATCAAAATAATTGTGATTATCATTTTGGCCATAATCGTGCAGCCCTACACTTGTTCATACCATTGTGATCCACCAGCAAGATTAGCAAAAGCCTGTATGTCTCTGTGAAGCTGGACCAGTGAAGTGTAACGGAGTTTGTTTGTTCAGTCTGGACTTGGATGCCTGGATCAATGAGCCTCCATCTGAGAGCGAGTCTGAGGATGAGCAGCCCAGGGCTATTTTTGCCAAGGAGGAGCCCAAACACTCCCGCCCCCGTCACACAGAGGTGGACGAGAAGGAACTGGCGAAGGTGAGCTGGTCTGTCATTGTAGCATGGTTAAACTGTACAGGCACCATTGTTTTATTGTGTGTGTGTGTGTGTCTGTGTCTGTGTCTGTCTGTCTGTCTGTCTGTCTTTTTGTTTAATCTATTCTAAATGTCCCTTGATTTCTTTAACACTTGTAGCAAATAATCTCTCACACAATGTAACACTGTCCATCAATAAAAGCATCAGCTGTGTGCTTGGCCATCAAGTGGTATTTCAGACTGGATGTGCTGCGATGATAGCTCAATTCACAACAACAAAACTCTCAGATCACTTTGGTCTTGTCAGTGGAACCATTTGAAAACTTTCCATTCAGAATCTTATTGGCATCCCTTTCGCAATCCCAAACGGCATGTGTGTGGCGTGCCTGTTGTTTAGTTTCTGGTTTAGCTAGATCCGATGTGCTGTTGTAGTTTTTCTAACGTTACTATTTGTTGATACAGCATGTGGGGAAAAAACTACAAAGTTTGCTAGTCAATCAATCACCGCTTGTAGTCTTGACATTTTATATATGATGCAAACATTTAGACATAAAGGTGTTTCTCAGTCTACACATGATCATGCTGTCCTTCTCTTCAAAACTATATTGACTTTTTCTGAGTTCTGTGAATCTAACTTCCCAAGTGGTTCCCCTCTCTCATGCCACACTGAGGTAAGCTGTGCCTTAATTGATTGATCTGTTTTTTCTTCACCCTCTGCCAGAGGAGAGAAGCCAGAAAGCAGGAGCAAGCCAACAACCCGTTCTACATCAAGTCCTCCCCGTCCTCTCAGAAGGTGTGCTTACCTAGTCATCATCACTCAGCTTTTTACATGTCTGTTGAATCCAGTCTGTAAGTAATAGTTACAGTATATTAAATACATGCAGTTAGACTTGATTATAAAATGTATTTCAAGTCATGTTTGAAATTGTGTGACCTAGGGCTGGGCGATATATCGACATCTATATACTGTATAAGGCTAAATATACTCTTAAATTTTTAAAGTGTTGCCTTTTCTTGGTTTTAAAGGCTGAATTACACTAAAGTGATGTAATTTTCTGAACTTACCAGACTTACTAGCTGTTTTTATTATTTGCCTTTACCCACGTTGTCATTGTATCCACATTATTGGTGTTTATTTATCAAAACTCATTGTGTTAATTGTGTGTAAAAGCACCAGTAGTCAGCCCAACAATATCACCGCAATATTGGCATCGCTACATTTGGTCAAAAATATCTAATAGCTTTAGTCTGACTTCCCGGATATAGACTGTGGGTATAAGCCTGCCATCGGTCAGCTATTTTGGCCGGCATTCGCCTCTCCTTTCACTCTCTCCGCTGTCTATTTTCCAAGTGCACTGTTGCTGCATCCGGGGCTTAGCACTGCCCATTTTTTTTTACAACAAGCCAGAGCTTTGATTTCTCGATAGCAGAATTATAATAGGTGCTTCCAGACCTTTCTCTAGCTCTGACACAGCACTCTGGACTTAGGTCTGGCTATGTGAGTTTATGTTTTTAAATGAACGTCTCCTCTGTGTAGGTGTACCAGGAGGCACCTGGAGTGGAGCACATCCCAGTCGTGCAGATTGACCTCAGCGTGCCTCTTAAAGTCCCAGGTAGCACAAACTGTTTTAACACTACCACAAACACTTCTTTTGAAATCTCAACTCTCAGAATTATATAAAAATCTTAATGGGTTACTTTGCCATTGTATTAGAGGTTATGCTACAATATAATTTAAAATAATAATGGTTCAGGTTCAAAATAATGCTGTTTGTCTTAATTCTCATGTTTTTGCGTTATCTGCAGATGTTTCTTTTTATGTTTGTCTATTTATTAAAATATGACATAATACATATTGCAGTCTTCTGTCCCACAGGTCTGCCCATGTCTGACCAGTACGTAAAACTGGAAGAGGAGCGTCGGCAGAAAGACAAAGCAGAGAAGAAGAAGAAAGAGAAGAAGAAGAGGAAAGAAAAGCGCAGCGGCCGAGGAAAGAGACATGATTCAGGCCCAGAAAGTGAGGAGGACATCACGCCTGCACACATGGTCGACATTGTTACCGAGGAGATGCCAGAGGTACGTTGAAGCTGTGTAAACATCACCATGAGTTTTGAATTGACAAGCATCATGACTCAGTAATGAAAGACATTTGATTTCAATGTAATTCTGTGCGTTAGACAGTATCAGTAATTTCTACTTTACATAAGACTGGAATTTATTGAGAAAAGCTAAGGATATATCCGTTTTCCTCACTGATTATATTGTAATGTTGTTTACACATTACTCTGAGTGTATTATTGACCAAAGCACAATTACATACAGAAACTGTATGAATGTGGACATTTATCTCAGTCAGAATAAAATACCACCATCGTTTGCTTTGTTTATTGGGTTTTCATCTCAGAGACTGAAGTCAATAGTCAATCGCATTTTGTGTGTTGTTGATATATATTTATTTACAAAGTTATTTACTGTGTTTGATTGATTTTATGCCCTCTCATTACTTCAGAATGCCTTACCCAGTGATGATGATGACAAAGATCCCAATGACCCTCATAAAGCCCTGGACATCGACCTGGACAAGTGAGTCCATAGCATTTAGATGTATATGTACTCTACATATACTCAGACACTTTTGACATAAATGTTCAAAAAAAAATAATTTGATTTTCAGTCCCAATTTAGAGCTGAGGGACACTGTTTTGTTGTTCAGTTGAATCTCTTGTGACTTTTTTAAATCTGGTTATTTTCTCAGCGTGATTATTTCCTGGCCTTCCCGGCTGTAGTGTCACAGCCGATGTGACTCTACCCTTTCCCTCCTCCAACTCGTTCTCATTGCATTCTGCTTTCTGCTTCCTCTTTTCTATGCCTACATACACACATTACTGCCTCTTTGTGTGGGCAGCTTGATGGAGATGGCTGGGCGCAGGTGAGTACTGTAGCACCCCAGCCACAGGACCTGGGCTCTGACTGTACATGGATTGCCTTAAAATCTTAAAATACTTGTCTTGCTCTTCTCACTAACATAGCTCTCCTTTTTTTATTCCGCATTTGGAGTTTGCAGTACCTGCTCCCTCTTTTTGCTCTTCCTTCCTAGTTTTTCAATACCTATTGTTCACTGTAGGCTTTGACCTATCTAGTATAATACCCAGTATCCCTTTTCTCTTACCCTGCTTCCTTTTTATAAAAAAAAAACTTCTATAAGCTTGACAATATCAGCAGCATATCACTATTTCACATCTATTTCGAAACAAACTATTCTATGATTTCGGTGGCCTTCAACGTAAAAGAATTATCAAGTATATACTGTATATACTTTATATACTCATTGATAACAGTTGCATTGTTTCAAAGTTAACAAAAATAAACAAGATAATTTTTAGCTGGCTGCTGCTGATGTTCTCAGGAATTCATCTTTCACCAGCTGTCCTTCTGGAATAGCCTCCTAAAAGCATATTGGCTATTATTATTATTTTTTTTTCAAATTTTAGAGAAGACCATCAGCATCAATATGCTTCATGTCTCCAAATTTTCACCAGCTGTTTTTCAAATGGATACTTCTCCTTGCTTGCCCTAATAACAAGCATATGTGCCCTGAGACCAATGCTATCTTGTCCCATTGTTTTTATTAGTATGAGGTTAAACTCATTTTTAAGACTAAGAAATTAAGAAGAGTAGAGATTGTGCAAGAGTAATTGAAAACACCTGGAGGAAACTGTCTTTAGAACATTTCTGACATGGATTTCTTGTACTGAACACTTTCCTCTTATATAATAAAAAAGAAAGAAAACTATTTAAGTTAAAACAAAAATAATAAATGCATCCTGCAAACTAAGTAAAGCTAAACTGAAAATAAAAAAGTACAAGCATTATTACCCGGGGCTAATGACAGTGTTATGCCTTTCTTTTGTGTGTGGAGAATGACCAGCAGGGGGCTGCAGTGCATTTGGTTATTGCTTTTAAGATAAAGTGAACTGAAAGAATAAACGTTGATAACTTGTTGGTTATGATAAATAAAAATAAGTTGCACTAAAAATTTTATAATCAATATAGCTTTTTTTTAAGCAACACAAATATTGTGTTTGTTAGTATTAGAATGCTGACAATTTCGATAATGTCACTGGCATGGTAGGACCTTTCCGTTTCCTCAGTCATGTCCGCTGGCCTCAGACTCTTTGTATGCTGTTGTTATGGCTGCGCTGCTATTGCTAGCTAGCCACGGAGTAGCTTACCATGCCAGTGACGTAGTAGATTGTGGAATTCCAACATGGCGGCGCCCGTGTAACAACATCATCAACACTTTCAACTTACCATTTTATCCCTTTTAACAAATTCACCCTTTTTAATAATTTTTAATAATAAAGTACCAATGAGAAGAAATAAAAATACACCTGTTACATCACCGTTATTCAAATTCCAGTTCAGTTCATCTTTAAAGGGTCTGCTTGGGGAAACAAACTTTGAATCAGTCAGCTCTTAACAGTTCAATATGGAGGAAGTTATTGGTGTAGTTTCTTGCTGTCTGGGGAAGTTATAGTGCTCCTAGCTCTGCCAGAGGAATGGCTTAACTCAACGCTTTGAATGAGACCTGGCTGCTCCACAGTGCAGAATATGTGCCTGAATACAGTGGATTGCTGCACACTACAACCCTTGTTCACCTTTTCTAACAGAGAACAGAATGCTTACTAAAGAAAATACATGAAGTTATAAAATATTTTTCAGACGATGGCACTAACGCCAGGTGGACAATAATCACCTCATAAGTCCTCATCTAAACAAGGTCAAAATGTGTGTCTGTGCATTTTTGTTTGTCCAGGCCACTTGCCGACAGCGAGAAGCTGCCAGTCAGGTCGCACCGTGCAGCAGAGGTTCTTAAAAGCCCAGCTCAAGATGGAGATGCAGAGAGTGCCGCGTCACAGGAGACCAAGAAGAAGAGCAGCAAAGAAAAGAGAGAGAAGAAGAAGGATAAAGACAGGGATAGGAAGGTGAGGGTAACATGTGTACAGGATTATTCTCCCCCTATCTCCTGCAAACCACACTCGCCTCATTCTGTCTAGCAGCTGAAACTGCTTTTTAAAACCAGTAGATCAGATTTATGGAGCGGTTTGAGCGAGGGGCGGGGAAAACCAGAAGAAGCTGTCAACAATCATGACCTGATGAGTCAGAGGTTGTGGTTCTTAACCTCATTGTGACACGGAGCTGAATTTATTCTCCTGTTTTCTTTTTGCAGAAGAGCAAAGAAGACAAGAAGAAGAAGAAGAAACACAAATCTGAAGAAAAGGGGGAGGATCTTCTCGGAGGACAGGAAGACGAGCCTGTGGGCCAATCAGAAGAAACCAGTGAGGTGGCTGCACAGCCCACCTCTACCACTGCTGAGGTGTGTCATTACAAAAGGGTGGAACAAGCCTGTTTCCTACCTAGCAACAGAGTTTATATCCCAGATATGATTTGACCCAGAATCTTGATTTTTAAATAATCTGGTGTAGAATAATTCATAGTGAAAAATGTCACTAAATATAAAATATACAGTTTCTGCTAAAAGGTTACATGCATACAGATATCTTTGATCATTTTCATTGACTCAACCCTTCCATTGCTTCCTCCCAGCCTATGTTTCAATCAGCTTTAGTGATCAAGTATCAGTTTCCACGTAGCTGACTGCGCAGGCTCTGGCCAAATACTTGATTTATTCATGAAATAGAACAGTGTAATCTCTGTATCCATTTTCATGAATAGTAGATACAGAACCTGTTTGGCCCTCACCCCTCTCACCTCCTTGCACAAACTCTCCCTCCCTCCCCTCCCTCTTCTAGGTTTCGGATCTGGATTTCTGGCTCTCAAACGCTCCAGTGCCCTCTAACACCCAGGTTGAGTCTCCCCCTTCTTTTCCTCTCTCTCTCACTCCTCCCTTCATCTCTCCAGTTTATACTTTCTTCTTTCATAACTCCATGTTTTATTGATCTACCTCATGTTTTTCCATATGTTCTCCCTCTATTGTTTCTTAATTTGGATCAATTGTTTTTTCACATCTTCAGCACCTTACCTTTTTGACACGACTTCCTGTCTTTCGCAGGTCACATAACACTTTCCTCTCTCATTCTACAGCTTTGTTTCCTCTGTTTTCCAGCATGTGTGTATGTGCGGTGTCTGTGTACACAGTATGTGTGCATTTGTTTTACAGTGCCAGTGGTTCTGTCTCTCCCTCAGCATTTGTTTTGCTCACTGGGTGTTGTGTTGGTCTTGTGTTCGAAATAGATGATGATGTTGTTGTTGTTGTTGTTGTTGTGGTGACCGATGAGGAGAGGTTCCCTGGAATGTGGCCTGGAGTCATTTCATTTTGTTCCTGTAGACCGCTAGCTAGTAAACATTAATGTAAACAATTCAGGATTTAAGATCATCAAAAAAATCTGCTTTGCAGATGTTTTTATGAGGAAGAAAATACATTCAACAATTTGTTGGACCTCAAGGATTCACACTCTACTTTTGTTACATGAAAACTTCACAGGGCATCTTTAACTTGCTCTTACCTAATAACTCACAACATTAAAGGAGAATTCCAGTTGATTCCAACACGTAGATCTGTTGTTTGTAAATTTGGAGTGCTGTCAGTCGAGAGAAAAACAAAACCAATCAGTGCTGCCTACACCATGTTATCCTCCTGCTAGAGTTAGCACCCAACAAGCTTAAATAGGGCAAGTTTTAAACGTTTTTTAGCCTCCAAACATGTTCAAAATGTCATTAAAAGTGCCTGCCCATGTGAAGTGATTGCTTCCGAGTGAGCCCAGTGAATCTGACTGCTGTACATGTGAAAGAAATGCATAAAGTTGTGCTAATTCATAACACGGTGTAGACGGCACCAATTGTTTTCGTTTTTCTCTCAGAATCAGAAATCAGAATCAGAAATACTTTATTGATCCCCAAAGGGAAACTCTCTCTCTACTGACAGTACTCCAAATTTACAGAGCTACATGTTGAAATTGACTGGAATTCTCCTTTAAAATAACGGCATTATTTAACCTTTTTAATAGTTTTCATGAAAAACGTCAATGCCATTAAAAGTTGCAGGAAAGAGCCATGCTAGCTATTTCCCTTCTTTTTAGTCTTTATTGTAAGCTAATCTCACAGACTGTTAGCTTGTCTTCATAATGAACAGACCGATATAAGCGCAGTATTGATTTTCTCATCTAACTCTATAAAGTGAATAAGCGTATTTCCCAAAATGTGACACTACTGTTTTAACCATACCCGATAGCTTGTGACATTAAAACGGATGTTAGCACAGACTTTGGTTTGTGCCTTCCATACCTTCTCATCTGTAGAAATTTGGTATGTGAAAACCAGGTCCGTCAGGCTTTGTAACTTTGGTTTTGAGGAATTCTGTTTTAGATCACGTTCACTACTGACCTAGAAACACTACCCTTTTAAAGACATGCGTGTTTTTGTGGAAGAGTTGTTTTTGTAATGGTTGTCACAGTAGCATAAGAGATTTTGGCCAATAAGGAGCTTTCAATAGGATATATGTAGGATGTCACAAGGATCTTGTAAATCAGGCACTTTATTCTGTTATCTGCAGCCTGTGTGGCTGGGTAGCACAGTTGCATCAACAATCCAAATCAATACATATGCCTACAGACAAAACCTAATTTGGGGTTTCTTATGCAGGCACATCTGTGGTTCAGCTCATTTGGCCGGTTAGTATTCTTGCATGTTGTGATGCACTTGGTTTTGAAAATCAGGTTTATGTTTTGTTGTATCACTGCGCTCGTAAGTTGCAGCTCTATCACAAATGACTTTTTTTTGTTTTTTTTAAATGAATGATTTAACTCCCTAACTTCACTAAACCTCAATCAACCCAGAAGTGACAAACACTGCTGTATGTATAACATGCTGTGGTTTCTCACTGTGTGTGCGTGTGCGTGCGTAGGAAGCAGCAACAGTAGCAGAAGCAGCCCCCGTGCCTGAGTTGGCCTCTGGCACAGCGCCACACTCCGAGCCTGATGAGCCCAAAGACACAGAGACAGAGGAGACTGTGAGTCACCATGCGATAATTGCAAAGTAGAAAGTTTGTCTGCTGTGCTAGAGATTCCAGTTCACAGTGACCTGACAGGATGCAGCACACTGGCAGCTCTTATTCTCACACGTCTGTCTAAATTATGTACCACAGAACTGCCAGTTTTTATGTGGTCTCAGGAGGAGTATTTCTACCAGTAACAATGTTTCATTACCAATTCAACCTTTAGGACTTCTAATACTATTTCTCCATCTTCCTTGTGGGTTTTGGACGATAAGAAGTCCTCCAAACACAAGAAGAAGAAGCAGAAAAAGGAGAAGGAAGAGAAGGAGAAGAAAAAGAAGAAAAAGCATCATCACCATCATCATCACCACCACAGCGACGGAGGTGGAGAGGAGTCGGTGCAGAATGGCACTGTGGAAGAGGAAGAGCCTCTGCCGGTCAGTGTTTGTCATTAGCCTGAACTCACCCAGGGGTGTGAAGGAAAACATTCAGCACACTTTCCTTATACCATGTTTTTATTTTATGCTTTGAGGGAAGAAGTCACAAGTGACAGACTTCAAAAACACAAATAACTTAATGCTGCATTTAAGCCGTATAATGTATTATCATTCTGATCTGTGCTCTGTGCCTGATCTTAGCTCCCCTGTTTAAACCTCCTGACTACTACACACACACACACACACACACACACACACACACACACACACACACACACACAGTGTGTGAACCAGCTCCTGTTGCCTAGTTGGCATACATTGTCAGAGAACGCCTGATCTCACCTGAGCTCTTCTCTCCTTTCAGCCCATGTCCAATTACTGCCTGCTGGCAGAGAACTCCTACATCAAGATGGTGAGTGATGGCGAGATGCTCCTGAAGAAAGGGACTTTTACTACTGGGCTCAGACAATTCTGTTTTTTACTCATCATTCTAAATCCACTATTTTGGGCCTCATCTGGCCTGTAATAACATTTAATTCACTAATTTAATTTATGATGTCTAATGCTATATTCATGCCCCCCCCCTCCCCCAAAATATTATCAGATAATGTTAGGCATTCTTCATCTACCTGACTTAATCATGTCAATATGGAGGGATGATGAAAAGATTTGCACTAGACAAGGGTTTGCCTGACAGATTACAGCACACACTTGAGGATGTTTGATCATCAGATTGACCTCATGTGATGTTTGCCCTTAATTGATCCATTGTCGATATTAGCGTGAAAGTTATCTATAACAGTAGCAGTAAAAAAAGAAAAGGAAAAAAATATCAACGTATGCAGATGCTCTTCTTTTCTCTCCCTCTCTTTAAAGATGATGGAGGATGCTGATCAGGTACTGGGGTAAAGTTCTGTCAGTGACGGAACGTTATTAAATCTCTTTTACTAGATGTGTTTCTCTCTGTTCTTGTTGCTCTTCACGGCCTAGCCTACGGGGCAGTCTGCGTTAATATTTCCTGGAATGATTCTGTCCTTGTAGATTTGTCTTTGGGCTCAGACTGGTTTCTTGGAAACAGCGGTGTGTGCTTCAGTGTTGCCTTTATGATCAGATTTGCTGTGTTTACTTTATGTCTTATATAAATAATCGTCACTCAGTGAATTACAAGATGGCAAGGTAGCTTGAGTTTGAACGGTAGTTCCCCGTGCAAATCTATTTCATTAATAAAAATGAATTTTCTATTGAAATTTGTCACCCACCAAGGTTAACGACATCCAGGGGAACCTGCAGGATGGCAGTCAGGTGGTGGTGTCTGTTATATTCGAGAACAAGTGTGACAGCTTCCTCAAATCCATGGAGTTCAACGTCCTGGACTCGCTCAACTCCAAACTGCAGAGGCCAGAGGGGTCGGGTCCACATGACGGCCTCACTGTCCCCTTCCAGCTTCCACCTGGTCAGTGATTATCTGCAAAATGCATGCCTTTTAATGGAAGAGTTGGATTTCCACAACCAATGCACATATATACAAGATACAGTTTTTGTGCTGTTTTGTTTTCACTCTAGTGTTCTAAAGTGGTGCGTACCTCCCATTGTAATTACCCTTAATCTATTTCAAACCTCACACAAGTTTTGTTAAGTCTGATTACTTAGCCGTGAGTTTTTCTTTTGTGCTTCAGGGGTGTCCAATGAGGCGCGATTTGTCTTCACCATGCAGAGCATCATAATGCCACAGAAACTGAAGGGAACCCTCACCTTCATAGTAAAGGTGTGAAGAAACACACACACACACAAACAATACCAGCAAGTGGATTAGCTGCTTTGACACCCACAATGTAAGTCTTTCATTGATTGTTTTGGTATCATACTGAAATTGAAACCCTGCCACACCCAACATGTCAAACATAAATCAGCATGGTTGAATATTACAAAGTTTTGTTGAAGTAATTCCCATTGTGTAGATTCCACTTGTGTAATGACCATTTTGAGGGCAGCAGGGTGGTGTAGTAGTTGAGAAGCTGTGTACGTCAGCAAGACAACGAATCCAAACCAGCTCCAGGTTTCATTTCATTTCCCCTTCCACCAGATCTCTATACAGGTCTGAAGGCCAAATTTTTGTTTGTTAGTTTGTTAGTTATTAATTATCTGTTGCTTATTTCCACAGAATGAAGACTCCTCCACTCATGAGAAACTGGACTTTAAACTGCACTTTACCTGCACCTCCTACCTAATCACTACTCCCTGCTACAGGTTGGTGTTTTACGTTTCCCACATGTTACAGCCCACATTATAAAGGTAGAAAAACTACATACTGCCAATTTCTTACATTTTTTAGGGACTCCTGAGAACAGTCATTAAAATAAAGGTAAAGCAGTAGGAGTATTGACAGTATTGCCTAAGGATGGTACCAGGAAAAAGTGTCAAAAATGTAAATGTGTCATCCTCTGGGCAGCAGGAATAGGTTCAAGACATTTCATGTCAACCTGCAGTTTTAATTTAGAATTTAATTAAGAATGTAATATTTGAAATTTATGATTTCAGGGTGGCACCAAATAGAAAGTCTGTGGGTCACTAAAAACCTTCCAATGTATCGCCTGGGCAGGATTTATATCCGCAGCAAATGTAATACAAGTTTGGCGGGCTAGGGGTTAAGGTTAAGTTTCTGAGTTGTCTTAGCTCTTTGTCATGCTTTCATTAAGAAGAAATTAAAAATCTTGAGTTTTTTTTGTTTTGTTTGGCCAGTGATGCGTTTGCAAAGCTGCTTGAGTCGGGCGACCTGAAGTGCAGCTCTGTCAAACTGGAGGGAGTCGTCATGCCCTTCCACCACCTACTGGCCAGGATCTGCTTTCGCCACCATTTCTCTGGTACGTAAACGCACCAGGCCGTATAATATTTGTCCCAAGTGACAGACTTTTGCCCTAAAACATTAAGGTGCCAGATGAGTATGGTGTTCAACATACAGACTTCAACAATACAGTGTTTGTCAGTAATTTTGGTTTTGTTTGTTTGGTTTGGTTTAACCATGTAGTGTACAAGAAAGGTAATCGGATCGTATAATTGCATGCAGTTGTTCTGAGTGTTTCCGACACTTGTGTTCTTCTTATTTTGTTGGATTAGTCGTGGAGCGGATCGACTCCTGTGCCTCAATGTACAGCAGGTCTATCCAGGACCACCATGTCTGTCTGCTGGTCAAAACTGTGAGTACACCAATGAAACTGCTTGCTTAGTGTGTGTGTGTGTGTGTGTGTGTGTGTGTGTGTGTGTGTGTGTGTGTGTGTGTGTGTGTGTGTGTGTGTGTGTGTGTGTGTGTGTGTGTGTGTGTGTGTGTGTGTGTGTGTGTGTGTGTGTGTGTGTGTGTGTGTGTGTGTGTGTGTGTGTGTGTGTGTGTGTGTGTGTGTGTGTGTGTGTGTGTGTGTGTGTGTGTGTGTGTGTGTGTGTGTGTGTGTGTGTTTTAGTGGACTTTTTAGATTGTGACTTGATTCTCTTTCTTTCAACCCCCTCAGTCTGGTCAGACAGTGTCCATTGACGCTAAATGTGACGAGCCGACGCTGCTTGGGAATGTGCTGGATGAGATCAAGCAGACCTTCTCTCAGTGCTGATTGTGTCCAACAGCCCCAGGGTGTCCCTGCCCCTTTCATGTCACCCCCTCCCTCGCTGAAACACAACATAATCATGTTACGAAAACACTGCAGCTGGCACCTCCCAGTCTCGTTCTATTTATTAGTCCTCAGATTTGCAGGATTTCTATCCCCTTACCTTCTTCTTCAGTGTCCCACCATTTGTTCCGCTGCACTCTGAACTCTGTGATCACTCCCTGACACTTGGTGTTGTTTTACAGACTCACTGTGTGTACATGTGCCGTCTTCTCTGCAACACACTTTCATCTTTACTTCCTGGTTTTCGAACCCCCAACAGCTACCATGTTCCTTCCTGACTCTGACTCTATACTGAGCTCCTGTTTCTGGATGCCCTGCATCCCCTGCTCTTTCCTGTGTACCTCTCATGTAATGTAATGTTGACAACTGAACTTTTGCTGTTGATGGTTGAATTGTGATTTTACTGTTTTGAAGGTTTTGTCTTTGGTTTGTTTTGTTTGTTTTATCTTTTTTTTTGTGGTATGAAACTGCCCCTTTGTCTCACGCCCTTTTTTCTGCCCACTAAACATAAGTGTGCGTGCTGCTCAGCTTTGTAGGCCTGGAAAAAACATGGGACTGACTCTTTCCTCAGACTGGGCCTAACAATGGGGACTCTCACCTGCTCTCACCCACCACTGACCTGAACACCAGATACTGAGCTCCTGCAGTGTGAACAGCAGAGATGAAACCACATATAAGGCATGGGTTTTAAACTTCTTTCAGAGCTGTTGCCCTACTTGCCTTTTGTCTCAGAGCAGATCTCCTAGTGTTAGTTCAACACAATCCTAGTGTGGCACTACAGGTGATTTGTACAGTAGATCAGTGGTTTTGCTCTGTGCCTTAGCTGTGCAGTCTGACCTACTCCAGCGCTTCATGAGCCCCACCTCCCTCCCCAGTATGTCTGCTCCCAGTTCAACTGTGCTAAACTGCAGTTTGACCCGTCTCCCCCCCCAAAAAAATTTCAACATATCATTCCTTTCACAAATCAAAGATTAATTTGAAGGTAGAAGAGTATACAAATTATTGAAAACTTGACAGTGTAATGTGAGATTTTTATTTCACCACAGGACAGTTTGCTGTCAGGCCACTGCCACCTTCATCAGCTTCCTCTTTAACTCACAGATTTGTTGGTTAGTTGTATGGAGGATGTTCTATTACTGTAATACACAGAAGGATACTATTATTTCTATGAAACCTCTGTGTACCTCACCATATGGAGAAGTTAATGAAGGAATAATTTGGCATCAAGAGAGCTGCCCATGTTACATCACTGCCCTGACTCACTTCTCTGGAAAGTCAAATGACTTAGGGACAACAAAGTTACATTATCAACTTTAATTTTAAAACCTTCAGGTTGCAAATTGTTTTCTCTGTAAGCAGAGACTGTTAAGTGGTCAGTGGTTTTAGGTTCCCTGTAGGGGAGCCTCTACAGTGTCAACAGCAAAGTGAAGTTGTGTCTGTCTTTGTGTGAAATTGTGTGAGACATTTACACCTGTGCCACTTTGACGTTTGCATCACAGTAGCTGCACCCAGGTTGGCTGACACCCAGTTGGCATGTACCCAGATAAACCCCAATGTTTCTTTTCCTTTTAGTAACTGCCTTGCCACTTGTACATTGACATGTTATGATAAAATTAATGGCCATTTTTTTTTTTTTTTTTTTTTTTTTAAAGAAATGGCTGCCTCTTGGAACTTTTTAGTTTGTCATTCTGTCTGAAATCACTACCTGGTCCAGCACGACTTAACCTTGTAGTAGCAAGATAAAAACTGACTTGGTAGCGTGTCAAATCACAAATACTGGTAAGGGCCTCATGTCTGTCTGCTATTGTAGATAACGACTATGATAATGATGTCTGTGACCTGAAGATCAGGTCAGCCATTCCGTGAGATCTTCTGTCTAGTAGTGCAGCGGCTGTATTCCAGGAATGGCAGTATGTATGTCTACACAGTACAGTATGTCTGTAATCCCTGCTCCTGATATAAGAGAAACTGGAAGGAAAAAAAACTCCCCTAATCATACATAGTCCTGATTCTGATCATTTTACTGTGCATATTTGATTAAAATTTGTATATTGCATGATTAGGAATGTACACTTTTTATTTCCCTTTTATTTCTGTTCCATTGACATGCTTACACAAAGAAAAACTTGTCATTCCATTTTGTCCTTTTTCTTTAGTTTTTTTTATTAAGTTTACTTGATTATTCTCTATTTTTGATGGTATTGTGTTTTTATCTATTCTAAGTTCAGACAAATAAAAAAGTGATATCATTGAATGTTTTAAATTATTAAACATGGGAAGGGAGGGGGGTTATATTCAGTGTCATGACAGTGAGGGCATGGGGCTCTGAATAATTTGAGTAGAACAGGTCACGTGAAGCAGTGTACTGAGAAGCAACCCACTCTGTCTTAATTCTCTAATGGTTCAGTTGTAGTGAGTTATTTTACCAACTTTGGCTTGTGACATTTAAATATACTCTCGTATGACTCTGACTTTGGAAAGTCCTGTCTTTTTATTTCTCAATATTCCATTATCAAACTGTACAATGTAAAATGTTTTAAAGGGTACAACATAAATGATCTACATTCCCTTTAAAGAAAGTCCACCCAAATTAAAAAAATAAAGGCTGTAAGAAGCTGCTGTAGTGTCTTATTTGTTACAGTAAACTGATAAACATCCCTATTTATTATAAATGTATGATGTGTAATATATGAAGGCATATATATATATATATATATATATATATATATATATATATATATATATATATATACACATACATTACAGGCCAAAAGTTTGGGCACACTTCATTCAATGCATTTCCTTTATTTTCATGACTATTTACATTGTAGATTTTAACTGAAGGCATCAAAACTATGAATTAACATGTGGAATCATGTACTGAACAAAAAGGGTGAAATAACTGGAAACGTCTTATATTCTTGTTTCTTCAAAGTAGCCACCCTTTGCTCTGATTACTGCTTTGCACACTCTTGGCATTCTCTTGATAAGCTTCAAGAGGTAGTCACCTGAAATGGTTTCCCAACAGTCTTGAAGGAGTTCCCAGAGATGCTTAGCACTGTTCGCCCTTTGCCTTCACTCTGCAGTCCAGCTCTCCCCAAACTGCAGCACTCCATCACTCTCCTTCTTGGTCAAATAGCCCTTACACAGCCTGGAGGTGTGTTTGGGGTCATTGTCCTGTTGAAAAATAAATGATGGTCCAACTAAACGCAAACCGGATGGCATGCCGCTGCAGGATACTGTGGTAGCCATGCTGTTTCAGTATGCCTTCATTTTTTTAATAAATCCCCAACAGTGTCACCAGCAAAGCACCCCCACACCATCACACCTCCTCCTCCATGCTTCACAGTGGGAACCAGGCATGTAGAATCCATCCGGTCACCTTTTCTCCGTCGCACAAAGACACGGCAGCTGGAACCAAAGATCTCAGACTTGGACTCATCAGACCAAGCCCAGATTTCCACTGGTCTAATGTCCATTCCTTGTGTTTCTTGGCCCAAACAAATCTCTTCTGCTTGTTGCCTCTCCTCAGCTGTGGTTTCCTAGCTGCTATTTGACCATGAAGGCCTGATTTGCGCAGTCTTTACTTAGCTGATTGGTTCTTGCCAAGATATGAATTCTTACAGTTGTCCAATAGGCCTGTCAGCTGTGTATCAACCTGACTTCTGTACAACACAACTGATCAAAATCAGAATCAGCTTTATTTACCAGGTATGAGGACACATACAGGGATTTTTCTTTGGAACATTCGTTGCTCACACTGCGCAAATAACATACAAAACAACCAAACAATATACACACACTAATATATACATACTCTAAACAGAAACAATATAGAGACAATAATGCAATGAAGAGTGTAATGAAAATTATGTAAATGTGGAGCATAGTGCAAAGGATGCTGGGATAAATAGTATTACGTTATTATATTACAAAATGATGATGGATCCAACTCCATTAATAAGGCAAGAAATTCCACTAATTAACCCTGACAAGGCACACCTTTGAATTGAAAACCATTTCAGGTGACTACCTCATGAAGCTCATTGAGAGAACACCAAGGGTTTGCAGCACTATCAAAAAAGCAAAGGGTGGCTACCTTGAAGAAACTAGAATATAAGACTGTTTTCAGTTATTTCACACTTTTTTGTTCAATAAATAATTCCACGTGTTCATTTAGTTTTGATGCCTTCAGTGAAAATCTACAAGGTAAATAGTCAAGAAAATAAAGAAAACTCATTGAATGAGGTGTCCATACTTTTGGCCTGTAATATAAATATATATATATATATATATATATATATATATATATATATATATATATATATATATATATATATATATATATATATATATATATATATATATATATATATATATATATATGTATATGTATTCTACACATAGAGACTATTAGTGGCACGAACAATTGAGTATGTGAGCGATACAGCTTCATGTATTGCTTTGAACTTCAATTCCCAGAAAACTTAGAAGAGGCATATTTACTGACTGACAGCGAACAGTTGAGTTTAGTAAAGTTAATCTAACAAAGCCGAAGGTTTTGGGTTTATTTATTTAGAAGTTGTTTCTTTACTTTGAACGTAAATGTTGCTCAGCCGACCCTCTTTCATGTATAATTGCAACGCACCCGACAGAGGAGACATGCTAGCTTTCGTTAGCATCACTGTCAAGCTAACCGGTAAAGGTTTCCTGTGTTCACTTTCAAAATAAAAGCCCCCACTCAAAAGCTTTAAAGCGTCAAAGTCTACGCGAAATTTCCGCTGAGCTCTCATACTTGTTTTTTTTTTGTTTTTTGTCAAGGAAGGGTCACTGAGAGGATGCCCGTCTTTTGCAGGAACACCCTGATCGCATTCACACAGCTACACATTCATACCTGAAAGCACCTTAGTTTAACCACAGTCTGATTGATTTTTATAACAGGTTCGTTTTAAGTGCATAGCGTTGAATATAGTTGACTAACTAAGTGATTAAGAAGGTATAGCTGAGCTAAAAAGCCTGAAAACTAGCTACTGATTCATTTGAATCAAACTTGGAAACGTTGAAATAGTTATGGCCTTTATTTCGAAAGATGTAACCGGAAATTAAATTAATACTGTGTCTAACTTGAAAACAGTAGGTTTGATGGTCGTTAATAACTAGCTAGGACTCCCGGGATTGTTCACAACAGAGGAAGCCACACCAGCCCTGACCAAATAAAGACCCGTCGCGATTTTTAGATCCTGTTTTGAAACCATACTAACGGAAACTAACGTTAACGCGTTCCTGTGCGAAGGGCTTCGTTCTTCTCCTGATAATAGCTAACGTTATTGTTTGTACCGAGCTAGCTTTGTCCTTTGCAGTCACAGCTGTGGTGTGTTGATATATTTATACAAATCGTTGTGGAATATGGCTCAGCATGGACATCATGTAGCCAGTTCCCAAAAAGCACTAATGCTGGAGATGAAAAGTCTCCAGGATGAGCCAGTCGAAGGGTTCAAAATAACTTTGGTGGACGAGTCGGACATGTACAACTGGGAAGTAGCAATATTCGACCCCAAATACGCACTACGAGGGTGGTTATTTTAAGGTAAGTAGCTAATGTTAGCTAGCTGTCGATCTATTGTTCTTGAGCTGGTAGTTTTAGCCTACATTTAACTAACTTACTCATAGAGGACAGCTCATGGGTTAACCTTAGCCTTCAAGCAATCGTCTTCAACAACAGCAGGTAAGGTTACAGTTAATAACGTTAACTTAGCTAGCTAATTAGCTAGCAGTTGTTAACTGTTTTTTGTGATTAAACAGTCTCCCCTTCTTTGTTAAACTTTTAATCAACTAGCTACACTCAGTCATGATTAAATTTTAACGTCGCCAGCTTTGAACACACAAACTTTTTTTCCTGTGGCTTGTTTTCCCTTAAAATAGAGATTCATTGAGGTCCAATAATAGTGACAGTCAGTGCATGATCACGTTTGACAGACTTACTGTGTTAACATGAAACGAGAGCTGCAAAGATTAATCGATTAGTTGTTAATTAGATTAATGGCCAACTGTTTTAATAATCGGTTTAAGTAAGTTTTTTTTTAACAAAAGAAGTTTTAAATTCTGATTCCAGCTTCTTAAATGTATGTATGTATGTATGTATGTATGTATGTATGTATGTATGTATGTATGTATGTATGTGTATATATATATATATATATATATATATATATATATATATATATATATATATATATATATATATATATGTGTATATGTATATATATATATATATATATATATATATATATATATATCATTAGATTATCACTGAAGGCATCAAAACTATGAATTAATACATGTGGAATTATGTACTTAAAAAAAAGTGTGAAATAACTGAAAACATGTCTTATATTCTAGTTTCTTCAAAGTAGCCACCCTTTGCTCTGATTACTGCTTTGCACACTCTTGGCATTCTGTTGATGAGCTTCAAGAGGTAGTCACCTGAAATGGTTTCCCAACAGTCTTGAAGGAGTTCCCAGAGATGCTTAGCACTGTTCGCCCTTTTGCCTTCACTCTGCAGTCCAGCTCTCCCCAAACCATCTCGATTGGGTTCAGGTCCGGTGACTGTGGAGGCGCAGCACTCCATCACTCATTCTTGCTCAATTAGCCCCTACACAGCCTGGAGGTGTGTTTGGGGTCATTGTCCTGTTTAAAAATAAATGTTGGTCCAACTAAACGCAAACCGGATGGCATGCCGCTGCAGGATACTGTGGTAGCCATGCTGGTTCAGTATGCTTTCAATTTTGAATAAATCCCCAACAATGTCACGAGCAAAGCACCCCACACCATCACACCTCCTCCTCCATGCTTCACGGTGGGAACCAGGCATGTAGAATCCATCCGGTCTCCTTTTCTCCGTCGCACAAAGACACGGCAGCTGGAACCAAAGATCTCAAACTTGGACTCATCAGACCAAAGCCCAGATTTCCACTGGTCTAATGTCCATTCCTTGTGTTTCTTGGCCCAAACAAATTTCTTCAGCTTGTTGCGTCTCCTCAGTTGTGGTTTCCTAGCTGCTATTTGAGCTGCTATTTGACCATGAAGGTCTGATTCGCGCAGTCTCCTCTTAACAGTTGTTCTAGATATGAATTCTAACAGTTGTCCAATAGGGCTGTCAGCTGTGTATCAACCTGACTTCTGCACAACACAACTGATGATCCCAACTCCATTAATAAGGCAAGAAATTCCACTAATTAACCCTGACATTACAGGTGACTACCTCATGAAGCTCATTGAGAGAACACCAAGGGTTTGCAGCGCTATCAAAAAAGCGAAGGGTGGCTACTTTGAAGAAACTAGAATATAAGACATGTTTCAGTTATTTCACACTTTTTTGTTAAGTACATAATTCCACATGTGTTCATTCATAGTTTTGATGCCTTCAGTGATAATCTACAATGTAAATAGTTGTGAAAATAAAGGAAACGCATTGAATGAGAAGGTGGTTCTCTATCTATCTATCTATCTATCTATCTATCTATCTATCTATCTATCTATCTATCTATCTATCTCTCTCACATACGATAACTGCCTCAAGCTTTTAACGTTACCATGATTAGCCAAGCTCATCATCGATAGCTAAATCATTCAATAATTTACTTTTGTGTTTTACTTTTAGGCTTTTTGTTTTGTATATTCAAATGAACTAAATCCATAATGTATGGTAACCTTGCTTTTGAAAATGTAACTAGACAGGCCCAATCTTAGCTTGCCCAATTCTTGGTAACTCGTCATAAGCCATTTAATTTGTTTTCTAGCTCACTTCCACCCTTGAGAGTGCAGATGTGTTGGTTTCACAGATATGTTTTCCTGTTTGTTAGTATTTGTGTTATTGACAGAGAGGGTTGGCTGTTTACAAAGCACTAACAGGACTGAATTTTCCTGGTTAAAAAAAAAAAAAAAAAGTATGTAGGTATCGGAAAGGAGAATTGGAAGGCCGTTACTGTTCACTACTGGTTGTTGGTACTGATTTGCCCTGAAAGTTGGCGGTACAGTACCTTATTTTAAACCTACTTTGAAGACCCACTCAAAGGCACACACCTACATTCTAAAAATAGACTAGCATTACATTTGCTGCCATAGAGAGCCTCTGTTGATTTGTCTCAAACTTAAATGAGTGTGTGTAAAAATCAACTTGAGATATTGCAAAATACTGAGGGGATTGTTGCTCAATCCAAGTCCTATGCTAATGTGGTTATTCATCCTATAAAGCACTTTGATTTATTACTTTGTCTGGCAAAGTCAAACAAACCCCTGTTAAAGCTGCTTCAAACTTGCCCTAGATAGATGTTTTATTGGACATCAAATAAAAAAATAATGAGCTGTGATTAAGGTGGCATAATGGTCCTGTCTTTCTGAGAAAAAGACAAGAATAATGTAGGTCAGGGCCCAGATAGAACATTTAAATGTGTCTTTGAAGTAGTAAACAACAACATACTCAAATTGTGCATGGTCTCTTTTAAAAGGGCTTTTTGTTGCAGGCTCATAATGCTAAATTCTTTACACTTTAATAATTTATGTTCCATTAGGGCTGAGCGATATAGAGAAAATCAAATATCATGATATTTTTGACCAAATACCTCAATATCGATACCGCAACAATTGTTTTAGTGTTTACTATTGGTGCTTTCAGAAAATATTTACGCAATGAGATTTTGATAAATAATCAGTAATGTGAATATGACTAAGTGGGTAAAGGCAAATCATAGAACAGTTGCAACAATCTGGAAAGTTCAAAACATTACATAATTTTACTGTAATGCAGTCTTTATAGCCAGGAAAAGACACCTCTTATGCCATATTACGATCTATCCAAAATCTAAGACAACATCTAGTCTCAAATCACGATATCGATATAATATCGATATATTGCCCAACTCTATGTTCCATATGCATGAGCTGTTAATAAGCCCACTGTGTTCAGATTATCCTGCATATTGTAACTGCTCTGTCTGTAAACCATCACTTTGGTGCGTTGTTATTCCAGTTGTTGAGAAGCTTGTCCATTTTGCCTCTGGTATATTTCAAGCCTGTGTGAACACAAGCAGAGGGCCCCCGCCAGGCTACCGTAGACGGTGTTCTGTCCGTATCTGTGTGGGTGCTGTGTACAGGAATCCTTTGTCGGGCCAGGAATGCACAGCCTGGCTGTGAAATCCACCGCATGGTTGTGACTCATTGTTCTCCGCTGGGTTTCCATCCAACCAGTTTGCCATATTTAAACAAAAAAAGAGAAACAAAAACACCCTTTTTTCTGCTCCAGGTTATTGAAACAGTCATGACATGCTTCAGCTGTATGTTCATCTGAAACGGCAGTTAACGACGTCATACGAAACCTGGCTGAGTCAGCTATTTATTTCACATGTGTTGCTCTCAAAGAGTCACACCATGGTGAACACATTATGACTGCAGGCACACAGTAGACTGAGACATATTGAAATGTCATTCAAACAACATTAGATAACTGTCCTGCATCCAAAAAACATACGTAAACACAGTGCGATATCATAATACATTGTTGGTCTCACAATAGGCCCCAATATACTGACATTCAGTCATCGGTTCTGAGACATCTCCAAGCTTTAGGTCCTTTGTGTGTGCGCAATTTGCATTGTCATGTGAAGTATCCCTCCAGGCTCTGATTGTCTGATACTTGCAGAGGGCCAGTCAGTCCCATACATGAAGCAGTTTAGCTGGATTGCGTGCGTGTGTATGTGTGTGATATATACGTTCATCTGCGTTTTTAAATATTAAAACTGTGGTGTGAAAGGGGGCATCTTGATAAACTGTAGAATTGAAATTAATGGAAGGTCTTTGGTCCACCACAACTGCTTTGTTGGTCGTGTCTCACAATCATGACCAAAACATAAAAAGTGTGTTAGCCATTTTCTGTCTCCGTGTAGATCTCGGGTTCCTGACAGTTTGCCTCTCAGTTCTTTTTCCTTTTCCCTTTACAATCTCGGTCTTCTCTTCTCGTATTTTCTTGACACGGGGGAAGTCTTACAAAATCAAGAAGTGAGACCTCTGAAATGATACAGTATTCAACATGTCATCTGGGGAAATGATGACAAGCACAGTCCGTGCTGCAATGATTGAGTGACTGAAAGATGTTTGTGTCTCTAAAATGTTTTATTGGCTGAGGAGCCCCTTGTTTTTTGCAATCTCACAATCAGTGAGTGCTTGCAGTTTTGTCTGATACACCGATCCCCTCCTGTATGGTGGAGTAACATAAAACCCACTATTTTTTAATATATATAAAAACTGCATTTTCTGTGCTCTCCATGTTAAGTTTGAGTTAATAAAACAACAAGGATGGCCATAATAACACGTGCAGGTCCATCAACTCTACTTGGGAACTACAACTTTGCTTTTTCTGTGACAGCAGAGTCTGTCAGTTCACATTTGGCAGGTTTGACCTATCCTGCTCCATTTTGTGTTGTGTACCAGAGCAGCAAAAGAAAAGGCACTGTGCTTTCAAACTGTAAGGTCATGGCCACGGTGATGTTCAACAGAAACTATGCTGTGTGTGTGTAGTGACTGCACTGCTGTGAAAAAGCAGCTGGGATCTGTGATTTTGGATGGCTGGCCGTGTTTGAAGTGCTGCTGTGTCAGCACCTGGCATCTTTGTCCTTTTTGTTGCATGTAATTATGACGTAAATGGGATCTCTGCAACTTACCGTATACCGTAGAACAGAACCTCTTTCATATCTCAGTCATGTGGTGACCTCGAGTGGTTAACTAAACACTGACAGAACACTTCTTCACAGCAAGCATGAGAAGGAGGGGTGTTGCTCTTTTTCAGCTCCAGATGATCAGTCAACACTCAGTTCTGTTAAGCAGCTGACTGTGTGGTGTGCCTGCCTCTTTTTCCTCCTTGGGGGCATGCATCATCATTTGTACCAGCTCCATGTTAGCCTTGCGGGAGCAAGCCCGGTCCAAGCTCGGCTGCAGAGGACCCAGCCCGGCTGCAGAGGGCTTGGCCGAGCCTGGCTGAACTGCCGGAGTCATGTTTCCCCCCCCCCTCTGGCTGTGTCACAGAGAAATGAGAGCAGGGCAGAGGAAAGAAGACTGAATACAGAAACTGCCAGATCAAGAGCAGACAGAGCCTTTCCTTCTAGTCCTTCCTTTTTGAAAGGAGTACCTGCTGTGAATAAAGGTGAGCGTGAGGCCCCAGTAGACCGGTTATATGTCCCCCTGAAGGCCTGGCCATGTGTTCTTTTTCTCTTCCTGTATGGGGCCACCAGTGTGGTAATCATACATGTGAAACATAGCTGTAAAGGCTATTTGTTTGAAATTGTAAAGGTGTTGCGACCACCTAAGAATCAGTTTGGAACATAACTGCAGCTTTTGACCCTTTTCCTTCTCCTCAACATCCTCCTCTTGTGTTAAGTTAATGAGACAGTGTTCGTGTGTGTGTTTGTGGGTGTGTGAGGAGAAGGTCTGTAGAGAAGGCAAAGAGGTGCTCAGGGAGAACAGAATGATTTGTTCTGTTCAGGGTCTTTGCGTTGACCTGGTTTACTTTGCCTTGCTGTCACTTTCCACAGGCTGGGCACGTTCACGCTCGTCCCTGTTCTCTCTTCAAGGCAGCTTTTTTAGCCAACAATCCAAGAAAGATTTCCGCAGGAAGACGAATTTGATCTTGTACCGTTTTCTCAATAACAAGCCTTTCATGAGTCTTTTTTTTTTTTTTTTTTTTTTTTTTAACCTGTTTGGCAGGAAATTGGCTGATCTTCAAACAAGCTGTTCAGGGTTACTCAACTTTTTGGATGCTTTTAATTCTGTGCTCTATACAATTACAATTATGAGGCATGACATTCATGCTGTCAGCTGTAGCATGTTGCAGCAAGTGTACTGAGGCTAGCACTTAGTGATGGGCAGAGGTCTTCTCTGAGCTTGTATATCTGAAGCAAAAAGTCCTTCCCAGTAGGGGAGACACACTGAGATGGGAGAGAGCCGGTGTTGTACAGTAATGGCTCTTATGTGAGTATAATAAGGATGTGAATTGATCTATTCAATACATGAGTTGAATCCCTAGAAGCTCAAAAGAGAAAGGTGATATTGTTGGCCTTCTAAGAGCCAGCTGCATTGCTCTTTTTCCTCCTCCTTGTGTTTCTTGTCTTCTGTCTGCGTGGTGCTGATGAGATGGGAGACAAATGAGCCAAACAAGCAGTCTGTCTGTGTTTAGGCCGGCTCTGTGGCCACTTGTGTTTGTGGCATTGTGTTACAAGGGATATGGTTTTAAAGCCTCTTGGTAAGCTGCATTGTGAAATCATGCTCTTACCATCTCAAAGGGATCAATGCTTATCCTTAATGCATATTGCCACCTTTCTGATGTACTTGCATTCAGACTCACAAGATTGTGATTAGGGCTGCACAATATAGTCATTGAGATATCAACTGGTGCAATAAACACATCGCGAAAGGATGCGGCATATTGCAAATGACGCTCCGAGGTTTTGGTGGTAGTTGAAAGAAAATATCAGTAGAAAATTACACTTTCAAATGTAACTGTAATTTCTTTATTTTAGTGGTGCCTGTTCAATTTGTTCAATAGTTAAGTTATTTTATTGGTTTACATTTATACAAATAAAGATTAATATACACATCAATAAAAGCTGTGATGGAGAGATGCAAAAAACAACCTCAGAGGGGCTTAATCTGAGCACTCTCAAATGCATATTCAAATAGAAAAAATAAACAAAGTGTTTTGTTTTAAATTCAACAGGCAAAACAATTTGTATTTTAGCAGAATATTGAAAGCATCATAACAGCAGAACATATACATTTTAATATCTGTTTATCGCAAATATTGTAATATTGTTATTGCGATATTCAACGTTATCCATATTTTCCTCCTATTGTGAGGAGCCCTAATTGTGATGAATAAAGCCATTTATTGGGAAGTGTTGATAGCTCTCAAAGCAAAGTGCTACCAAGTGGGATCCATTTTTAATTCAAATATTTAAAGCTATAGTGCGTAGGTTTTGTCTCCCCTAATGACAGAAACACTGTCATTGCATCCAGCAAGCCTTTAGTGATCGCGCACCACCCCCGCCTCCCCACGCAGTTATTTTGTAGCCAAGGAGGACATGGAGGATTATAAAAACATGTTGGACTCTTCAGAAGAGGTAACTATCTTTGCTCAAGCCTCTGCGTGCGAAGGTTGCTGGACTGTACCATTTTGTTAACCTAGCCATACCGAGAAATGCAGAGAGTTTTGTGGAACTAATAGTCTTAATTAGCTTGGTATTAACTTATTTGGCAATGGCTTGAATGTAACGGACAACCATTATTAACTTCCTATCCTATGTAATGAAAGCCGCACTGCTGAGTCGTTGGTCCCATTTCCCTGTGTCACCACAGAGCCGGTTGCTCTGGTTTGCTTTTCTTTCTTTTCTTTTTTTTTCAATGTCTAATGGATTTTTTTTTTTATATCAAAGATATCATAAGTTTAATGACAGTTGAATGGATAGACAGTTATTTGCCAAAGGAATTCAATTTGAAGGGAAAACAAAACTCCTAACAATGCCAGAAAAATAAAGACGTCTGGGGCTTTCAGAAGTCAAGCTGCTGAAGAGTGTTTTATTAACACTGTTTTGTTGGAAAATCAAACATGTAGACAAACATAAACCACTTTACCCACTGGGAGTGTTGGCACAGCGTTACGTTCAGCTGAATGCCCTCTACTTCGCTTTTACACCATTTCCATTCCATTTTGAATAGGACCACAGTCCATGTCCAACTGACTGTGGGCAGATGTGGAGGCAGGGAGGTTTTCCCAAATATACAAGATTAAATTATCTTTGCCTCCTTTTCAGCCAATGGACAGATATTATCTTGATGTTGATATTGTTTTGGAAGACGCATCAAGCTCTCGCTGTCCCTGGCCCTCATCTTCCCCCCTCCCTCCTGGCTGGCTGCTGTTGGTTGCACTGTTGCCAGCCTGTATTGTGTACAACGCTGGTCTGAACCCTGCACTCTGAAGGGCCGCCAATTTTCTAGCAGGGTCAGTCCGACCCGGGGACTTTGTTTTGTTTTTTTCCTACAAGCAGCATTCTCTCAGGACTGTGTCAGTGTTTCCTCTCCGCTCTGGTTTTATATGGTGTGAGTAGGTTTATTCTGCAAATCAGGATCATTCAAGACACCAAATACAACAAATGTGGCTCTTGTATAGAAAGTCAGGTCACTGACACACTGTAAAGGTAACAGACAATGAAATGGTTCAAATCCTTCTGTACTTTGCACACAAAGAAGGATAAGTACTTCTATGTTAAGCATGAGTATTATATAAAGCACAACCCCTTTTTATTCCAAGTAAAATCCCCCCCGCCTCCTCCCACCACCACACCAACACCTCCCTGCTCCCCCTGCCTCCCGCTTGTCTGTTCACTGTGACGAGGACCAGCTGACCATGCCGAATCAGCACATGTGAGCAAGTGTGTGGATATGTATATGACTGGGGGGATCAGCAGAAGGTTTCATGCTGTGAGTGACGTGCGTGTGTGTAATCAGTGTGTCTCCCACCGTCCCACCCATGGCACGCATAATGGAACGGGAGAAGGGGTCCAAGCATAGTAGCATATATATAGTGTGTGTGTGTGTGGGTGTGGTTTCAGTGCATATCATAGCAGAACATGGGTGCGAGTAGTGGATTGTCTTTGGTTGCAGTGACAGCTGGAGAGGACAAACCCCCACAATGTCTTTATATCAGCGGCCCCCCTCACCCATCGGTGTGTCTTTAAGCTCAACACACTCGGCAGCTGAATGCACTGCCTGTCTGCCTCCCTCCCTCCCTCCACACCGTATTACATTACACTGTCATTAGCGCCGCCATGCTCAGCCACCTTTTGTAGGGTTTGCCATGACTCTACAGGTACTATTTATAGGTTTCTTTCAATCACGTATTGATGCAGGTCAGCATGATTGTGGAGATCTTCATTCTGCGTATATGCGTGCGTGGGCGTGCATGTTTTTTTTGGATTCCATAACAAAAGTATATGTGAATACACACTATAGGTTTTCTATAGTTACGTTGTTCTTTTAACCTAAGCGGTGGAAATGGTTCTCCCAAACAGCAAGAGTTCAGAGCAAAGTAGTCATGACTTGTCTGTTGGCAAAAGGAGAAGTGTAGATAATATGCCTGCCTTTCACAATCCTTTTGTGTGTCTTCTCGCCCTCAGGCTCGGATCAAGTTCCCGGTCGACTACCCGTACTCTCCACCTGCTTTCCGTTTCCTCACCAAAATGTGGCATCCCAACATTTATGAGGTAATTGTGACCAGTATAAATTAGGAATGAGCCAATACTGGTTTTTCAAGGCCTATACTGATTATTAGTAGTTAATCAAATTGTTAACCGATATACATTTACATTGAAAATGAAAATCTTTAAGTCAAAATTTGAATTTTGGAATGTTACAAACGCCAACATAAAACTTTGTTTAGATGCTTTAAGCAATTGAAGTTCAAGATTTTTTGTCATATGCACCTTAGTACAGAGTACCACAGCAATGAAATACAATATGCCTTTTGCACTCTCTCAGCACCAGTCAATAGTAATAGTTATAAATAACATAAATAGCATTTAAAGCCTTTAAAAACATGCAGAATAGCCAAGCACAGTAGACCACTTATTATTTAATAAATGAGAAATGTTCAACATAATACACAGTAAAAGATAGTCAGGTAGTGTTGTGGGACATTAAGTCGGACTCAGTGGTGAGATAAAACCAAAGCAGAGGGACAGACATGGAGCTGTGGCGGAGCCAAAGTAGTGCACTACTGAATTAACTTTGTTTTATTAGGCAAATAAAACACTGATACAGATAATCTGCAAACTGCCTAGTATAAATGCTTAGGAAAAACATACAGGAGCTTCTCATAGCCTTTAATAAACCTGTGAGCCAGTGTCATATTTGTTGGGTGCATATGAGAATAAGATAAGACTAGATCCTGGTAAAACTCAAATCTTTTTGGAATTTCTTCTTGGAAGTTTATTTTAGACAAATTATAGAAAAGTGTCCAGTCCTATTCATCTCATGTTTAACTGTAGCTGAGTAACTGTTGAACGTGCTGAGGTATTCTCTTATGTCCCTAGAACGGTGATGTATGCATCTCTATCCTGCACCCACCAGTGGACGACCCACAGAGCGGAGAGTTGCCTTCAGAGAGGTGGAACCCCACACAGAATGTCAGGTACACCACTTAATGTTCTCAATTCCGTCCTTTTTCTAAAGACTAAAGGCTTCAGGTATAATGCACGCGTTTGTGCAGCATTTCTTACAAATTGCTAGAAGTAAGCATTACTGGACTTTACCCTCCAGCTAATTTTGGGATTTTTCTACCTAGCAGGATTTAGATGTGGAATGAGTTCAGCTTGCAAAAACTTTCTTTTGGGCTATTGTCAAGGGATAATATAGCTGATAGCATTAGCTGTTTAAAATATCTTCCTTCAGATCATGGCTGTTTTTAAAAATACTGATGTGAGGGTTAGAACTGACAAACCTGCCAATCGCACACAATGGGCCCTATCTTGCACCCAGCTCAAAGACCGACGCAAGTGTTTTAAAACCAATGCGGTTGTTAATTTCCCGTCCTGCACCCACATTGTTTAAATAGCAAATGCACCTGCACCCAAGGGCGTGCTGGTCTTACAGGGAGGTGTGTTCAGGTGCATTGTTGGCGTATTGCTATCTTGAGGCAGCGGGAAGTGATTGCCCCACTGACCAACAACAACCTTGGTCACACACACACACACACACACACACACACACACACAGACACAGGGAAGAGCAGCACACACACATGCAAAAGATTAAGAATAAAAATATTATGGTGCAAATCCGCCATCATAATAGCAATGCACCAAGGTACAAACACGCCTGGCTTTTAAAGGGAATGGTAGATGACACTCTGATTGGTTATTGCATGTTATCGCAACACACCTATGAATTAATAAAGACACTAAGTACAACCCCTTTGAACCACGCGCAAGACAGTGCTTTCATCGATGATTTATATGTAGAAGAACTATGCTTTTTCAAAGCATCTCTTTATAGTAGTACACTTCGCAACATAGAGCAGTGAAGGTGTCATACAATTGTATCAGGATTTTGCAGAATATGCACAACAGAGAAGAACATAATGGGAAGTAATTAGAGTAAATTATGTGATAGATTTTATTAAGTAGGCTACATCATACAGTACATTTACAACAGAGGTAATAGGGGATATTACCTGGGTACCATTACCAGAATACTTTCAACAGTCATGTTTTTTCATCACCAGCTTATCAAATTTGTTATTTGTTTGGTTATCATCAGGGAGGAAACGACACGTTTTCCTGGCTTGCTGCTTTCGTCATATATAGTTCAAACCATTTACTTGTAGGTGTAGGAATAAAGAATGTATTGGCCTATATAGCCTACCATGTAATGTTTAACCTCTTTATTCTGTTTAGCCTCTTTCTGCCTTCTAGCAAAAGTGGATTTGGACATGCCCTAAATGCATCTGCGCCATGCGCTTTATGCCACGTTCTTAGATTGTTAAAATAGGGCCCAGTATGTCCAAGTTTGTCCCCCCTTTTATGTATTTCAGAGGATGCAGTATCTAGGAGCAGCTATGTGATTGTTATAGATTTTAGTGATTTATATTAGGTAGGACAGTTGTTTAAGCTCTTCTCAACTGCCAACTTCTCAAACTTTCAAACATGAAGTATAATTAATTCAGGTTGGGTACAGAAATCTGGTGCCAATATGGCACCGGCTCGTAAATGGCAGGTACGTATCTATGAAAAAAGACAACACAGATTTCGGTGTCTCATTTTGGTGTGTGTGCGACTCTGGTTCTCCAAAATGGACGTTGGAGGCAACAGAAGCATGACGTTTGTTGCCAGACCTTCCTCCACAGCGCTGCGGAAGAAGGTCTGGCTAGTTCACACAACATTCAACATAGGAGAAAAACGTGCTCTGATTTATTGGCACACTCTGTTGAAGTTTAAAACTTTTAGATCTGCCCAGAGCCACTCTGGATCTGCCATAACCAATCACTATTTGGCCGTGACGTCGGCTTAGCATTGCTAGCGTTCGCCTTAGCCAACTCCTTCACCACTAACGTAGCGAGCTGGAAGTTTGATTTTACTGTGATTTTCCACCAACAGCACTCAGCAAAGATTGTTCTTGCTCAGGCTTTAACTTATGAATATTTGTCAGCGTTGCCACAACTGACTGAAAGGCTTCGCTCGCATCTTTCTCCGCCGCCAGTACAAACAACTCAACTCAAACTAGTAGCGCATGACCTCAACTTCATCGTTCTCAGCCACTCCTCTGTTTGCTGATTTGGACCGGTTAAAATTTGACCGGAGAAAACCCAACAATATACTGTAAACCCAGAAGTAGTAATGAATGAAAATAAAAATTGGGCGGAAGTACGTAAGAGGGCGGAGCCAGGCTAATCTTGGACATCCGTGAAGGACACACGGCAGAATTGAGGGACATCCAGCAAAACCTCCTGCAGCACCGAACCATCTCGTAAATGAAACGTTGTTGATATAGACTAGTTAACGCTACACTTGGCAGCAGGTAATGTCAGCCTAACGTTAGCTAGTAGCTGGCTTAAACATGGTGAAATTGCTGAAAGCTAAACGGTGCAGGCTTTATTTACACACAGATACACATACAGACACCATCTTTCTTCGGTAGATATAACTATGTCCCCAGTAATGGGCCCTCTGTAGCCTCTGAGCTGATGAGGGTCCACTACACCTGTTTCAGACTACTGATTTGATTTGTTAATACATTGTCGGTCGGCTCTATTACTGCAGTCTGAAATAAACTTCAAACTTCAATGATCACCAAAAACAAAATCAGTCCCACATACACAAGTACAAGTTGATTCAGTTGAGTCAAAGAAAGTATAAATACTAATGTCAGTATCTCTAATGAACAGCTGTTCTTAGAGCTAAATTCAACAGATGACAGCAGAGACAAATGGATGTTGTGATGTTTAGCAGGCTGGTTGTCTGACCCTAACCTTCATCTCTCCCCCTCACTTTCTCTCTTTTTCCATGTGTCCTTCTTGTCTTTCATTCTTTCCACTTCCGTTAACAATGTCTCGTGTCTCGTTTTACCTCATCTTCCCTTCCACCTCTATCTATCTATCTATCCTATCTCCACCTCTGTGTCCCTCTGTTTCCTCTGTCCTCCTCCTGTATTGCGTTCTTGTATTTGAATCTCGCTCCACTCTCTGACATCTCTTTCAGGACCATCCTGCTCAGTGTGATCTCTTTGCTGAACGAGCCCAACACTTTCTCACCGGCCAACGTGGATGCATCCGTCATGTACCGCAAGTGGAGGGACAGCAAGGGCAAGGACAGAGAATACATCGAGATCATCAGGTACCAAGAGGAAAAACAACCGCTCACACACAGCAGCCTTCACACTTGAAATCCGAGCTTGTCCATGCTGCAGGTACAGACTACCAGCACTCAAGCTCTGTGTGGCCTCATCTGCTTTTTTGTTTTTCTCTTCTGGCTTTGCTCCTCACAGGAAGCAGGTGGTGGCTACAAAAGCTGAAGCAGAGCGGGATGGCGTCAAGGTTCCCGTCACGTTGGACGAGTACTGCGTCCGCACCCAAGTCCCGCCCACAGATGACGGCTCCAACCTCTTGTACGATGACTACTACGACGACGAGGAACTGGAGGAAGACGACGAGGACGACAACGAGGACTGTTGCTATGACGACGATGACTCAGGCACCGAGGACTCCTGACCATGCCTTCCCATGATGTCTCCCTCTCGTCCCTGACCAGTTCCAAGCCTCACCCCCTCGCCACACACACACACACCTCCCTTTCTTGTCATGGACTGAACTTTAACTTCCTGCCCCCCGTCTTCCTCCTGAATCAACCCCTCATCCTCCTCACTTATCCCCCACCCTGTCCACCTTCTGTCACGTGCAGTCACAGTATGCACACTAAAACCTGATGAATCAAAGAGAAGAAAGCTACAGAGTTGTTTTTTTTTTTTTTGTTTCTTACATGTTTTTTTTTTTTTTTTTCATTTGTTGTCTGAGTTACACACAGTAGCACAACTTACAGGTAGTAGTACTTCCTTGTCTGCTTCCGTTTGTCTGCGCTGATAACAAAAAAAAACGTTTTAGCTCCAAGATCTGTTCCTTCTTCTGGCTTTGAGTCGAACAAAGTGTGTCCAATGACCAAGTTTCTTGTAGAAAACTTGGCGGAGGAACAGTCGCGCCTTTTATCTGACATCATCAGCAGGGTGGAATATAACGTCACAGGCCAGGTCAGAGTAAAACAAGCTGGGAGCGTTTGCAAAGTAGGCTAATTTAGAAAGATTGGCGCATTTTGTGTGTGCGTGTGTGTGTGTGTGTGTGTGTGTTTAAAAAGCTGAGTCACTTCTGTCTGTGAGCCATGTGTGTGACTTCTGGTTTAGCGAGCTGTTTGAAGCTGTGCCGTGCTTCTCCTCTGACCTTTCTTGAGCACCAAGGCTTGTGCTGCACCAAACAGGCAAGTTATCCGTTTAAAAAAGAAAAAAAAAAGAAGAAAAAAAGCTGTTCACACTCCCTTGTGCCTTCCCTCACTCCCTAATATCACAGATCTGTATGACTTGACTGAATAAGCCTGCCTCGGTCAAAGCAGCCAGGAAAAAAAACAAAGGTGTCCGAGGGAGATATTCAAGCTCACAAGGTCTCAGGTGGGGATACTGTGCAAACAGCACCCTCCTGATGGAACAAACTTATTTATAGATTAGTCAGATTTGTCAACGGCCTGAGTGAGAAAGGTGTAAGATCCAACAGCTGAACTGAAGACTGGAATGTAGATCAGAATTACACAATCGTCCTCTTGACTGCCACGCAGCCTTCAACATATAAGCACGTGCTACTAGTGGCCTGGATGCATTAAGAAACAGCTAGCTGAGCCTGCTGTTGCTCCTAAAAATCCAATGTACTGTATTGAAGAAAAAAAAAAAACCTATGCAGTCAGTGCTTGAATCTATTTAATACGCAGTGCTTTAAATGTGGCAGTAAAGCTGAGCCTTTTCAACAGTCTGACCTGAACTCCAGCTTGAGTTTTACAACCTGTAAGGGCTTTGGACTCACTATGTCCTTGGTTAGAGATGGACATGTGTAATTGCATCTGTCTTTTTATGTTTGTCGGTGGTTTGTTATTCTAATTTAGAGTAGCACAAGTCTCCAGAGCGAGAGTGAGATTGAACACCAGCTTTCAACAGAGCTTGCCCCTAGGGTGACTCTGTGTACTGGCTTGTTTTTTTCCTCCCCACCCTCCCCTTTCCCTGAAATGCTCTACTGGGCCGCAGCCATCTTGACTCACCTGAATCAATGAACCCTGTTACCTCAGATGAGATCAGGTAGCAGTGTGAGTGATTTAGAAGAATGAAAATGGCCTGATGAACATGCAGACTGACGGGGGGTGGGGGAGGGGGAGGGGGGGTTGTTCAGTCTGCACTGTCAGATGGCCCACTTCGTTTCTTCTCTCCTGCCAGGAGAGCTCTGTTGCACACTTAAGACCCATTCAACAGTATTTCCGATGAAATTCCTAACATCGCTGTGTGTGTGTGTGTGTGTGTGTGTGTGTGTGTGTGTGTGTGTGTGTGTGTGTGTGTGTGTGTGTGTGTGTGTGTGTGTGTGTGTGTGTGTGTGTGTGTGTGTGTGTGTGTGTGTGTGTGTGTGTGTGTGTGTGTGTGTGTGTGTGTGTGTGTGTGTGTGTGTGTGTGTGTGTGTGTGTGTGTGTGTGTGTGTGTGTGTGTGTGTGTATGACCGTTTATAAGATGTGCTGGGAAGTGTGGAGAAGAAGCAGAAATGGGAAGGAATGGGGGTTAGGGTTGATCTTTGAGCATGAACAGGAGAATGTTGTTCTTCACTAGCATGCTGTTATGATGTGTTTGTGGTTTTAGATCTGCTATAAGGGTCGGGGGTGCCCAGAGACTATGGTCTTCTACTCAATTTTATCTAAAACTGTTGCATTGTGAATGGGCTGACGGTGGTCTTTTTGTTTGTTTTTTTGGGGTGGGGGCTTCTTTTACTGTTTTGATGTAATCTTTTATTTCCAAATTGTGGTGCGAGCTGCAATGTTTTCTGTATTATATGTATTAATTGCTGCGAATAATGACCCGTTTGTTCATGGAAGAACGCAACTAAAAATACCAACTTATTATACACAAATATCATAGCAGCAGAAAACTTGTGCAGAACCAAAATTGACACAGCACACTACACAGTAATTGTTCCAGCCTTCTATCAAGCCCAGAATGCTCAGAAATTAGTTATCAATACTAATAATAGTAATTGACCGATTTCCGTCACACAACCTACGAATGATCCTTTTTGGGGTTTGGGGTGAATGGAATTTCATTTTTTTTTTTTTTTGTCAAACTACTGTTACTTTTATCGTCTTTCCTCCCCACTCGCCCCTCAGTTCTCTGAGCTCTGATTGGTGGCAGCATCACTGAGGGTAAAACCCAGCATATAGAAAACTACAAGAACCTCAGGAAAAAAAACAACTAACAAACAAAACAAATCCTTTTCCAGCTGAGTGAACCTGACCCCGGGGAGTCTCACTTTTTGGCTTCAAAGGACCGTTTACAATCTCTACCTTGATATGCACATGTGGATATTGGACGATCACTTGATGTTTGTTTTTTTTCTTGTTTATATTTTCTTTTTTTCTTATGGTTTGTAAATCTATTTAAAATCTGAAATAAAGATCTTTATTAGATATTGATTGTTTTTTTTTATCTTATTGAGGTTTGGTGTTAAATAGTTGACTTGAGTTTTAAAAGTCTTATCGTCCCTTTTCTGTGTTCTCTTGTAGACACTTAAAATGATGTGAATGAATGGAACTCGGAGCTATCTCTGAGAGGTAAGCCTATACTTTCACTTAATGTATGTTTTTAGTAACCAACCATGGAAAGTGCATGATGAGTTGTGTACCCAGTAGTCACCCTGCTGGACTCCGAGGGTGGTGGAGACTTTAAAGGATTTTCTGACACTTTTCATGTTCTAAGAAGTGGGAATTTTGGAAATTACTCTTTTAAATGGACATGGTTTCTTTTTCCTTGTCTTCTGTTACCTTTTTCACTCTAGACACGTGAAGACATACCAGACATTTCTGTATGTTCTGTTGATTGCTGTCCACGAACTGCATGTGAATTATCTCTCAGAAGCCTCTCTGTGTCAATATGGTAAACAAATCTGCTGAACATCAACATGTTGGCATTAATACTGTGAAAATGTTTGCATTTTAGTTTGCGGTGTAGCCTCGCAGCTGCTAGCATATCTGTGGACTCTTGTCAGATTAAGAATGGTGCTGGTCTGTGAGGCATTACATGCAACTAGACTACAACAAGCAGTGGTAAGGGTGCCGAAATATGGACAAGAAACAATTGTGATAAGTCTATATTTTTATGAGATTATTTTTTGGGGGTTTGGCCCATAGGACTGCCGCATACTGGATGTTTTTCCCTTTTCACACCATTCTTTGTAAACCCTAGAAATGGTTGTGCGTGATAATCCCAGTAACTGAACAGATTGTGAAATACTCAAACCGGCCCGTCTGGCACCAACAACCATGCCACGCTCAAAATTGCTTAAATCACCTTTCTTTCCCATTCTGACATTCAGTTTGGAGTTCAGGAGATGGTCTTGACCAGGACCACACCCCTAAATGCATTGAAGCAACTGCCATGTGATTGGTTGATTAGATAATTGCATTAATGAGAAATTGAACAGCTGTTCCTAATAATCCTTTAGGCGAGTGTAAATTGCTGTTGACACTAAAATCACAATCCTCCTCCTGTCTGACATGTTTCCTGTCTGGTCTTTGCAACTTTACTGGAGACAGAAATTACTTTTTTGTTTCACTTGCAGATAGTATTTTTGGTAGATCTAACTTCTTGGGCAATGCAGATATTTTCAAGAAAGTAATGAAGGTTCTTGCCACTGTCTTTTCTTTCAGGTGCCTTTAGAAATGAATGTGATCCTGCAAGAACACTGAGGTAAGACTGTTCTTGCCTAAATAACTACCAGAGTGCAATAACTTTTTCATTTGTGGAGACAAATGAGGTACCAGCTGCTCTGGTGTATGTTTTTCCTCAGCTCTCCTTTTTTATTTTAGTGTGAATTACAGCTCTCTGTTTGATATGTTTTGATTTTGTGACAGCTTCATGCCTCTAGGGGGCAGCAACAGCTTGTTTCTTGTTACATTTCAGCTGTTTGTGGTCTGTAAGAAGCCAGAGGTAAATCCTAGATTTCAAAACAGTCTCTCATTTGAGGGTCATTTTATAGTTTTTTGTTTCAAAAGCAGTCTATTAAAATGTGTGTTTCTCTTCTTTTCTCAGCTCAAATGTTTGGGATTCTGCAATCAACACCACAATTTAAGTTTAGGCCCATATTGTTGTCATGCATTTGTCCTCCCATAGGGGGCGCTGCCATCCCCTTAAATATACAGACATTAGAGAGTAAGTAATAAGGGCCATATATTTCACCCTCTCATATGAAAGTGCTAAAGTATCTTCTTGTTCATTTCTACTTTTCTCATCATCCACTGCGACTTTGTACATAGACTGTCAGTGTAACTCATGTGGTGCTCCCTTATGCTGCTCCTGTGCATGAGTTATAGACCTTTTAAAGGTTTATTATCTCCACTCTCATTTCCTTCTGGTAAAGTGGACCCACTTATGGCAGTAATCTGGAATATGAAAATCATCAATCTGTGAATTGCCATGAAGGAAGTTTCACCTGACGACAAAAAGTGTGTGTGTGTGTGTGTGTGTAATCCAGTATAATTGCAGCACGCTGTGTATGGCATCAGCATTATGTTATATCTCAACAACGTGTGTGTGTTCTTTCCATGTTTTTTTGTTTTGTTTTTTTGAATACTATCAACTCTGCCTTGAGCTCCCAGGTCATCCCATCTGTCTCTCTCTCTCTCCCCACCCCCAAACAGAACTATACAGAGTCCATCAAATTTGTTTCCTGTGGCGACAGGTCTGACATTTTGCCCTGCGTGTGTTCAATCCAAATGCCAGTTCAGCAGACCGGAATAAGCAAGACACTGAAATGATCCTGGCATTTGCAGCATTGCTCCTTTCTCTCAGTGGTTTATTTCATACAGTAAAAAGGAATACTCTGTCTAAACTGCAGGGAATAAACCTGGATCAGAGACAGATGTTAGCCTTCAACCCACCGGCCTCTCTCACACTGTGACCTTCTGTCCCTGTACATACATGATTCTGAAGTATGTGGTAATGTAATAAGGTTACTTTTACTTTTGTTACTTTAAGTATATTTGATGCTAATACTTTGGTACATTACTTAAGTAAAAATTTGAATGCAGGCCATTTACTTGTAACAGAGTCTTTCTACACTATGGTATTGCTACTTTGACTTAAGTACAAGATCTGACTGGTAGTTATACCTGTCTATCCACTGAGAGAGCAAGCATGTTCAACCACACTTAAACACTTCTGTATTATCCACTGAGGAACTGCACTTCTATACTTTTGGGTGTGTAATAGCCTCAGTGTTCTTCACATTGTGAGGCTGACAGAGATGTAGGGTCCGGCCCCGTTAATGAGCGCAGAACAAACGCGTTAACCTTTTCTCATGCTGTCCTCGCCTCAGATGCTGAAGATTCAGACGCTTGTGTACCGATCTCATTATTTTGTAAAGGAAGCTGTGTGTAAAGGAACAGTGTGAGCACGGAGTACTATAACGTTGAAATGGTCCTCAGCAGATATTGTTTCCATTTCAATAAACTTACACATGTTTTGTGTACTTCTGTTGAATTTAAAAGGCAGTTTTTTCTTTTTCAACAATTAAGGGGCTGTATTCTGTAAACACTTCAGGTTCTCTGTTCAGCTGTAGTGATGACACATGGATTAATTTATTAGGCAATAGGCTAAATATTCATCACCATCTGTTTTATACTCTGTGTGTGTGTATACAGTATGTATATATGTACGTGTGTGTGTATGTATGTATGTGTATATATATATATATGTGTGTGTGTGTGTGTGTGTGTGTGTATGTATGTATGTATGTGTATATATATATATGTGTGTGTGTGTGTGTGTGTGTATATATGTGTGTGTGTGTGTGTATATATATATGTGTGTGTGTGTGTGTGTGTGTATATATATATGTGTGTGTGTGTGTGTGTGTGTATATATATGTGTGTGTGTGTGTGTATA
>JABXJD010000004.1:10645000-10666611 GCA_013375575.1 Percina caprodes
TACAATGTAAATAGTCGTGAAAATAAAGGAAACACATTGAATGAGAAGGTGTGTTCAAACTTTTGGCCTGTACTGTATATGTGTGTATGTATGTGCATGTATATACTTTGTGTGTGTGTGTGTGTGTGTGTGTGTGTGTATGTATATATATATAGCTCTAAAGCAGAGAATGTACCCTAAAGTTAACATCTACATAAATGATCATCAAGAAACATCTCATACAGACCGAATGTCAATACACGTTTTGAATCACTGTAATTTTCAAATGTTTAGAGTGTCAGGCTGTCAACCACACAAAACAAACAATTTGAAGATGTCAACTAGAGCTCTGGAAAATTGGGATGTGCATTTCACTATTTTCTACTAAACATGTCTAACCAATAATGAAAATCTGTTCAGGTGCAGCAGTTAGTCAACTGATCTGGTCAATTGTGGTTGAGACTTGGGGCAGTCTGAAGTGCATAATTATCACGGTTTGACAAACCTTTTAAAACATGTTTTGCTAGACAAGTGTGACAGGTCTATATTATGCTGAATGAGCTTGCCCTGGCTTCAGATGGCAGACAGCAGTGGGTGAGGGTTCAGATGTGCCTTTGCAATCTATATGGTAAGTGGCTCTTTTCAGAGGTTGAGTACGTCAGAGAATAAACTCTGAGACCTCAGAAGGCAAAATGTATAATTATCTACACTGCTTTCCATGCGTGTGTCCTTGTTAAGTCCGGGTTTATTTTCATTACCTCGTGAAGAATGTGCACTATGGCCACATCAGAAACAAAATAACAGATATATCCTAAATTTACAAGTACAAAAGTAGGGCATCAAACAAGTGTAATAAATTAGGGGAACTATGACAAATTAATTTCTTCATGTAGGCCAAAAGGCTCCACTGTGTTAAGACTGATAAAGGAACTGAAGGCCGATCTTATTGCCATGACATTTGGAACAAATATTAATGCCCCCCTCTGGATGAATTTCAATAACTTTGATGATCCTCCGTTTGTTCATTGTGGCGTCATCAGGCCCATTTTTATTTGTCCAATATTTTGATTTATAACCAAATATCTACACAACTTTTGACATCAGCCTCAGTTGTACTGTGTTTTGTGATTAATATATTTTCCAAACTTTACTTCGTTGCTTATGGAATCAAGAACATAAAGTAATAGAGAAATCCTTCAGATTTGATACTACATTCCCCTGGGCTATAAAAAAAAGTTTGAAATGAATCTTATCTTCCATCTGAGTGAGGCAGAGACCGGCAGAGCTGACACCTCTTCCAGGCTTATTCACATAAACTGTTTTAATCAGCGGTTTGTCAAGCTTTTGTTGCCACTGTCCTTGCTGTCACCGGATATTTACTCTCACAGTGGAAATCTGTACATTTCTAAATCCCTTCCTGGCAAATCAATGCAGCGCTGTTATTGGCTCTATGCAACTGATCTTTGATAAAAAAGCGGCCTGTCCCTCTCAGTCTGCAGGTTACTTGACTTAAAACCAAGCAATCTGGACAAATAAAGGTCTTTTTGTCCTGCAGATCAATGAAGTCAGCAGGGCCCTTCCTATTTTAGACTGACAAATGTATTTGTTGCCATAACAAAGTTTCCAGGGAAACCGATGGGTGGTGTTTTAAGCCTCCATCTCCTTCCAGGCAGTATTGCGACCGTTGACTTCAACTCTAACCATAACCATAACCATAACCATAACCATAACCATTGCCTAACTTGAAACCAAAGACAGACAGACGAAAACAGAGAAAAAACTAAATTGAATTAAACCACACAGGTGCATGTGCTCCACGCAGCATTGTCTGCTCGGCTGCATGTGCTTTTCCAGGTCAAACTGTCTTATTATCCATAATGATTTTCTGACACACAAAAGCTGTGTGTTGTCGGTGCCATGGGGGTAATCCCAAACAAAACTGTCTCTTTTGATGAGGCGTGAGCTGAAAAAACAAAGTGTCAGGTCTCTTCTTCTCTTTAATGGTCTTTATGTCTTTGGGAGAAAGCTTGATTTTTAAAGAGGGAGTGTCATGTTAGGCTGAATGATTGAGATGCAATAGAGTTAAATCAATTAAAATATAATAAGAAAACAAGTTGAGTAAAGCAGAGTGGCAGTGATCTCCTTATTCTATTATGTCGTTATTATGTGCTACAGCACAAATATTCCCATAAAACATCATGAGATGGAGCTGTGACTGTCCTGGTTAATGATGTTAAACCCATCTGAAAAATTCATCCGCCTCTGATATGTAGCCAGTGTGTTTTCGTGTTAGTTTTGCTGGGAAACACGGAAGCGCACAGTTTGATCTTATTGGTCAGCTGCAGCCCTGTGCCGTTTATAAAACGCACACAGGACAACAGGCGCTCCGGAGCTGAGACTGTGAGTGCGCAGAGCAGCGCCGCGGAGCGCACAGGCTTACCCGGGGAGAAAACACCTGTTACTGACGGAGCAAGTACGGTGAGTAGCCTATATTATTATTATTATTATTATTATTATTTTGCAGACAGAAGCAGTGTGTTACCATCAGACTACACGAAGACAACGGTTTTGAGAGGTTTTGGAAAACGGACTGGTGCGCAAACGGAGGAAGCATCGCACCTGTTGAATTGCTTGTAACTTTTATTGAATATTTTTCTTCAACTTTTGTATATTTAACTATCAAGTTTGTAGCTAATTGGAATAATTAATCCTAGAAACATTACTATTATTATTTAAATTCGCAAAATCGACTATACATTTTTTTTCTCTTTCTTTTCTCCACCTGGCCTTATATAGTTGAAGTAAAAGCTAGAATTAGATCTGCTTTTTGTTTGTTTAAAGAGAAAAAAATGCAAACGATAAGGGGCCATAAATATTTAATGTCAATACAACACTGATGTAAATGATACAATTAAGAATGCGACTTTAAATTTGGTCCTTTAAAATAAAATAAAAATAGTTGTTGTCAATCTATTCCTAGACTGACTGTCTGTATTTACACCACCGATCAATGAAGCCTCTCTGCTGTCTAACACGAGTATGCCTGTTTCAGTCTTTGTAAATACTGTGCATCGTATGTATTTGTCTATTCAAAGACTTCACATTGCTGCCAAGTTGATACTACGTGTTGGCTGTTAGTTCCCTTGCCCTAAAATGCAATAAGTCAAGGAAATGAACTGCAATTCAAGAGAGTTTTTCTTAAATAACTACAGCATCTGTAGTCAGTAGCTCCAAAGGTTTAGAATGCTGTAGTGCAATATTTCCTTTTTTTTCTTTATTATTATTTTTAATCATTTAGATGCTTAAGGCTTATCTGCATCATCAGATCTACACCAGGTGTTATTTTCATCTCTCTGATCCCTGTAGAGTAACCATCCTCTGATCATTTACCCCCTCCCCCGTGTGTTATTAATTGCAGACAAACCTGACTGCATCTACTTCACACGCCCACTCACCCCACTGTCTTGTGGGACCATGTGGGTTCTTGATAAGATCCGTGGGTCGGTGGAGACCGGCGTGCTGCGTCAGGGGGAAAACGGAGACAAGAAAGGCGCCGCCTACAGCAACGTTCTCACCCCTGACAAGATCCCAGACTTTTTCATTCCTCCAAAGCTGGTCAGTGGCCCCCCAGAACCTGACATTCACAATGTAAAGCCCAAAGAAGGACTCCAACCCTCAACTTCAGAGCAAATTATCGGTAGTGGGAAGAAGATCAGCAGCCCAAGAAGTCCACGCCTGGTATCCAAGATCGCAGGAGACACCAAAAACTTACTGAGAGCAGCCAACCGGCACATTATACAGATAGAGAGTGCCGATGATGTTGGAGACACCAATGCAGACCCTGGGTCGCAGACAGCAATGTCCCTGCCTTATGTACCCAAGACTCAAACACCTTATGGCTTTGCAACCCTGAAGGAAAGCCCCCACACTCGCCGTAAAGAGTCACTTTTCCACTGCGAACTTACCAGTCCTGTCACCTCCCCAAACACCCAGAGGAAGACCCAGGGGAGAAGCAGCGAAGGGGGAAACCACCTGAACCCAGGTGACTTCAACACTTCTCACATGAATCCGTATCGGTACTTTAGCGGAGGGGAAAGTGACACCTGCTCATCAGCTGAGTCCTCTCCCTTCAGCTCTCCCCTGCTCTCCCGCTCTGCCTCCCTGCTTAAGATCTTCACCCATGAGACACAGGCAAAAGTTGGGAAAGTCAAGCGGACGTTCGCTCGCCACAGCTCCCTCTCCACCGATGAGTGCAGCTCTGCTGAGCCCAGCCCCAACATCCAGCGACGGCTCCACGTCCCCTCACTGCACGGTGCTGGAGCGTCAGACCACGGGCTACATCGGGAGCACACCATCAACCTGCACAAAGGCGGGACGGTGAGAATCAGCGCCAATTACGACTCCAGCACCTCCCGTCTGCTCATCCGGGTCCTGGTGGCGGAGAGTCTTTACGACAAGCACTTTGACATCAAGAGCATTAACTGCTGTGTGTCTGTCTACCTGAACCCGGGCAAGCTGCAGAAGCAAAGGAGCAACATCATCAAGAACAGCCGCAACCCAGTCTTTAACGAAGACTTCTTCTTTGACTCGATAAGCTTGCTTCAGGTGAAGAACCTGTTAGTGAAGTTCAAGGTGGTCAACAAAGGCACCAGCCTCAAGAGGGACACCCTGCTGGGAGAGCGAGAGGTGCCTCTACCCAAGCTGCTCTCAGAGGTTTAAAACCACAGGACCCGGAGGTCAAAGGAGGCAAAAAATCAAGGATTGAAACTTAAATTAGATGCTTGCACTTATTTCTATTCAAACTGCTCTTTTTATTCCAGTAGATGAAAATGCTGAACATTACAATGAAGGTGGAGGTAATGAAATATTTTCCCAGAAGGAAAGTGAGGCTTTTTTTTCCCTTTTTATTTGAGATCTAAAAATGTCAAAAATGAACATGTTGATGTAGCATACGTGAATGGATGAAGGATTGATGGATGTCAAGGCTTGCCTGGTTCCTTTTTCCCAATAATGAAAGCTCATTAAACCAAGCCGGGCGCAACAGCAACAGATGATTTCAACAGATGAAAGGTTTTTTTCTGGACAGCCAACTTCCTCAGCCCGGTCAGGTTCAAAGGTTTGACAACACCTGTGCATCAGCCTGTCTTGGTATCCTTGCCTGGACTGTTTTCGCCATCATGGTTTTATTATTGTAATGTGACATAAATCCACAGCAGCACAAGATGTGATTCTACATTACCTACACCGTGTGTTCTGCACAAAGATGCTTTTGTAAATCAGTGCTTTGAAGTGGCAATACATTCTAATGTGCAAATGACCCTTTGATCCCAGTTGCCATGGCCCACTCCTACAGAGGAGGGCGAGGGACAAACAGAGAAGCCACAATAGCCACATTTACATGCACATCAAAAATGCAAAGTCCTATGAATGCCATTATCCGATTATGTCTGTCTAATTATATTGTTAATAACAGACAGTAGAACTGCAGTAACATGTGCTGCCAAAATTTCTACATTTTGTCTGTAATTTAGTACATTTGAATGTTAAAGTAAAAGGTGTACTGTTGAGGTTTCTCTTAAACAACAAATAGTAATAATTTAATATGTACTTATTTGCTGTTTGGTTAAAATCCCTTGAGCCTTTTGAAGGACGTGTGTTAGACGTTCCCGCTGCAGTGTGTCAGGCATGCCCCTATCCAGTGTGGACACCTTGATTAAATCCTGTGAAACTAGGCAACAAGCTCTCGACACATCTTCACTCTGCATTCAGACCCGTTGCCGATGCCTCTGTGTTATTCTGCACAGATTCTCAATTCCAAGAACAACTCAGACGATTGTTTTTAGTCGGTCACACAGCTTTAGTCAAATCTGTCTTACTAACATTTGTTTTGATGTTGCACCTAAAGAAAAGCCTTTAACAAATTTCACTGCTTTTTAGTTCATTTTGACAGCAATGTGACAAAAAACAAAATTATTAAAAGTCACACTTTTACACTGTGTAATCAAATTAAACACATGTAAGCAGAATTAATAGTCCTCAATTTATGCATCCAGGCTGCTGCTTTCGTCACAGTATTGGCAGTGGACAAATACATGCTAGTCAATTTATTAAATGTCTCATATAAGAAGAACAGAGAACCCGCATGCCATGAATATATCACTGACATACCGGTGTTTGCATGACATGCTCAAAGTTTTATGAAACCCTAAAGCCTTAGTGTGTGTGTGTGTGTGTGTGTGTGTGTGTGTGTGTGTGTGTGTGTGTGTGTGTGTGTGTGTGTGTGTGTGTGTGTGTGTGTGTGTGTGTGTGTGTGTGTGTGTGTGTGTGTGTGTGTGTGTGTGTGTGTGTGTGAGTGATAGATGGAGAGAGAGAGAGAGAGAGAGGAGAGAGAAAGTATGTTTTGATTAGCATGACATTTTATCCAAAGTAGTTGATTTTCTATGTAAGACGTAAGTATTTTGTCAAAATGCTTTTGAATGTGTTGAAACGTGTGTTGGATTTGTACTGTATATAACTACATTACGTTACTAGTTTCTACAATTGTCGGCAAAATGCCAATTATGCACTAACGAGTGAGCAGTGCTGATGAGAGGCGTTTTAATTATGTCTGTTTTAACTTTAATGAAGCCCAGGGGGAAGAGTTAGAAATGTCAAAATTGAAATAAGGAATACAATACTGTGTTTTGATGTGAACAGCAGTTCTTGCCTCGGAGGAGAGCGACTACAGTCCGAGGCATCAGAGTGATGCTAATTACTGAGGTGTCTTACACACTGCCCCACTTCACTTCTGAGAGGATTACTCTCATCTGATGTTTGTAGCTCACTTGTAGCACTGTTCTTGATGTGTTCTATATCCGTTATATACAGTGACACTGCTGGTTGGCTTTGTTATAGTGTGAAAGTCAGTAAACTGTTGTAACCCCTGTTGCAAACATACAGTGCCTGCTTGTATAGTTATTGTATTTTCTACTGAAGCTTCCTAAATTGTACTGAACCCTGTTGTTACCAAACCCTTTCTGAGGGTTCTTCAAGCATGATTAACATACTTCAGTAGTGTCAGTAATAACTTTCAGTGGATTCATATTGTGCAGTGGTGGGTTGCCTTGTGCTCTGATTCTAGATGAGGATTTGCTGCTGACACAAATGTTTAAAATAATACATCTGAAATATAGGCGATGTGTTCTGCAAACTTTTGAATAACTAATTGCTTGGACTGTTTTCATGTTGCTTATCATTTAATAGAAATGCAGGAGGAAAAAAACAATAAACAATTATACTACTTCAAGCCAGGACGTGTTACAGATTCATATTCTGCAAATGGTGGAAAGTTGGGCCACGTGTCTGAATAGAACAACCTTATAGCATATCTGAAGACTTGTAATAAAATGGTTACACTTTTGCGCTTTAAAAAACAAAATTCTCATTTTTGACAAGCAACCAATGTTGGACTCTTGTCTCTGAATGGTTTCAGAAAAAGCAGAAACCAAAGAAATTTAACAACATAGAACCACAAAGTTGCATCACTTTTTGCTGTCATGAGCAGGGGACTTATTGAATTGGTTTGTGCACTTTGTATTGCTTTTGTGGTGGATTGTGAGTCCAGCTGGAGGCTAGGAGTGGGAAACACCAGACGCCTCATCACGATACTTATGTCACCATACATTATTATTCTGCGATATATTGCAATTTATTACCTTTTTTCCAACGTCTAATTTTTCCGAATTTCAAATCATGTCCCCAAAAATTAATTTTATTGCTGCAAAATCACATTGTCAAGCAGGCAAACTGACCAACACATATATAATAAAAGATCGATACTTGGCACCTGCGTATCGATACAGTATTGCTACGGAAAATATTGCAATACTATGCTGTATCGATTTCTTTCCCCACACCTACTAGAGGCTTCTCTCTAACATAAATATATTGGACATGAAGCAGAAGCGGAGGTCCTGATAAGACTGCTTAAATGCGTTTTTGAGGTAGTCATAAAACATTTTTTGTTTTTCTAAAATGTAAACACTTATCCGTTTAACTTGCAGCTTTGCTAGCAAGCAAATGGCCTCAAAGTTCTTGGATAGATTAAAAATGGGAAGATAACTTGCTACCTTATTCATATAAAGGGATTATTCTCTGTTTTTATTTCTACTTCCATCAGTCTAAGTAGGTTTAGTCTCCTGCTGACATTAGCATGTTATGTTAGCATCAATTTTAAAGTGTAGCTGAAACTGAAGGAAATTTTATTTGGTTGTTTTCATGGAATAGGTAAAACTTGCTTTATTTCCGAGAGTTAGATGAGAAGATACCACTCTCCTATCTGTAAGCTACAGTACGTAAATACTGAGCAGCAGGTGATTAGAATTAGCTTAGCGTAAAGATGGAAGACGGTGTGAAACAGCTAGCTTGGCTGATTCAGAAGTTAGTGAAAACAATATGCCTACCAGTACCTCTAAAGCTGATTAATTAATGTGTTTTATTGCAATTACTTATACACAAAACAAAATGTAACGATGATAAATTGTGGTTGTATGGGGAGTTGCGTGCTAGTGACTTAGCAAACTATTCTTTGAAAGGTGACACAAGTGGAAATATTGACCTGTTGGTGGTGCTAGATAAAATGTCAGCTGACCACTAAAGGCAATCAGGATTCTCCCTTTGAGGATCATGAATATGTGTACCAAATGTTATGGCAATTCATTCAATAAACAGAACCACACTCGGATCACGCGGATCGTGTGGTTAAAAACAAGGTTGGTTATTTTGGTTGACTTTTGTTTGATCCACAGAGGATAACATTTTATTTAGCCTGCTGGTGGGAATCAGTCCTTGTATCCCTGCACTCAATAGCTGTTTAATAGAGAGAGAGTAGAGCAATCTGGCTGATGACATTTAACCCTCGTGTTGTCTTCCCGTCAAAATTGAAAATCAACAATTTTGTTGACTTTTTCTTACGTTTTTGTCAATTTTTTCAAGGTTTGTATGTTTTTTGACACTAAACTAAGTTAGTTAACTTTAGTTTACAATTATTTTTGGAATTAATGATCAATAAAACTAATTTATAGGAAATTATACCTAATTACGTTGAGTTACAAAAGCAGAAATTAGGAATTATTTCGACTAAAATTAAAGGAAAGTATGTTGATGGGAATCAGGAATCAATCATGTTATTTTGGGTAGTTTAAAAGAACATTGATATAGGACAACGGGTCAATTTGACTTTAGGACAACATGAGGGTTAAAATGAGAATTGAGTAAAGTGTGAGTATGTATGTGTGTTTGTGTGTGCGCACAAGTATGTGTGCGTGTGTGTGAGAAAGAGATGGAGATTGAGAGTGATGGTCAACTTTGTTAAATATACTGTACCTACCATATGTCCCCAAGTGTCCCTCAAGTCTTCCTGTCTTGACAGGTTCTCTCTGAAAAATGAAACTAAAAAGTGCCCGTCCTTTACTTGACACTGAAATCTTTCTGATGGAAGCTGGTTTCCATGTGTAGTTGCTGTTCTGTTTGTTTGTTCTTGTTGTGTCTGGTAAAGGTAGAAACTTTTTTACTGTAATGCTACAACCACTACTGTGTTAATGGATGTGAAATACTTTAATTAAAGGAAAAGTTTCACAGCATATCTGCTTATGTTGTTATTGATTTACAGTTCATCAGTGCACCTACCAAGATGAGGGGATGTTTGTGTCAATAAAGTACAATAGAAAGTAGAAAATATTTTTAAACTTTTTTGCTTTTAAAGCTTTTATAGAGGTGATATATTCCAATTTTCTTTTCTATGAATATAAGCAGTATAACTGTTTTAGTGCACTTTTCATCAGATGTTGGCAGATGGTATTCAGCTGCTCGGCTTGCTCGATAGCTTGCTTGATAGCTTGCTAGCTTCGCTATGTTCCACAACTCATAATGTTATCTTACCTGGTATGTTTTGTCCAGCGTCTTTTTGTCAGCTGACAAGCAAAAGAAAGAAGAAACAGAACAAAAATAACAAACAAACAGGAGCAAAACCTATTACTTGTGTGAATAAATATGCATCCTGGTACCAAACACTCAGGCATTCAGCAAGACGTCACTTATAGACTTTGGGGTGAATATTTCTAATAATAACATTTTCACAGTCTTATATTTCCATAGTTTTCCGACAGACTTTTTCTCAATTGCTTAATTATCAACATCATAAGTGTAATTAATGGCTCAATTCCAATAGGATCAATGCAGAATTTGTCTCTTCCCATTTACTACCATACATATTTTTTGTGAAATAAAATGGTTTCAAAAAATCATGAACAGACATTAACAGAAAATGACATTACTAACATGCAATACCAGTTAAAACACTAAGTTATAGCAATGGATAAAAACTATTTAAAGAAGTAAAAATCAAAAAAAATATTAAGACAAAACAAATATGGGCTATCCTACTGGTAACATCAGAGGATGCAAATTAAGTGGTTTTATTTTGCCTGCTAAAAGAAACATTTAAATGATTTTCATCCAGAGATTTAATAGCACCGCTCTTAAGGAAATCTTTTTTTATTGGGTAGTATCACTGGCAATTTTGTTTTCTTTCTGCTAGACACAATAAAAATGTCTAGAGGTGCCGACTTTTGTCCACCTATCATGTTATTGGTCACCTTTATCAGCTTATTCAATAAGGTTTCCAAAATCAAGACCAAATACTAAAACAGACTCAATTAATGAGCTATAAGATAGTGTCATCAATTTCTGAAAAATGTGCTTGTGACTGAGAGAATGAAAACAACGTGCTCATCAATGTTCAGACTTTGAGTAAATTCCCAACATTTTCTGTCAGGATCACCTCATCTCATCTCATCTCTGCTCTTCCTCTCTCCTTTCTGTCTTTCTAATTACCACAGTAATGTGACACTGTCACTCCCTCAGACTAACCCCAAATTCTGTTAATCACGTCGTCCCACTTAAAATCCCTTATCTAACAGAGGTTTCAGCCCTCCTGTCCTTTTCGACCGCTGTCCCTCTTCTTATTAACACCAGACCCAAACTGAGATATTAAATCTCATCTCTACCATGCTGTCTGTAATTAGAAGGTACTGCATCATCACCATTAGCCTCAGGGAGGAGTCAATCTTGGAGCTGCATGTTTGGAGAGGAAGTGTGTAGGAGGCCTATGGAGATATGAGCACACACAAACACCAGGGAAACGGTAATGACTGCTGCCAATGTCACATTTTCTATGCCTCTGCATGTTTATTTGTTCTTTTCAAGTGATGTCAAATGCAGCTCAAATGTATAAAGTGAAACTGGTCGCGTGTGTTAAATCTGCAGTTTCTTTTAGCGTTATGGAAACCTTTAGTGTCTTTGAGCTTGTTGTTTTGGTTTTAATGCCCATGATTTTAAAGATTTATTTTACTCTTACTGCTCTCATCAACATCGTTAAAAAAAACTAAATGTGTAAAAGTGAATGTGTTTAAAGCTTGTTCCACTTCCACCAAGTGTTCAAACAAGATTCTACAGCAATCCAGTCTGTGAGGTAAACTTTAGGATCAGCAGAGCTTTGCGCTAAATCAGAGTACAAACTGTGTGTTCCATTTGTACTCAGAAGTTGGAATTTCTCAGTTCTAAGTCAGAAACACGACCTCCTGAAGTCGGATTTCTGAAATCCATGGCTGCTTCGTGCATCAACAGTATTGAAAGCTGTAGTAATATGCAGTTTATTGGCACATCTGCTTTCTTTGTGTCTTATTAAATCATTCTTAAACTGTAGGCTACTGCCCAACTTCTACCTGTGGACATATTGTTAAGGTGTTTTTATGCACCAAAAAACAGCCTAATGTGTTGTTATCAACTGATATTGCGAACAATGGCTAACCGGATTATGGCAAACCCCACAGTGAAATCCACCTTATTTGGAAATTCAACTCAGGTGTGACGTCATTCCCAGCTCCGGCTTTTTCTTATATTGGAAAAATGAATTTTTCGCAAGTTGTTGCGATATTTCCGTCTACTCTGGACTACAGTACAGAACTCAGAAGCGTGCATGCATGCCTTCAAGGGGTAAGCCTCTCTCCACAACGCGGACCTTCTATGGCGCCAGATCGATGCTACAAGCCATCACCTGCCGTTAGCATTCCATTGACTGCAATTCATGTTGACGTCACTTTGCCAGTGAATAACTTTACATCTGAAGCGTTTAAAGACTCTATTTGTCCATTGATAATTTCTAAAGAAACATGACATGTGAAATCCATGAAATAATAAACAATAACAGAAGATGGAAATCATTTCAAAACGTTTTAGCTATCTATGATTGTTTGATTGCTGTTAACGTTAGCTCAAAACGCCATTCAACTGACAGTCTTTGTTATCTTTGATTGCTAGATTGTAGCTAAGCTAGCAGTCATTTCAGAAACGATTTAGCTATTGTTGGAATTTAAAATGTTATATGTGCTTAAACATTGTGTGTGATCTGCATTATACATTTAAGCTAAAAGGCAAACAAATTAGTCACATTCCAACTGAAAGATAACGATAAGCACACGAACATATCACATTATTTATGGTCTAGAGACCCCACACTTAGTGAATAAGACCAGGGGTCCAAGAGACAAAGAGCCAGACGTAATAAAAAGGATTCACATGTCAACATCTGAGACTCGGACTATTAATTGACTGACCCCTGAGACCGGAGTAGGATTTAACTCCAACTCTATCTATGATTGTTTGACTGCTAATGTAAGCTCAAAACGCCATTCTGACAACCTTTGTTGTGTTTGATTGCTAACTTGTAGCCAGCAGTGAACAACCTTTGTTAAGTAGGTCCGTTTTTATTATGTATTGATATCACAAAAGCCTCTCGTTAGCATCTTGTAGGCTACTTGTTGCGAAGTGACGCATGCGCGACTTAAAGCAGCACTCGACTCACATCTGGCAGTGACACATCCAGAGCAACGGGATTTGTTGGTCCATTTCTTTAACTGTCTATGTGTTGTTTGGCTCGATGCGTGTCACCTGTTGGTTGCAAAGAGCTAGCTACGCAGTGCCCACTGGGAAGCGAATATGATATTTTTAGACTGGCGAGTTAGTAGTTAGTAATGTTTAAAATAAAGCAAAACGTTGCAAAACATGAGTTTCTTTTAATCTCCTAGGAAAACATTGTGAGAACAGATAAAAAGCTCTTTACGTCTCTTAAAGAGCATCGCGTCGCGGTCGTGCCTGTTCTGAATTATGTGTGGACTGTCGTCAAGTTCAGCTGTGAAAGACTTGTTAAGTTTACCAAACACCTCGTCGTTGGGGAACGGCGACATCTATCTAACGTTACTAACCGGTAGGGCAGATCATTTATTACTTTGATATCGTGTGACATGATGTAACAATACTGCATTTTTTTGTAGCTAGCTAACTTGCCAAACACAGCTAACGTTAACCTAGTAACGTTGATGTAAGCTAGCTATATGTTTGGTTTTTAAGGGACGTCGTGCCATATTATTCACCTCTGTTGTGACATTTGTTTTTCTTTAATCGTAAGAAAGCAGATAACTTTGTCTTGAAGAGGAACAAAAGTAACGTTGTAGCCTCATTGTCGCTCACGACGCTGAAGTTGGCTTCCGATTTACAGCGTCCGATTCAGCAAGGAACCACAACATTGCTGATTGACTAATCCTATTTGATCCTACTTAGCCTTATCAAACCTGGACTAAATTATCCATGAGAGGCTAAAGATTCTTAAAAACATAGTTTCAGATTTGTCAGCTTTATTCTGTTTGTGAAAATGCAATACAAGGAGATTTTTACTGTTTTTACACATTTGACCAGGTCCAGATCCAAAACCACTGTACCCAGACCAAACATTTTCACTATTTATTATTCAGGATCCCACACAAGCAACAGACTCATACAGATCCTCTTCCCAATTTATCCACACACAAAAACACAGATTTCCTGTGCCAGCTGCACACAAGACTATGCCACTGCCAACACCCGCATACTGTGGCGACAAGAAAATGTTTTCCAATATCCCTCATCTGCCGTTCTTCATTTCCATCCTCTGCCGGATGTCTCTCCCAGCTTGTAAATTGATTTATTATGCTGTCCTCCTGAGTAGGGTGGAGGATGGGGGGGGGGACAAAGTGGATGCTAGGGGTCTGGGAGAATGGGTGCAGGTTCTGGGTGTGATGTGGCAGCAACAATGAAAACCTATACTCTGTAGGGCAAATTAGATTGGGTCAATTTCTAGCGCCTGCTTCCTTGAATTGAGGGAGGAAAGGTTTAGGGCTGTAATTGGCTTTGGGATTACTATGGCAACCACAGAGCAGAGTAGTTCGTTGAGTAAAGGAATTGTGTGTGTGTGTGTGTGTGTGTGTGTGTGTGTGTGTGTGTGTGTGTGTGTGTGTGTGTGTGTGTGTGTGTGTGTGTGTGTAAATTACAATCCAGTATCATTGCAGCACGCTGTGTATGGCCTCAGGATTGTCATATCTCAATAAACATGCTCCACAAGCAAATTTGATCATTTCACATGTGCAGATATCGCTCTTCGTGCAGAAATTCAACAATTGAGTGACCAGGCATGTGTGAGCATGAAACTTAACATAGGGAAAGAATGGCACATGTGTGCATTGCACAGAGCAGCCACCATGCACCCGCAAGTGTCTGCAGTGTTACTTAATGCCAGGAGCAGAGGAGGGCATACACGCTTTCTGTCTTTATTACAATGTAGTAGTCTGGCTTTCACCAGACCAAGCCAAGCTCAATAAATTTGAGATGGAGCTTTGGTCTGAGGAGTCTGCTCTGTATTTTCTCTGCACAAGAGGCGTGACCAACAAGCATAGTTCAAATGACTTTGTACGCAATTGGATAGTCCTTCAACTAATCAGACCAAAGATCTGGGTGACGTGGAAGCAACAGCGGCATCAACGGATTGCTGTGCTTTGGTGGCGTTCGGTGGCCGCTATGTTCACTGTAAACAAGAAGCTGCTTGGTTGCTTCTCTATCGTCATTGTGTTAAACCCACCAATAGGGCACCAGGTAGATAAGCCAGTTGGTGATTGGTTCCCGCAAAAATTGTGAACTGAATCAGGAGAATTAAGCGTGCAGGTTTCCAGACCGAGCTGCAGGGCGAAATCATATTGCCGGTAGAGTGGGTGGGGTTTACCCAGTCTTACACTGTAGCGTAAATAAAGGAATATAGGCTGTGTCTCTCATCCGTTCTGATGCTGGGATATGTGTGATGCTTTTGCAATGTCCTTAAATCCTTGCAGATGTTCGTGATGCACCCTTATCTCTAACAGTAGAGCTAACGTTATAGCGTTAGCAAACATGACTAACGTTACCAGATTACACATATTTTTGGCATTTTAATTTAGCGATCACATGTGATCACGCGATCACATTAACGTTCATACTGTACGCCACGTCATGAATTACTGCTGTTTCTGCAATAATCAGACTGCTATCCAGGCTCACAGCCAGGGTACAATTTGTGAATAGCAGAGGTGGCAGTAGCTCAGTCCGTAGGGAGTTGGGCTGTGAACCGGAGGGTTGCTGGTTTAAGTCCCCGTACGGACCAATGTATGGTGGTAGCTGGAGAGGTGTCAGTTCACCTCCTGGGCACTGCCAAGGTGCTCTTGAGCAAGCACCAAACCCCCAATTGCTCTGGGTGCCTTTCCATGGGCAGCCCCACTCACATCTCTCCATTAGTGCATGTGTGTAATTCAGGCTTGTGTGTAATAACAAAGTGTAAAGTGTAGTTTGGGAGATTAATATATTATTATAATAAATAAAAAAAATAAAAAGAAGACCACTTCTGGCCAGACCGCTCTGGACAGTAGATGGGTGTACCTGGGTCCCACTGGTTTCTGCCATTGCAGGACATCTTCCGATTTCAAAGGGAAATAAGCTTGATGTGTTTTTCAAAAGTTTCCGACCACTGCGTCTACGATCCTCAGTGTTTCCTAACTTTTTGCAAATGTACCTATAAGAATTGATGCTGGTTTGAAGAAAAAATTGACTTAAACCATAATTTATATTTTTGAAATCATTCTTGGTCTACAGCAGTGCCTAAGACCTTTGCACAGTACTGTGTATATTGTATTATATTAGCTTACATTTGTTTTGACTATATGTTGCTGGTAAACAGCACTTACTGTAAATGGGGCTGCTGTACATTACAAAGTCTAAACAGTAATAATTGCTTTCTTTTAAAGGCTGATTTCCCCAAATTATTTGCTTAATAATTTTGAGGTTTGACGGCACTGCAACATAGGCTTAGTGAAATGTCAATTACAATCACGTGTTAATTCAGTCCTTTAACACCACAGTCACACAGGCCCTCATTTAAGATACTATCAGAAGATGTTATTGGTTGCATAATTGAAATATTAACTGATAAAGGTGAGGCATTAGGCTATATTATAACAAAAGAGTCCATAGTCATTGTGGTTTTCACACCTTTTTTATTCACCTTAACATTGCTGTAGTGATGGAGGAGGTGTAATGATTGAAAATATTGTATGCATTTGTCTTCCCTGGATTGTCACTGATAAATAAAGGACAGGAAAAGGCCACCTATTTATTTGAACGGATTTGAACAGAAAAACAAACTGTGTGAAAGGAAATGAAAACAGTTTCATTAACTAGTAATCAACATTCTGTAGACAGGGCTTTTTTTCCTTTCTAATATCTTGTTATATTAGGATGATATTGAGGTACTTTTCTGCAGCAAATTATTCATCTCTTCCAACAGAGTGACAACATCCTTCAACAAAATCTTACATCAACAAAATCACAAGTCACTCTTTGTTCTTCATATGTCTCTTTAAACCTCCGTCTTTCCTTTTCACAGCTTTACAGGGAAAAAAAAACAATATCCCATATTTCAATGTTCTAAGGTTTGTTTGTTATTCTACAAAAAAGGGTTGCACAACGAGATATGAATTGTAGTCCCTTTATGCTACACAAGGAAAGAAATCTTGCATTTGACTTAAATCACCACTCTTATGTCTGTAGTATAAATGAAGCTACTGCCAGTAGTAGGATAGCTTAGTTTAGCACACAGGCTGATGTTTGGCAACTCAAACCTTTAGCTCCCTCCACAGATTTTCTGTGGGATTAAGGTCTGGACACTGGCTTGGCCACTCCAGGACCTTCATTTGTTTCTTCTTGAGCCACTCCTTTGTTGCCTTGGCCGTGTGTTTTGGTTCTTTGTCATGCTGGAATACCCATCCACGAGCCATTTTCAATGCCCTGGATGAGGGAAGGAGGTTCTCACCCAAGATTTGATGGTACATGGCCCCGTCCATTGTCCCGTTTGATGCGGTGAAGTTGTCCTGTCCCCTTAGCAGAAAAACACCCCCAAAGCATAATGTTTCCACTTGCATGTTTGACGGTGGGGATGGTGTTCTTGGGGTCATAGACAGCATTCCTCCTCCTCCAAACACGGCAAGTTGAGTTGATGCCAAAGAGCTCCATTTTGGTCTCATCTGACCACAATACTTTCACCCAGTTGTCCTCTGAATCATTAAGATGTTCATTGGCAAACTTCAGACGGGCATGTATATGTGCTTTCTTGAGCAGGGGGACCTTGTGGGCGCTGCAGGACTTCAGTTCTTCACGGCATAGTTACCAATTGCTTTTTTGGTGACTATGGTCCCAGCTGCCTTGAGATCATTGACCAGATCCTCCCGTGTAGATCTTCACTGTTCTCATGATCATTGCAACTCCACGAGGTGATCAGGTCATCCTTGGACAACTCTTTGGTTTTGGCCATGGTGGAGAGTTTGGAATATGATTGATTGGTTCTGTGGTAAGGTGTCTTTTATACAGGTAACAATCTGAGATTAGGAGCACTCCCTTTAAGAGTATGTTCCTAATCTCAGCTCGTTACCTGTATAAAAGACACCCGGGAGCCAGAAATCTTTCTGATTAAGAGGGGGTCAAATACTTCCCTCATTAAAATGCAAATCAATTTATAACTTTTGACATGCATTTTTCTGGATTTTCTTGTTGTTCTGTCACTGTTCAAATAAATCTACCATTAAAATTAGACAATTTCTTTGTCAGTGGGCTGAAAAAATCAGTAGGGGATCAAATACTTTTTTTTCCCCCCTCACTGTAGGTGCTCACAAAGAGTGGTATTTGGTAGGGCTGCACGATTATGGCCAAAATGATAATCACGATTATTTTGATCAAAATTGAGATCACGATTGATTATCACGATTATTTGGTGATTTTAACCAAAACAAATATTTTTGTCACAGTCTATAACTGCTTTCACATCTATATTGTGCTACATTCCTCTTATGTTGAAGTTGTATGTTGTACATACATACAGCTGCAACACATGTAAATGAACATTATCTGAAATAAATAGCCTAGGATATATAAAAAAAAAAAGTATCTCTTAAAAGGTCGTTCACTTGCTTTCAACAATAACTGATTTGAAAGAACTAGGGAGAGAGGGGGAGTGCGATGAACGTACTCAGAGTGACGGCTGGGTCAGCAGAGTTGCACACGTCGTGTAGCTTTATATGAAATGTCTATCGTCACTGCGCTGCATTTTTATGAACTATGATATTCTGGCCATGGGCCATCTCTGGCTCAGGTCCAGCATGCTCTGTCTCACGCTATTACTCAACGGACTGAAGTTGGGAATGAAGAATGGGGGCGGGGCTGCATGGAAAGGTAGAGGAGAGATACTAACACAGGCACGGCTTTACAAAAGAAATGGGTCATGTAATGCAAGATTAGACCATATTGATGTAACAACATTGCTTTGTTTGTGGAGCGACAACAGATGCGAGGACATTAGGTGCACCGGTGCGATCTAGGAAAAATGTTAGTTGCACCCTTAGAGCTCGGTGAGCTAACACACTAACTAGCACCAACTAGCGCTGGTCAACACAGACGGAACAAAATGTTGCGTTTACTGGTAAACTGGTAAACCTTGTGACCGAGGTATAACCGACTGCTATCTGTAATCTGAATTTTCCTTACTCTGTCCTCTGTGACTGTCTACATCTAGAAAATAACCTGCGCTGTGCAGGGAACAACTCTGACTGGCACATGATCAGACAGTGGTTTACGGAGCGGTAGATGGGCTTTGCAAAATAGCGTTCTATGAGCGGAATGACGCATTTAAAATATTGCTCGATTAAGCAAATTTGATCGTGGGAAGCCAAAATTGTGATCGTGTATAAAATTTGATTAATTGTGCAGTCCTAGTATTTGGAGAAGTTGGAGATCGCAGGATTGAATACCAACCCTTACCTTCTTCCTCCCTCTGTTTTCACGGTCCTCATTAAATTGCAGAGTCTGCCCGACTTCAGTCCACATGATCTGTAACACCATGCTAAACGGAGTATCGCCATACACTGGTGCTGATCTCAAAGCTTTTAAAAGTCTGGATGCTCACCAGTTCTTTATAGCTGGCTGGGTTACAGGTACACAATGCTACGCCAAAGGCCGAGGAGGTACCTCATAATGGCAAAGATAAGACATCAATCTCGGGTTTATTTTGTATTAACATCTATTCTTAAGTAAAGATTTATATAACACGTAGCCTATGTCTTTAGAGGAAATGGTCGGTCGTGGCTACCCACATACCGTTGTTCACTGGGTGTGCTAGTGCTACTTTCTAATTAATGCCTGAACACATCCCAGCTCTGGTGTGCAGTCATAAATTATCTATCACACGTTAATCCATGCAGTAAATCACGGCATGTATATGATCAGTAGTAAGGCTGCATGATAATGGCCAAAAGTATAATCACAATTATTTTGATCAATATTGAGATCCCGATTATCCCGATTATTTGTTGATTTTATCCAAAAGATTTTATTGTCACATAGGCTATTTATAACTACTTTCACGTCCATATAAGTTGTATGTTGTACATACATACAGCTGCAACACATGGAAATGAAAATTATCTGAAAGAAACAGCCTCTAAGATATATTTTAACAAAAATGTATCTTTGAGAAAGCTCCTTCACTTGTTTTCAAGTGCTAGGGAGAGAGGGAGGAGTGCAATGGACGTACTCAGAGAGTGACGGCTGACTCATTATGAAAGGGTCCAACAGGCTCTGTCTCACACGCTATTATTCTTTGAACTGAAGGTAGATGCATTCAATAACTTTTATTTTTCGTTATGGCCGCCGCAATAGCAGAGTTACCAGTGGAAACACTGTTACAAATACAGGTTTGCCTCTCCTGCTTAACAATACAGCTGTGTTAATAACAATTAAAACTGTGGACAAATGTCAGAAGTGTGGACCGGCGCTGTCGCCACTGTGTCTCTCCATGTTGCTGGTAGCTGTATGTGAGTGAATGGGGACGGGGCTGCCATGAGAGTAAGAGGAGAAACCCAAACACAGGCACGGCTTTACAGAAGAAATAGGTCATGTAACGGAAAATTAAACCATATCGATACAAACAACATTACTTTGTTTGTGGAGAGGCAGCGGATGCGAGGACATAAGGTGCACCCTTGCGACCTAGGAAAGATGTTAGTTGCACCCTAGAGCCGTGTGAGCTAACAGACACTAACTAGCACTGGTCACTGCTGTTGTCTGAAAAACACAGACGGGACAAAATGTTGCGTTTACTGGTAAACTGGTAAACCTTGAGAACGCCGTATGACCGACTGCTATCTGTTGAATTTTCCTCACGTTACTCCGTCCTCTGTGACTGTCTACATCTAGAAACTAAGCTGCGTGGTGCAGGGAACAACTCTGACTGGGACATGAGCAGATGGTGGTTTACGGAGCGGTAAATTGGCTTTGCAAAAAAATCCGGCGCATTCTATGAATGGAATTATGCATTTAAATATTGCTTGATTACACATTTGATCGTGGGAAGCCAAAATCGTGATTTTAAAAATGCGATTGTGTAGCCCTAATCGGTAGTAACCACACATAACTCTTGTAAAAATTTGAAATTGGTCAATTTAACCCGAATACCATACAAGAAGTAAAATACCTGAAAATCAATGGCCTTACCTTATTTTATGTATTCCTGACTCAATTCAGAAAATTATTCTAGATATGACCACCTATGTTTTTTCCAAGATAAGAATGATCACATAGTGGATTTTTTTTAACATGAAGTATAACCTTATGACAAGAAACAAATCACACTTCCATTTTTAATTGTGTTCTAGTAGAGACTGATTGCATTTCCTAAATATATGTTATTTCAATTGTTTAAAATGTGTTAATAGATTATGAAGTAAAAACAGTTTGTGTTTGAACAGCTGGTTAGCACGGCAGCTAGCTGGTAGAGGATGCATTTAAAACAAAGAGGCATACACGTGCTTGTGTTGGTGAGGATTACCAACAGATTGTATGCGAGAACACGAATGAACACATTTGCGTACATACTGGTTGGGGTTTTCAAACGTAAACACAGGAAAACGTAAAAATGTCTGTCAGCTCTAACCTAGGACTATAAACCTGACTATGTGGATAAGCAAGACCATCTTTTTATCAGAGGAGGGCACTGAGGCAAGCGTGGAGGAATTTAACACAGACTGTGACTTCTCTGCTGGACATCCTGCTGGCCAGTTTGCAGCCGTTTGTGAGCTGAGTGGCCTCTGAGCCTCCTTCAGTTTCCAGCAGGATGTCGGGAGCCGTAAAGTGCTTGAGACTTTGCTGGATCCTGG
>JABXJD010002472.1:0-52284 GCA_013375575.1 Percina caprodes
CTCATTCCTCAGTTTGTTTCTATACATACATACTTATACATTTGAGAACTGAACAGAAAGACCATACACTTTCTCACTTTCTCAAGCCCCCACACGCATAAACGTTATCCTCTTAACTGTTTCTGTATAAACAAAGATACAATACTGTACTACAGACATACTGTACTTGCTGTGTCATATATATATATGTGTATATATATAAACAGGACTGATTGGATTGTGCAGCTGAAGTGTGACGGGCATGTGTGTATGCCAGTACAGCCAGCTTTACATTCAGAAACAATTCAATTTTGTCCATTCATGGACGCTTTGTCATTGCCTAATGCTTTTTTTATTATGGAATAATTTTTGATGAGGTCAGCAAGTGTGGCTCAGAGCTTGTACTTTAGTGAACTAGAAAGTGTCGAAAACTGTAACGAAACTGTGATTTTGCAGAACTGGTTGGCGGTTTTCCCACAGTTGCTGCTGATGACTTGACATGGACAGTGGCACGTTGGGCGGCTGTGGATCAGTGGTAGAGCGGTCGCCTGCCAATCGGAAGGTTGGTGGTTTGATCCCTGGCCCTGCAGTCCCATGTCGAAGTGTCCTTGTGCAAGACACTGAATCCCGAGTTGCCCTTGATGCTGCTCTTTGGAGTGTAAATGTGTGTGAAGGTTTATCTAATGAGCAGCACCTTGTATGGCAGCCTCGGCCTATATGCTTTGAGTAGTCGTTAAAAACCGTCCATTTACAGTTTAATGCAATTTAGCCGACAGAAAAAAAAGGATTTGTCAGAAGCTAAGTTAAAACTTTTAAAACTTGTGGCATTAATTGTGCCCTGCCACACAAACCTGTTTTAACTTGCATTTTGAAATATGTTAGGTCCATATGTGTTTGTGTTATAGAAATTTACAGCTACCTCCTCTGTCAGCTCTAGCCACTGAAAAGAAATAAGTGGAGAAATCAGGCCAATTGCAAAAGCTGTTCAGTCTGATGTCATGTTGCCTGAGCTTGTTAATATTCATGAACTCACCCAGTTGCGCTGGTAAAGGATACTGATAGCCATGCTGTCATTGGCTAGCTGTTAGCCAATCAGAGTCAAGCAGCTTAGCTCATTGACTATAATGAGAACTGGCACAAATCGAGCAGAGTCTTCCTGCAGGCTTTGAATACCACACTAGAATGGTTTGAAACAAGGAAACTAAGGCATTTTTTTTTTTCCACAAAAAAATGTTGGAGTCCATGGTAGAACATAAGGCATTACCACAAAGTAATGAAATACGTGTGGCGGGCCACCCTTTTTTTAAGGTTTAGATTGACATGATGGGAAACACGCTTATTCACCTTTTCAGTTTGAGTTAGATTAGATGATTAATACCACGTATGTCTGTACGCTAAATATGAAGCTACTGCCAGAGACAGTTACTTAGTAGAAAAACTGGAAACAGCTAGCCGGCCCGCTAATCAACATTATATCTCGTATACTATGTATAAAAACTGAAGTGTTGAAATGACAAGTTGTGTTTTTACCTGTAGGACTACTCCTTGTTAGAGCTGAAACTATTGGACATTTAATTAGTTGCTCGAAAGGAAAAATAATCGGCACCTATTTACACAGGGTTCAAGTCATTTTTCAAGCAAAAATTCCCAAACTTTGATGGTTTCCGCCTCTTATATTCGTTACTATTAATTGTCTTACATTATTGTTGGTCAAAAACAAATCGGTGTGAAGTGAATCATTTGTGCTCTGGGAAACAAATGGACATTTTTCACTATTACCTTTTCTAGACCAAACAATTAATTGAAAAAAGAATGCAGATTAAAATAGATGCATCCCTAATTTATTTTTACAGGTACATGTATGGGTTAAACAAAGAAGATATGCATGTTAATTAGTGCGCTTTTGAGGTGGTGGTGGCGGTAGGTGGATTTTGTTGACCTTGGACCGAGCTAGCTGTTTCCCTCTATCTCCTGCCTTTAAGCTAAGCTACGCTAAATTAACCAGCCCCTCGTTGTAGCTTGATATTTACTGTGCCAACAGGATAGTGTCATTAATTGTCTCATCTAACACTCAGCAAGAAAGTGAGTGTTTCCCAAAACTATTATTTAATTATACTGTAGATTTGAATGATAATGTGTTTCCTAATAAGAAAAGATTTTAGACAAATAATTCCACGACCAGGTCTTCTCCCATTTCTCTGCTCTCTGTCAGTGACCGGTACATATTTATGAGGGCCTGCCTGAGTGCATGGGTGTATCCCTGCATGTCTATACACATAGTAGAGGCACAGCCGTTGCCAATGCTATGCGCTATAAATAATTCGAAGCTTGAGCAGCTGTCTTGCTGTCTGATTCGCTTACACGTGTGTGTGTGAAAACCAGACTTGAGAAAGAATGACCAAAGTGTTAGGGTTAGGGTTGTCTGGCTCCTACTGGGATCGTGGACTTTAAACATTCCCCTTTCATCCCCTTCTACTTTCATATGCTGTCATACACACAAACGGGCACAAACTCCTTTTTGTTAAAGGGGTTTTCCTGCATTCATCATACTACATCTGTATTTTTCTTTTACTTTCACTTTTATTCTCCCCCGTCTCTCACTCTCTCTCCTTTTTTATCTATCTACATCACAATCTCATTCTGTCCATTTACTGGATCTCTCTGTCTCTCTTTTGTATACATGTGCTCAGACACACGAAAGCCAGCTATGTTGGAGTGTATGAGCAGCACATCTACTGATTGTGCGATAGACCAGATGAGCTTTTAGATCAACTGCATTCTTCTCCGATCAGATGACACACAGACTAATTAGAACCATAATTCTCTCTTCCTCCCTCCCTCCTCGGCTCGAGGCAAAAGAAAGCTCAGTGAAAATATCTTTTTTTTTAATGTAAGCAACCCTTGGTTCTTCGATAACTAAAGGAAGTAAATAGTTTTTGTTATTTGATTAATATCAAGCGTGTTTCTTATAAGGCACATTGCTGAAAACTGTCTCTGATAAAGGTAATTTCAATCCTAATACAGCTCAGATTTTCCAAAAAGGAATTAAATATGTTTATGTTTATCTTTGTCTTCATGTGCCTTTTCTGCTGTCTCAATAAAGCTAGTCATCAGGTAACCAGGGGAAACAGTTCCGTCTCTTTAAAGCCCTTATCTAAACATTGTTGGATCAACAAGACTCGGAATATGAATGTAGAACCCTCAATGAAACCTGCACCAACACACAATTTATTGACTTGATTGGAGCCATTGAGCTTGTTGTCATGTTGAACTCTTGTATTTGTCCACACCAGTATGCTATTTGTAAGCACAGTACTAGTGTAAATGGTTAGGTTTAGTTTATGCTGACATGAGTGGGGAAAACAAGACAATGACAATCTAGTGTAAGTGAGTACACATGCTGGTAGGCTACCTTAGTGTCCATGTCCCTCTGTGCCCAACTGTTTGGACTGGGTCTTTAACAATTCTGATGAACTATAACGGCTGAATGGAATCTCATTCAGTTGATTACCTAAACCAGTTCATTAAACCAACAACACATAATGTAAGGAGATTTTATATTGAATATTACTTTACAAGAATGCTGCAGTATTATCCTAAGATATCAGTGAACCCGGTGCAGTAACCTGTGTTAAGTAAACCAGAATTATAACGTAAAACCGAAATTATCAATCAATGAACTGTCCAACAAGAAAGAAGCAGAGTAGTTGACATGATACACAAAATCACAATACTACCTGTCCTTACTCACAATGTGTTACAGTAATGTAACACTCTTTTGAAAACTAATGTCAAATAGTTTACAGCCTAAATACATCTGAGATTTAGAAGAAGAGAGTTATTCTGACCTTGTGTCTAGACATGGGCTGGTAGGAGATTATGACGGTATGATAACCTTCAGCAAAAATATGAAGGTTACACGGTATTGCAATTTACAGCTATGAATGTATTATGTCTGGGTAAAAAGAAAAAAGTTATTTTGAAACACACTGCTGCACACTGGCAGGGAGACGGATTTCTAAACTGCACTTTCTGTCCTTTTAAGACAAAAGAAAACTGCTCATACCTTTATGAACGGTGTGACAGAAAATGTTAGTGGTTTTGAAACCGTGACTTTTTCAAACAGGCGTTTTGAAAGAAACTTGTCAGTCAGGTTAGAGTGGGGGAAAATCCAGTGAATCGACAGTGTTCAGATCCCATTTTAACCCCGCGGCCTCTTCTCCTTTTCGCTCTCCAGGTTACGACTTTGCCGCGGTGCTGGAGTGGTTTGCAGAGCGTGTGGACCGCATCATTCTCCTGTTTGACGCCCACAAGCTGGACATCTCGGACGAGTTCTCCGAGGTTATCCGAGCTCTGAAGAACCACGAGGACAAAATGCGTGTGGTGCTGAACAAGGCGGACCAGATCAGCACTCAGCAGCTGATGAGGGTCTACGGAGCCCTGATGTGGTCTTTGGGGAAAATCATCAACACGCCTGAGGTACAAAGCATTAGTTTTTCACGTGTGCTTTTGTCCTAATCCACAAATTTATTTGATTTGGAAAAGGTTTCAATCTCAGTCGGATCTGGGAATGAAATGTTAATGTTTGGAGGGAACATGTAGCTAACTTAGGCACATCTGGACAGAGGTTAGGTGACGGTGATTGAATAGTGAGATTTTAAGAATATTTCAGCTAAGGTTCTCAGTTTGTCATTGTAACAAAAGCAACAATAAAAAAAAAAAAAAAAAAAGTTGTGCTACCTGATATTGTGTGACCCAGCTTGTCTTGTGATTTTTTTTCCCCCTGACTGTTCAGTTAATATTTGATCCGGGGCCATATTCATAAACCAATCCCAGAGAAACCTTTGGAACATGTAGAGAATTATTCATTGACTTTGAGCTTTTCTAAAGGATGTGAAGCATTAAGCACATACATTTTAAAACTTTTATTGTTGCTTCACTGTCAACCTCAGAGTCCTGTATTGCATTTTCACACATCCTGTATGTGTATTTTGAGTATGCTAATTTATTTTTGTGTCTCTGACTTGTGAAAGAATTTCCTCTTGTGTGTGTGTGTGTGTGGGCAGTAAAGTGTAACCTGATGATCAGTGGATGTTATTGGATGTTAACTTATTAAACTATTTGATTCCAGGTGGTGCGTGTGTACATTGGGTCGTTCTGGGCCCAGCCCCTGTTGGTCCCAGACAACAGGAAGCTGTTTGAGGCAGAGGAGCAGGACCTGTTCTTAGATATCCAGTCGTTGCCATGCTGCTCTGCAAGCTCAATGACCTCATCAAACGAGCACGCCTTGCCAAGGTCAGTATAAACAAGACAACGGACAGACATTGCCATCTCTAGTGCAATGCATTTAGAGTGGCAAGAAAACACCTGATTTAAAAAGCAGTGTCAACCCATCTTTTTTCTTTCTTTCATTCTTTCTCATTCTCTGCCCCTTGTCCTCAGTCCCCCAAAGAGAGGGATCCTGTTTTATGCAACTTTGGTTTTTCTTAACTAACCAAAGGCAGAAGTTAGTACAAGAATGTCTGAAGATTACAGTAATTTGACAAAGCAGAAGAAAAGGGGGATTATTGGTTATTTCTGCTTCTAGTCTATATGTATAAATAAAAAAACTTAACCCCCCCACACACACACACACACACACACACACACACACACACACACACAAAGTTTGATTGTTAACATTGCATCTATTTTCCATTTTTGTAAAAGTTTAACTGTTGGACACAAGATGTCTCCTACTTTACTCCGTCCTCATTGTTGTGTTTGGGTTCTGTTTCCACCTCAAAATTGTATACTGGACCATGTATGGCTTCCAAAATTGTACAAACACATAATAAACTTAGCTTTAAAGGAATACGCCACCGTTTGTACGTCACCGTCTCCTTCCTTCCTGGGTGTAAGTAGGCTACAGCCGAAGCACTGCTACTCGGGCGCAGAGATATTACGCAGCAACTCTGTGTGAGTACAGGCTGATCTATAATGGTCGATCTATCCCATAAAATAACCATGCTTCACGTTACAATAATCCCTTACTCTGTGGACGGCTGTCTATTGGGTCCCTTTAGCTTTTTTTTTTTTCAGTTGACTTTATCGCACCAAAAAAAAAAGTCGAGGACTGAAGGATTGATCAATGCCGAGAAATCCTTGGTAGCTGTGACAGAACTGCAGGCACGCTCATTTCAGTCGCCATATGTTGGCATATTCCCCCACACTCACACCACCAGATAACGTTGGCTCTCATCCTCACATCCTCGGGCTGTTGAGCAATCGCAACCTGCTCCTCCTCTCATTTTATGGTATGTTGATAGAAGTTTGGGGTTTTCAGGTGCTGCATGATATTTCTGTGCCCAAGAAGCAGTGCTTCAGCTGTAGTCTACTTCCACCCAATATAGTCCCAAGTCAATATCTGACTAGGAAATAGTCTAGTCTTAATCTGCATTGCTATTTGTACTCGTTGTGAATAAGCATGCAACTAGACGTTATTAGATTTTGGCAATGAAAAACCTGATTTCAACAAACGGTGGCGTATTCCTTTAAGGTGAGCACAGAGAACTGTCCTCCAGCAGATGAAGGTGCAGGGATGCAAACAACTCGCTTTTTAGCAAATGTTACTTTTTCCACTTCCATTTTTGGTGACTTGTACCCCACGCGTGTGCGTGTACATGTACATTTTTAAAAAATGAAAATCCACAAAATATAACCAAATTGCTCTGATGCACTGTGTTCTGCACTCTGACTTTGGGTACCTCTCTTTTTTCATCATACATCTCTTATTGTGAAAACTACTGTTTTGATTGGAGGGGGACTTAAACGTTTTCTTGATAGCAACAGAAAGCCTCTGATTTATTTTTTCATTTTGTGACTATTTAACAGGGATTCCAGCCAGGTCTCTCTCTCACTGTACTTTATTACAGAGTCAACTCCATATAGCATATGTTCCCTTGAACGCCAAAATCTCATCAGTTCATTGACTAGTTCAAAACTAAATACACTCAACTTTTACTTTGGAGAAATAACTAACAATAATTGGAATACATTATAGACAATCCGACCCCCCCACAGTAATGACGTAAAGCACAGGTCAACCATCAACTAAACTAGTCTGTCATATTTCTTTTATGGTGCGCAGGTACAGGCCTACATTATCAGCTCTCTGAAAAAGGACATGCCAAGTGTGTTTGGAAAGGACTCCAAGAAGAAGGAGCTGATAGCCAACCTGGGAGAAATCTACCATAAGATCGAGAAGGAGCACCAGATCTCGCCTGGGGACTTCCCCAACCTCGCCAAGATGCAGGTGAGATTAAAGAGAGAATTCAGAGATGAATCCGGTAGACAGAGATGTACCATCCAGAGTTACATAGGCTACGTGATGCAATAACAACTTTGACTCCCATTTCTGGCATGTTAAATAAAGTGTTAGAAACAAATGGTTCAGAGTAGAATGACCTTCCAACCTTTACTCTCTTCACATCTGTGCCCTGCTTTCCTGCCCTCCAGGATGGGCCAGGACGGGGATGAGATTTATTTTTCCTGGTGTGTCAGGAAATCCTGCTTCTTGTATGCAACATCCATTGGTAGCCATTGAAGACTGATCTATTTCTATCACCAATTCCTGTTTTCTCTCACCCCCCCCATTACCTTCAGGAGCTGCTGAATGGCCAGGACTTCTCTAAGTTCGCAGCGCTAAAGCCAAAGCTGCTGGAGGCGGTGGAACATGCTCGCCAACGATATTGCACGTCTCATGGCGATGGTGCGCCAGGAAGAAGCCGCCATGCCCAGCCAGTCCGTCAAGGGTGGAGCCTTTGAGGGAACCATGAATGGTCCCTTTGGTCATGGCTATGGAGAGGGTGCCAGCGAAGGCATCGATGAGCTGGAGTGGGTGGTGGGTCGCGACAACATATGATGAGATCTTCTACACCCTCTCACCCATCAACGGCAAAGTGTCCGGCGCTGCAGCCAAGAAGGAGATGCTGAAGTCCAAGCTGCCCAACACGGTCCTGGGGAAGATCTGGAAGTTAGCAGATGTGGATAAAGATGGCCTCCTCGATGATGAGGAGTTCGCCCTGGCCAACCACCTGATCAAAGTGAAGCTGGAGGGTCACGAGTTGCCGCCCGCGCTGCCTGAACACCTGGTGCCACCGTCCAAACGCGGGACAGTCCTGGAGGCCTAGAGGAGGAGGGGCAGCCTGGAGACCAGCCATGTCAACGCTTTTGCATCATGTTCAGGACACACAAAAGTCCAACCACAAGCATGAACAGCATCATCCTCCATCAAGCTGTGAGTCTCCAGGCTTCCTGACACACCACGAGGAGGTATCGCTGTGATCGTTTTCACCAGAAAGAGACTGGAGGGTCAGGCGGGAGGTGGGAGGAGAGGTCCATCTTTGTGCATTAGGGAGTACTATTTAGGTATCTGTTAGAAATAAATGAGGGGAGGGGGTTGATTTGCAAACAGATGAAAGGACATTACCAGATCATGAACTGATGGGCAGTTGGAAGTCGCATGATGGGGCTGAACATTGATTTGTGCATCCTGTGTAAAAAAAAGTATACAGTCCATATTATTATATGTTGATCCAAAGAAATAGTTTTTTCCATTTGGAGAGAGAAAGAGGAAATAAATAAAAAATGCTATTAGAATTGTTTCATCTATATTTTTGTATTTCCTGACTGTTAACTTGGACTCTTTCCAAATGCTTCCCTTTTTATTATTTTGCCAGGTAAATAAAAAGGAATACTGTACCATCTGACTTGTGGTTATGTGGATTTTCATTCAATATTTGATACGTAACATTGATTTAAGTTAATCAGATGTTTGATTTACAGAACAAACTCACTGAAAGGAGATATCATTGTTTTGAGGGTTTAATTTATAGTCATTGGTCATACAGGGTCATGTCACAGACTCTGTCACCCAGAGGTCATCAAGACACTGACTTTTTTTATTTTGAAATGCCCCCATTTTGACAGTTTCAACATAGTGCAGTGCCCTCTGTAGGACAGAAATTAGTTGTTGTCAGCACTGCCACGGGACATATAAGGCCATTTGCCCATGACATAAGTCGCCTCTCACTGCATATTTGTGAGGGCAAATTGAAACCAGCAGTGGAGGCAGATACTTGAGTCTTTCTCTGGAGCATTTTTCAGGACACATGGAGATCATTTACACAACTAGAAATTCAGTCCAGGCTCAAGCAGACAACCACAAATCAGAAAGCGAAAGACAGGAAGCTATAGTTTTATTAAAGTCATATTGGGAGTCTGAATAGCGATGAAGCTGACTGCTTATAACTTCACTTTACATTCACTTGTACTATTATATAACATGAGTTAGCAGGTGTGAATCTGCTTTGACTGGGTCTGTTTTCATAATTCAAACAGAATGTAGGTATAACAAACATAAATCAGATGCACCTCAATGTTAGTAATTTTTAAGAAATATGATTTTCCCCCAACGTGAACCAACAGCCAGGTGATTAATGCAACGCCAAGAATTATATAAACACATTCCCATACTGCGTGCATGTTTATATTTTTCCCACATCGGTGCCTTATTTTACATCTATCATCCTCAACATCTGGCCATTGTCCAATTTTTGTGATGAGAGCAGAACACCAATTCTCTTCCGGGAAACAGTGTTACGTTTCATTTTCACTTTGCACTGAGAGTCATGCGTCTCTCCCTCATCAGCACACTTGGCCCTCTGTGGAGACTCATTGAAGTTCTGCACACTGATTCACTAAATTGTCAGTGAGTGTTGGATACACATGTTGCTCACCAGCTATTTTTTTCCGAGTGGCAGATTTAATCTTTGATAAAGTCCAGAGGCGCTCTCTTGTGTCTTGATAAGTTACTGCAGGTCTTGTGTTTAGATAGACTCATACATATTACAGCCAATATTAACACAAAATAGCAGCATCACTTACAACAGCGATTCCCATCCTCTTTTAAGTTGTGACCTTTTAAAAATATAGTTTGTGATCCCTTGTTGGAGGTTATGGCCACGAGTTGTAAGCAGTTAAATCAAAGAGGGATGTCTCTTCTTGGATTGTTTCATTTAAGGGTTTGTGAGGCCTCAAGAGGTGAAAATATCCAGCATTTTTGCAAAAAAAAGAGATGGAGAAAATAATACATTATTTTGCATGAATCTGTACACCCCTTAATTTATCCTGTGTCCTTAATCTACAGGTTGGGACTCTGAATAATTGGTTATAAAACATGTAAGACAGACTTCTATGAAGAGCATAGTCAAAAGATCAAAAGGATAAAATGGATCCAAAAACAGCAATAAATATATCATAATAAGAAATATGAAAACAGATACACAATAAAATTTAAAATCTTTAAAATAAATTAGATATTATATATTATTCTCCAACCAAAATAAATGGTTTAGAAACTCCGACTTTCTTCTACATCAGAGAGAGAAGAAGTACAGACTTATGCATTTTATTTGTGGCATACATTTAAGAAATGAACTTTATTTTGGTTTCTGTCAAAATGTTGTAAAGCACTGAGAGTCAGTTGTGGTGTAAATTGTATGTTTTTTTCAGCATTGCTGTAGTTTACGTAAACTAACAAGTGGCTGAAACTTAGGTCTTAGGTGTCTTAAAAACTAAAACTAAAGTGATGCACTGAAGTAACCTAATTTTTCTACATGTAAAGTCAGATTCTGGACAACATGATCTATATTTACAGCATAATTCAACATTTCCAAAAATCCTACTCTTTTTTTTTTTTAATAGTGACTTCTGCATGTTTCCAATTGCTTTTTGTAAAATCTGGTGGACATAACCTGCTGCAGATTTTGTTTTGTTGAGCATTAGTAGGCCTACTGACATGCATTAGATAATCTACAGCTTGCCGTAGCTTCCAGGGTTGTTCTGGAATGATAATATATTGACAGAGAGCTGCTTGAATGCCCACAATGATGTGAAGTGACTGTACGTTCCTGTCTGTTTGGATAGCTGTCTCACTCCCCCCACTGTATATCTCTACTATACAGTGTTTCCTTTTTCCTGTCCGTTCGGACCTCACTATCTTCCTTTCCATCCCTTTTCCTCTATTCCCTCCTTTTCTTCCACATGTTTACGGAGAGCAGATTTTCCCTGTTTTGCTGCTTTTTTGTTTTTCATCTGTATTCTTGTCACTCCCCCCCGACTCTTTTTTGCTTACCTCTCCTCTCCTTCAGTGTTCACTTGTACATCTAAAAATACTCCACCCTCTGACACACTGACCCCTGCGGATAATTGATTGTGTGTGGCTTATATGACACAATCATGTGGAGGGAGTGCCATTTGTGAGAGGCAGGTGAGGAATGAGGCACCCACTGTTATGGTTTCTGTTGGTTTTGAAGTTCTGTTGTTTTCTGTTATTTTTGTGCAGTTGTTCTGTTTCTTGTTTTCCGTTATACTCCTAGTTTCCCCCCTTTTCGCCTAGTGTTACTTCCTGTCTTGTGTCTGTTCTGTTTCTTGTTTTATTTTGATTTTAATAGTCTGTTTCTCTGTTTAGTCCTGTCTGGTTTTACCACCTGCCTTGTGTTTTCGTAAAAAAATAGTAGTAGTAATCCGAAAACTATTTATTTAAATAAATACATGATTTTATTTTCTTTGGTATTTTTTTTCCATACTACAGATATGCAACGATTGCTGGGTTATATGTAGGTTGATTTTGTCCACTGTCTAGTCTCCATTTGATCATGTGACAAGACGATGTGTGTAGCTTTTTTTTTTTTTAAAGATTTTAGGCCTTTAGGACAGCTGAAGACATGAAAGGGGAGAGAGGGAATGGCATGCAGCAAAGGGCCACAGGTTGGTGTCAAACCCGCGGCGTTGAGGAATTAAACCTCTGTATATGGGTATGCGTTTTACGAGGTGAGCTACTCAGGCGCCCCGCTGGTACTAGTTTGTGTGCCAAATCAGTTATCTGCAAGCCAAGTGAGCATGTCATGCCTTTCAAACATAAAAACGGCAGATATAACGTGCACTAAGGCCTCCCTTAAAGGAGAAATCCGGTCAATTTCAACACGTAGCTCTCTTTGTAAATTTGGAGTGCTGTCGGCAGAGAGTTAAATTAAACCAATCGATGCTGTCTACACTGTGTTATCCTCCAGCTAGCGTTGGCACCCAACAGGCTTAAACAGGGCAAGTTTTAAATGTGTTTTTAGCCTCTTAACATGTTCAAAATGTCATTAAAAGTGCCTACCCATGGGAAGTGATTCCTTCCGTGTGAACACAGTGAATCTGACTGCTGTAGATGTGACAGAAATGCATAAAAAGCTAATGTTAATTCAGCTGTGTTAAGTTTTTGCGTTGAGACGGCAGTTAGAGTGCTTAGGGATCGTCTACAAACTACAACACCAAAAAGAGATAAAACAAATGTAGGCTATCAATTAAAATAAGGTAGTGTGTCCAAACTTAACTCAAATATAACTTGTCTCCTGCTAGTTTTTCAAAAAATAAGCATATGCTTATTTTTGAAAATATGTTTGTATCTCTTTTCGGTGTTGTAGTTTGTAGACGGTCCCGAAGCACTCCTTGTAGTATCAACAACTGAACTAACAGAGCTGAATTAGCACAACTTTCATGCCTTTCTTTCACATCTACAGCAGTCAGATTCACTGTGTTCACTTGGAAGGAATCACTTCACATGGGTAGGCACTTTTAATGACATTTTGAGCATGTTTAGAGGCTGAAAAACAAGGTTAAAACTTGCCCTGTTTAAGCCTTGGGTTGGGTGCTAACTCTAGAAGGAGGATAACTCGGTGTAGGCAGCACAGATTCTCCTTACTTTACGCCACTGGGTGCACTTGTGTGTACAGTGTTGGGAGAAACGCAATTACAGTATTCCGTTTTGCCGTAACGCAATAACTCATTACTAATTCAATCTTGATAATATTATACTCGTTACAATCTCAGTAACGCGAGTTACAACGCATTTTAACGCAAAATTTAGTGGTGATTTGTTTTTTTTAAGAATACCTCCAAACATTTCTTAACAGGGAAAAAAAAGCCGTGAGTGTTATTTCCTGCTGCTGTAATCAATGGCTGATTGAGGTGACTTCAGATACATCTGCGAGATTAATATTAGTTTCTGGAGTTATTACGCTGCGAGAGGACGTCTCTTCAGAGCCAGAACCAGCAGGTCCGACAACAGGTGACGGTACGTCAGGACCGAGCTGCTGCAGATAGCTCAACATGTCGGGAATTAATGTTTAGGCTTCACGTAATGCTATTGCATTTTATCAGCCGTGGAGGGTAACTATGCCTGTGGTGGAATGACGACCAAAAACTCTTGTCTTCAATATGTTGCAGGACTTTGTAAGCAGACGGACACTTTTTACATCTTGCGTCTCACGTTCATCTCAGTAAGCTAGCAAGCGTTCACAAAAGACAACTTCTGTGTAGGCTACTTCAAAATAAAAGCACTTCCGGTGACGGTTCGCAGTAAAACTAAATTACTGTTAAAGTTGTGTAGTTTTTCACATGTCAGCTGTAAATCAAGTACTGTAAATAATGTAGATGTAGTGAATTGTAATCTCATTATAATTGACCATTTCCTTTAGACTGTTTAAACTAAACAACATGAATTTCTTATTCAAGTGCTTTGAACAAATATTTTACAACAATGCCATACTTCAATACAACTGTAAGGTACTTTTAATTGAGTATTTTCATTCTCCTACTTGCCTATTGTACGTTTTACTTATTTATTTTATAGTTGTGGTTACTTTGCATATTCATATGAATTATACAAAATACTATGTATAATCTATGATGTGGATAAAGCTGGGACTTTATCGATCCAGTGGTGAAATTCACAAGCTAGCTCCCAAGTCAAACGTCCGCTTTTACTTTGGTGAAAGCAATGCAAAAGTAGTGTAATGCATTACAATTCAGAGACAGTACGATAGTAGTATAACTAATTAATCTCAGTAATTAGTCTATAATGTATTACATTTTGGAAGTAACTTGCCCAACACTGTCTGAGTACAAGTAGCCACTTTGCCAAACCTTCCTTCCCAGCACTGCGGAAGAGGATCCGGCTAGTCCACACAGCATTCCGGGATGGGAGAAAAAACGTGCTCTGGTTTATTGGCATTTCTTCAAACCAATCGCAATCATCATGGGCGGCGCTAAGCTCCGCTCTGCAAAATAGCCTTGGGAAGGAACTTGTTTTGGTGGAACATGTGTACGTTCAAAAGTTGTTTTAGTCATGTGAGAGAAAACTCAGATTGGACAGATAGTCTAGCTCTCAGTTTAGGAGCAGATAACCATAGTCCTCATAAATCCACCACAGTTTAAAATTCCAACACAAACAAAATGGAAGGTAACTGACATCCGGCTGAAAAGGGTGAAATCCAGCGGAATATCCGACGTCAACGGAGCAATCCCGGAAGGAATGCAATGGATATAGATCTACAAGTGCACTGTAAAATCACTGGTGTCACAACACCATAGCTTCAACTGTTAATGTAGTGAAACCTTAAACACCCTAACAAGGCCTAAGATGTTATGAAACAATGTCTACTTTGAATCTTTAATTTAACATGAAGGTCTAAACAGCTTCTGCTTGGTTTGACAAAAATCGAAACCCATTCAAACTCCATTCAATGACCCCCAAAACATCTGGTGTAATTACACCGGTCCAATTGAATACGGCCACGCATCATACAGATGTCCTTTTGAGATTTATTTCCACATTTCCATCATAAGACACCGTGAAAACTACAAAGAAAATAAACACATAAAAAACAATGAGTCAAATATACTTGTCCTTTTACAGTCTTTGAAATATGTTTCCTGAACTAGACGGGCCCCACAATATTAGCATCACAGCAGAACGGAAAGAGCATTAAATACAAAGGAATTACAACAAATATTAAACAAATAAGGTTGAAATACAAAAGCACAATTACCGTGTGCCTCTTGGACCGTGCAAAATATTAGTTTGAGCCCGTACATTTTTCCTCTGCAGCCACGTTTGCTCTCTCTGGATACCTTTTCTCACCCACAATGCAACAGGTGTGGCCTTCACTAAACCCTGTATATTTGACCCTTGACTTCAACATGCAATAGCAGTTGTAATGAACAAAATGTAAACAAAATATTTTTAATGTAAAATATTTAAGCACAATTTTAAATGAAACATCCCCTTTTAAACTCTTATTTATTACATTTTTAAGGTTTTTAATCACTGTATGAAATTCACACACCAATGTAATTATCAAAATTATAGACCAATATGTAATCTAGGTCCCTCAGACAGTTACACTCCCATCAAATTACTATGATTTATGACACTTATGAAACATTTGAATAAATCTAGTAATTTCCAGAAATAAACAACTGGCATTTTATACCTCTCAGGTCAACACTGCCATTTAAACTCTCCTTACTTGTACTGTAAATTCTTAGAGATTAGTTCCATTACAACACATTTGAGTTGTTTTCTACAAGTACAACTAACTTATGAATAGGTCTTTCAAGAATGGATGAACTGCTAAGTCTTTGACCCTCTTTCCTGAGCTTTCTGTTTCCCATTTGTACTGTAACCTTCCGCACCAACCCATCTTCCTCTTTACAAACATCTAGTACCCTGCCAATTCTCCATTCATTACGGGGCACCTCGTCTTCTTTGACAATGACTATATCTCCTACTCTCACATTACGCCTTGCAGAATGCCAGCGTTGTCTGAGGATAATGTTTGTTAGGTACTCCTTCCTCCATCTACTCCAGAATTGTTCTGTCAGGTACTGTACCCTGCGCCACCTTTTCTTGGCATACAAATCTTCTGCCACAAATTTTCCTGGAGGAGGAAGCGGGACAGAGCTTTTCATGGTCAGCAAATGGTTTGGAGTAAGTGGTTCTAGACTTTTGGAATCATTAATGCTGTCAGTAGTGAGGGGTCGACTGTTTACTATGGACATTGCTTCATAGAAAAATGTTCTTAAAGAAGCATCATCTAATCTTCCGGCACTCTTGGCAAGAACACAGCTAAGGACGCTCCGAACTGTCCTTATCTGCCGTTCCCAAACCCCTCCCATATGACTGGCATCAGGTACGTTCATGATAAAGTCACAATGTTTCTCGGCCAGGTAAGACGACAGTCTATCTTTATCAACCTCTTTTAAGGTTTTTGTGAGTTCATTTTTTGCCCCAACAAAATTTGTCCCTCGATCTGACCTGATTTGTCTTACAGCTCCACGAATGGCTATAAAACACCGCAGTGCATTTATGAACGCGTCAGTTGTTAGGTCTTCCAACATTTCGATATGGATTGCCCTTGAGGATAGGCAGGTGAATATCAGACCGTACCTCTTATGCTCTCTGCGACCCTGCTTAGTGAGAAAGGGTCCAAAACAATCCATCCCACAGAAAGAGAATGGTGGTGAGGGATCAACACGGTTAGCAGGTAAATCTGACATCTTTTGTGTTTCTGTTGGTCTGCGTGCTCTTCTGCATGTGACACATTGTTTGATGTAACTTGCCACAATTTTGCTGCCACCCACTACCCAGTAACCATGTGCTCTGAGCTCATTGAGAGTCTGTCCTCTGCCTTGATGCTGACTTTTTTCATGGCAGTAACCTATGATGAGATGTGTAATCACCCCATCTCTTGGTAAGATTACCGGATGCTTCAAGTCATGATGTAAGGAGGCCTTCTTTAAACGCCCTCCCACTCTGAGAACACCATCTTGCATTACTGGATCTAACTGGGACAACTGATGGTTTTGTGGCAGTTTGCCATGATTCAACATTTGTATTTCCTCTTTGAAGGCATTCTTTTGAGCTAACTTCACAAGTACAAGACTGGCCTTTCTTCTGTCTTCTACACTTATGGGTTCTGCTGTTTTCGCTCTTTTTGCCAGTTTCTGAATTCGAGCAACAATGTTCACTGTTGTATGCCATTTTGAAAAACGCCCCAGTCTTTCAAGAAAATTGTCCTCTTCGACAACTTTTGTCTGTAGTACTTGTGTCACTTTAACTTCTGGATCTCCCACCATAAGCTGTGGAGTTGTCTTTTGGGCGACGATCTCTCTTCCCACAGGAATTTTGGTCCAGTGAGCCACGTTGAACTCATCAACTCTGCCACTTTGAGCCCTCTGGAAGCATGGTCCGCCGGGTTTTGGTCAGTATCAATGTAGTACCACTGGGCTGGGTCTGTTGTTTCTCTGATTCGTTGGACTCGATTAGCAACAAAAACATGAAACCTGCGTGCCTCGTTGTTAATGTAGCCTAAGACTACCTGCGAGTCTGTCCAAAAGTATTCTTGGTCAATCTTGAGCTCCAGCTCCTCCTTTAACATACTGCCAACTGCTGAGGAGACCACTGCAGCTGTTAACTCCAGTCTAGGTATGGTTACGACTTTGGTGGGTGCAACCCTGGCTTTACCTATGACTAAGGAGCAATATACTTTGTCTTCTGCCACCACTCGGATATATGAACACTGACCGTACCCATAGCTACTCGCATCCGAGAAGTGATGCAGTTCAGTCCTCTGTACCTTCCCTAGGTTTTCAGGAACAAAGCATCGTGGAATCTGGAGTTTCTGCAGATTCTCTAGATCGTTCAACCAATTCTCCCATCGAGGCCTTAATTCTGCGGGCAATTGTTCATCCCATCCAATGCCCTTTTGGCACATTTCCTGCAGTATTTTCTTTCCCAGTAGAAGGAAAGGAGCCAAGAAGCCTAGCGGGTCGAACACAGAAGCGACTGTGGAAAGAATTCCCGACGTGGCGCTGGCTTCTCATCCAGGACGACGTTAAAGGAGAATGTGTCACTATTCGCACTCCACTTAACTCCCAACACAGTCTGGACTGGGAGCTCTTCATGATTGAGATCTACATCCTGTACTCCATTAGCTAGTTCACTGTCAGGAATAGACTCCAAGACTTCTCTGTTGTTTGAAATAAACTTGTGGAGGTGTAATCTCCCTTTTGCACACAAGTTTTGCGCTTCTCTGACTAGTTTAATTGCTGTCTCCACAGAGTCTACGCTGATCAACCCGTCATCAACATAAAAGTTCTTCCTTATGAAGTTGGCTGCTGCAGGATACTCCTTCTCGTTCTGGCTTGCGAGGTGCTTCATTCCATAATTTGCGCAGCCTGGAGAAGAGGTTGCTCCAAACAGATGGACCCGCATTCGATATTCTTTTGGCTCTGCTTTTGTATCACCGTTTTCCCACCACAGGAATCTTAAGTAGTCTCTGTCCTCTGGGCTTACATGGAATCTGTGGAACATTTTTTCAACGTCACAGATCAGTGCAATTGCGTGTTTGCGGAACCTGCAAAGTACTCCTGTCAATCCGTTTGTGAGGTCGGGTCCGGCTAACAAGTGATCATTCAGAGCTGTACCCTCATACTTAGCGGAGCAATCAAACACAACCCTGATTTTTTCAGGTTTTCTAGGGTGGTATACTCCCTGGTGAGGAATATACCAGACGTATCCTGCCCTGGGTTGGTTCTCAGCTCTCTCTGCATCTCCATCTTTAAATACACTGTCCATGAACTTAATGTAGTCATCTTTGAATCTGGGATTCCTCTCAAATTTTCTCTTCAGCTGCTTCAGCCGCACCAGAGCCAATCGCTTATTTTCTGACAGTTGTGGGCGTGTCTTAAAAGGAAGAGGCATTTCAAGGTGTCCATCTGCATTCTGGTGTATTCTTTCATTCAGTAAATGCATGAACTGAATGTCATCTTGTGATATGCTCTTTTCCCCAGGATTAGTATCCTTGAAGTCAGCTTCAAGGGCTCTGATGACATTGGCTGGTGTCAATGGTGGAAGTTCCTTGACCGATACCCGATGACACAGACCTGTTACTTCTGTTGACTTTGCGACCTGAGATGAATTGCCAACAATACTCCAACCCAAGTCAGTTTTAATTCCATACGGCTCATAGTCCCCTCCTGTTATGACTTGCCGTGGAGCCAAGGCTTTGGGGCAGTCGTAGCCTATTAGGAGTCCAACTTCACACTCCATCAGCTCTGGTATTTCCTGTACTATTTGGGTCAAATGTTTCCACTTTTGGCAGTTTCAGGGGTAGGGATGTGAGAACGTTCTAGTGGAATGAAGTCTCTGGTGTAAGCAGGTGGCAAGTTGACAAAGCTTGTTGAGGTAAACCCTCTGACTCTAAGCCCACTAACTCTTTCACTCTGAACAATGGAATCTTTTCCCATCATAGTGGTAAGCTTCAACTTGACTGGCTCTGAACCCGCCCCCATCTTCTCACTTACCCCTTGGTCTACAAAAGTGTTGCTACTCTGTGTATCTAGTAGGGCATACACTAAGGTCTCTGTTTCAGGGGTGGCGATTGAAGAAATCCAAACAGGCACTATCATGGAAGTGCTCCCACCTTGACCTCTACTAATGCTGCAGGAAAGGGAGGATGTGTTTTCTTCTGCTTGCATAGCATGAGAAGAAGATGCGTCTGCTGCAGGAGCACGTTCCTCGTGAAGTGGTGTTGGATGAGGTTTCTTACATATTCCACAAGTAGCTTTATTCTTGCAATCCTTTGAATTGTGTCCCCTCTTAAGACAACCGAAGCACAGATTATTGTCTAATACGAACCTTTTCTTTTCCTCTGCAGGCTTACTGGAGAGCTTCTGGCATTTGTGGATGGAGTGACTCTCTCCACAGCATAGGCATGTTACTGGATGTGAAGATAATGTTGATATGCTCACTTTCCTTGATCCATTTAAATCTTTTGAGCGGTTCTCTAGAGCACTGTATGTTTTCATAATTGACACTGATTTATCAGGTTCATCTGCTTTCACATTTGTACTGAATGCACTAGCCTTTGGACGTTTTACATCTCTTAGTGGTCTTTCTTCAGGAGACTTTAAGGCTTGAAAAGATGTCATAGGATTGCATGCTATATCTGCTTCCTTTGCTACAAAGTCAGCAAACTCCTTGAAATTGGGATATTCCTCTTTTTGTCTCAGCTGCTTTGTCACATAACGATTCCAGCGAGAGGTCAACCAATCTGGGAGTTTCTGAAGCATCTTTCGGTTTTCCTCACAGTCATTCAACACCTGGAGTCCTTTAATGTGAGGCATGGCATTACTGCAGGCTGTCAGAAAATCGCTAAATTGTCTTAATTTCACTGACTCTCTTGAGCCAATCTTCAACCAGCTGTTTAATTTTTCTCTGTATGCACACTGGATCACAAAGGGATGGCCGTATCGTGCATTCAAAGCTTCCCATGCTTGATTGTAAGCTTCATCATCTTTTCTGTAAAAGGTTCCTTCTACTACAGATCTTGCCTCACCACTGATGTACTTCTGCAGGTAAAACAACCTGTCCACTGGATTTATACATCGACTTTCTATCAGTGCTTTGAAACTTGTTCTCCACTCTAAGAACTTAAGTGGGTCTCCTAAGAAGACTGAAGGTTCAGGTGTAGGAAGTCTTGTTAGAAACATTGCGTCATGCAGAGCTTGTACTAATGATGGTTCATTGTTAGTATTGGTTGTTTGTTTATCATTCTTATACGTTTGTTCTTTTTGATTTCTTTACTTGGTACTGGAGGTGTTGCTTGGTTTTCGCTGCAAGTCTCAGTTGAGTCAGCTTCAGAATATGCCCTAAGCTTAGCAGCGATCACATCAAGATCTCTCTGATTTTCCAGTCTTTTAAGTTCTTGCTTTTGTGCAGCAATTGCCTCCTCCATGTTTATTTCAACCTTCTTTGCGGCCAGCTGCGCTGCACACTCTGCTCTTTTGGCTGTTATGCTTTGCCGTTCTGATGACTGTGAAGAATGGTTTGAGTGATGGCTACGAACAGTGGATTTGGTTTTGAAGACCCAAATATTGACTGGGCATACTCTTTGTCCAGTATCACATGAAGTCTTGCACTTTCTGCCTTAGCATCAAATTCCTCTTGCCCTACTTCACTCATACGTACTTTCATTAGCTCCATCAAGTCGCTTGATACCGCTGTGCAGGAATCCACTTTCCTTCTAATTTCAGTAGAAGGTGCTGATTGAGATCTTACATTTACGTATGTATCTTTCACTTGTTTTTCTAGCCCTTCCACAGCATCCATCATTTCACATAAGTCTTCATCAGAACACTCATCTTTAAGATTGGTGCGTGCAACTTTAACCTGCTCTTTCCATTTTTCATACAATGTTATGAATTTACTCTCGTTTTGAGAGGTCTCTAGTTGCTTCAACTCCAGCATTTTTGGGGTTAATTTTCTATCTCGTGAAGATCTCCTTAGGTTGTCTGTGTGGGAAGTAGTAGGAACAGGCTCAACCGTTGATACTTTTAATATCTCTATTTGAGCAACAATGTCACCTATAAGTGTTTCTAATCTCTCCTTTTCAGCTTCATCTGTTTGTGCCTTTAGCTGTACTCTCAAACTACTTAACTTATTCTGAAGAGAATCTATTTTTCACTTATTTCGGCACTTGGTGATTTTTCTTCATGAACTGACATTTTGCAGATTTTAGAAAATGCACTGTAAACATCAACGTATTGCTAATTATGCAGATAAGCCCTTTACAGCAATGTAGTTATCAGTGCAGTCTATTGCTATTTCTATTCACCTAAACTCGATTGAGCATTTAAACTCTCAGATGAAAATTATTAGCAATCACATTTAAACATTAATAACAATTACACTGATAATTCAGTAGCAGAAATTGGGCTGTAAAGACAGATAGAATTACTCTCTCTTAATGAACCAGTAGTTTGTTTTATCAAGTCCTTTCTTTCAAACTGTAGCTTACAAAAGGTCCATAAAGAAGCACAGGATAGCCCAATCAAACCTGGCGCTGTCTGTGGAGCCGCCCGTTGTGTTGACAGCAAAGGAGGAAAACAGATACTGCACTCTGTCGCCTGTAGGGGATGTTGCGGAGCTGCAGTCCTCGTAGTTGCTGTCCTTTGTTGGCGAAATCGCGGCACTCTGCACTCTGTGTCAGGAACGGCTCTCCAACCTTATCCTGTGGGTCAGCACGATCTCTTCTCTCGCTTCTTGTCCGGTCACACGCTGCCTCAGCGATGCTTCTCTCTCTCTCTCTCTCTCTCTCTTCACGGACTCACGTTGCTCTTTAGTAAGACTCTCACTTTAGACTCTTGGCCATGCTGGCGTTACGTTTTCACTGTAATTACACCGGTCCAATTGAATACGGCCACGCATCATACAGATGTCCTTTTGAGATTTATTTCCACATTTCCATCATAAGACACCGTGAAAACTACAAAGAAAATAAACACATAAAAACAATGAGTCAAATATACTTGTCCTTTTACAGTCTTTGAAATATGTTTCCTGAACTAGACGGGCCCCACAATATTAGCATCACAGCAGAACGGAAAGAGCATTAAATACAAAGGAATTACAACAAATATTAAACAAATAAGGTTGAAATACAAAAGCACAATTACCGTGTGCGCCTCTTGGACCGTGCAAAATATTAGTTTGAGCCCGTACATTTTTCCTCTGCAGCCACGTTTGCTCTCTCTGGATACCTTTTCTCACCCACAATGCAACAGGTGTGGCCTTCACTAAACCCTGTATATTTGACCCTTGACTTCAACATGCAATAGCAGTTGTAATGAACAAAATGTAAACAAAATATTTTTAATGTAAAATATTTAAGCACAATTTTAAATGAAACATCCCCCTTTTAAACTCTTATTTATTACATTTTTAAGGTTTTTAATCACTGTATGAAATTCACACACCAATGTAATTATCAAAATTATAGACCAATATGTAATCTAGGTCCCTCAGACAGTTACATCTGGAGTTCAAACTAAAAAACACAACTGTCATCAAAAAATGTTGACATTTTGAAAAGATTTTTCCTAGCAGCAAGCCAACTTTACATTTTTTATAAACTTTAAGTAAATATCACACAAAGTCAATCAGTTAAAATTATAAAGATTTATTGTTTGCTCTACTGACAGCTGGATACAGAACAAATCATTCAGCATTCAAGTGACATCCAGGTTTTCAATGAGGGCCTCAAGAGTCCGGAGCATAGTTTCACATTTTTAAGGAAAGGACAAAGATGAAGAGGGAATCGAAGAAAGGAGAGGTTACAGGGGGAGATAAGTGCTAAAAAAAATGAGTCTGATTACCAGCAACACGTTGACCCTGTTTGTTTAGAGTGGAGAAGGTGGTGGTTTTGCACTAAACTGGAATTCCAGCAATGTATCTGAAGGGCACATATGAACATGTTTGACCAGCAAAGCCCTGAAACAGACCAAGAAAAATGCATCTGTATTGAATCTCACAAACACTCTGTCTAAAACATAGACATCATCATCAGGGTGAGTCTTGTCCAGGAGGAAGAGCATGAAGAAACAAGTGATTTGCTACATTTGAAAGTCCATAAAGTTTCATGAGGTAGGCTGATATGCATTTTGGGGCTGGACAAAAACAGTCTCTGCTTGGCTCTTTTTTCCTCCAGTTTGGTTGTGTGGTGCCTCCACTATCGGTTCAGTCATTTGTATGTGCTATCTGCTTAGCAGGGCCGCCTGGTTGCTGTTTGAGGTGCTCCGAACATCTCTTGCGAGGCGTAGGTGATGTAGAGGAAGCCGTCAGTGTCACTGTAGCGGGAATAAACCTCCCCCATGCTGGAGGACATGCAGGACATGCTCTTCTCTGCCACTAGAAGGAACAGAGCCTGGGTCGAATCCAGGGCAATCTTATTCCTGAAAGAAAGAAAGAGACAGTTGGAGTTGGAGAGATGGAGAAAGGACGGAAACAACAGATTTTTAGGACAAAAAAAGAGATTATGAGGGAGGCAGGCAGAGAACAATGGCACACCTGACAGCTGGGGGGAAAAGTGGAGAGAAGGGAGGGTTGGCTTGGGAAGATAAAGTCTAGAAAACTTCAAAACAAGCTGGTTGAGAAGTCAGGTCTATTGATTCTATGAGCACACAGTGTCACAAATTATTTACCTGAGCAGGCAGAGGAACTGACCCAAAGTGAGCTCGAAGGGAACCAGGAACTTAGTTTTGTCCAAAAGGGGAAGAGTCTTTTCACGGAGGTAACGTTCGACAATGACCTGAACACAAGAAAACACATCTGGGGTAAGTGGCTGGTGCCAATGCGCACACACACACACACACACACACACACACACACACACACACACACACACACACACACACACATACACACCATAAAGTGTGACACTGGTGGTTAAATGTTTTATATTTGTATGGAAAATCAACTCACAGGCAATTTGTTGGGGAATTTTGTCCGAATGCTGCACACTTCATCTTTTCTTGTCTCTAAAAAGAAATAATTTATACACATTTCACACTTTTAACAAAAGCATCAATACAGTGTGAGCTCAAAGTTTTAATGCAAGCAACGGAATGTGACTTACCGAGGCATTTTCTCTGCTTGAAGGGCATCATTTCCATAGATTTCTCAAAAGGAGCCATGTTTGTTACTTGGGGTGGTTTAGAGGCCAGCGGTGATGGAGGCGGCGTGGCAGTCTTTCCCCGGCTGACAGTGAAGTCCCCTCGGGTGGAAGTCAATAAACCCCACTGAGCTGCTCCGGCCGCTGGTGTTTTATAGGAGAAGGAGCTGGGAGGAGCTGAAATATGACACCAACAAACAAAGACACACTCCTGGTCCTGGTGGGCAGTGTGAATGCACATTCACACATACTGGTTATCTAATTGGGCATTCTCACATCTACTGGTGATATTGGGTGCTGCTGTGTTGGCAGGAGTGTAATGAGGGCAGCCCACCATGTAAGGAACACAAACACCACATGACATGATTCAGACCACCTTTATCATGAGGTTTGAATGCTCTCCATTCGACTCTGACCTTTGACCTCACTGTTAGGCATGCTGGCCACATTGCAGTTGTTAAGTCTTGGTTCAGCAATGTCTGAGAATGTCATGATCAATAGTAACACTAAGTAGATTGTTGACGTAAAGGCATGGACGGATTAGGCCCCTGTACACAGACATGCAAAAAGCCCCAACATCTTTACCAAGAGCCAGACTCTGTGATGCTTTTTCCTCTTTTTTTGTTGATTCCCATCTCTTTGTATTAATTATATCTATATGGTTTTGTGTCTTTTTGTGGTCTTTTTGCATCTCTTTGTATAAGTTTTTTGTCTCTTTGTAGTCCTTTTGTATCTCTTTGTGGTTGGTACGTGTCTCTTTGAGGAAGATTTTGCAGGGGAAGGCCAGGGGGTTGGGGCCCAAGCACTAATCCGTTAATGAATACTGGGACTCTCACAGGTGCCGTATCTCCAAACTGTATTTTAGTATGATAATGGTGATAATAAGAATAAAATAATATTTCTGCTGTAGATGTTTAAGGATATAATGCAGTAAGGACTAGAGTTTCACTATATACACTCAGTTGCCAGTTTAAGGGTACACAAATTAAAGAAGTCTGATACCACAACTGCAATAAATCCTTCATGAAAGATTTGTTTCTAAGACTTTGTGCTCTCCACTGTCAATAAACAAGCAACTGAATGTACATAACAGTTTAACTCAGATAAGTAAAACATCTTGAGCCACCAGCCTGTGGAAGCATAACCAGGCACAATGCTCTGTTCTGGATGAAGATCACCCTCTGCTGGTTGAAAGGTGGCACAAGAGCAAAGTGCTGCGCCAGACTTCTTGGTCTAACATGCAGATTAATACAGAAACATAATTGCCTAAATAATCCTCTCTTTTTTTTCAATTGAAGACTGTATACTTTTTTCGTACTTTTTAAAAAAACTTGTTGAAAGTTTGATATTCATAAATGGTAGGACTTTAAAAGAAGATTTTAAAAGAATTTAAATGCAGTTGCCATTGATTCACTGTCCATGTGTCAATTAGTTTGTGGTAATTTGATTCATCACAATCACAACTTTATTTATGCACCATTTGAACACAATGTAAACTGAAATAATAAAGTTGACATAAAACTACATTTTTGCCGTATTCCCTTGAAAAAAAACAGGGTCACGTAAATAGGGAAATGATTATATTGTATTTCTGCTGCAAACCCTTTTAACAGAAGACCTTATGTCTTGAAAAAGATTTGTTCCATAACTTAAGTTGCCTACTATAGCTTCCATTTTCATATTAAAACTTTAGTATTGTGTACAAAATTATAATATAGCGTACTACAGAGCATGATGAGGTCATTTTGTACCCTCACTATGGGGACACTGTAGGAATGTGAGCATTTGACCTCTGGCATCCTGAACAGTGAAGTTGGACTCTCAGGGGAATTTTTGCATACGTCCATTCGAAAAACTTCCCTGTCCAATCGGTGTGCAGCTCTGGTGCAGTGGCTCCTCCTCTCCGCTGCGTGCTCCCACATGTAACGCTATCACCCTCCGTCTGTCTGTTGCATTGTCTCATAGGGAACACACCGTGCGGGAGCACAGCACCATGGTAACTCCACTGGACCGAAACGCTTATAAGTGACATTTAAAAAGAGAGAGGATTGTGTCAACAGGAAATTAAGACATGGCTCGTTGAGGTTCCCTCGGTGTATCGGTGGATTAATTAATTCTAGTCTTGTGCCAGTCAGCACGGCTGCCTGAAGCTGTAGGCTGTAGCTGCATGGCACGTTAGAGATGGTGATTAAATTTCCCCTATCGCATTGATCCAAGCTGCTAAGTAGGCTACTATGTTGCTATCGCTCGTCCGGACCTGTGTTGCTCTACCTGGAGCTGCGCCATAGCCACCTCGTTCGTCTCATCCATTGCACGAGAACTGAGCGGTGGTCAGTGGTGTGCCTTGGTTCCGCCTGCCGGGCACCCCAACGAGGATGGCTGGCCGCCGGGGCTGCGTGAACTCGCTCTGGTCGGGCACTGAGCGCGTCCGCATCGGAGAACGCCTCAACGCTACGCTGGCCGGGGTGCTGGAGCTGGAGCTGCTCAGGTGCAAACACCTGGAGATGGTGGACACCGCTCTAGAGCACCGAGCCTCCACTACCGCCAACGCCGAAGAACCATTCGCGAAGGAGGGTGCGGAACCCCGGAGATCGCCGCCTCGGAAGCCAAACGTGGCTCTGCGACACCCCGCAGGCAACAGGTCAGTCAGTGCGTCTGTCACGGAGCTCTACATGACGAGATTGTTAAATATGGATGCGGGGATGATGGTGATCTGCCAACAAGCCAGTCCCTCTGCGCCTCAGTAGACATATTTTATCGCTTCCTGGCGGGGCATGGCTGTGCCGAGGGCTGAACACCCAACTGAGTGAGATGATGCCAGGGACCATCCAAGCATGCCCGATCATTTTCCACAGCAGCAGTGTGTGTAACCGTCACATGGAGCAAATGTCATGGAGGTCAGGGTACCAGGACCCGCTCCTTTTTGGCTGGCTCAGTGCCCTAGCTGCCTCAAGGTTAGACAGGAGGATGTGGTGGGATAGGCGCTAGACAGTTTTTTGGCTCTGGTCGTTGAGCTCATCAGCTGTAAAGGTCACTTTGGCACCCAGTTTGCAGTCAAATCACTGATCACAATATGAAGGTAGACTCCATCACTGTCTGAGCTAAATTGTGCAATGTTGATATTTTATTGTAAAAAATCCCGAATACTCCAGTGAACTGTGACTTTATTCACAAATGTTAGGAAGGGTGATCTTCACACACACAAATAATTTAGCTATTTCCAATCCTAGTGTTGAGAATGAGGGCAACATGTAATGCAGGAGGATGGGAACAGGTCACATCCTGGAGGCCTGGATACTGGAGCTGTCTGGTCTCTTATTAGTGAACATGAACTATATTTGAACCAATGAAGGCATCCTGATGAAAAGAATCTGTTGGAAATGAGAGGATAAAGATGCCTGTGAGTGCATCCAGCAACTTTTTCCGGTTAAAAATGAGAGACTTAATACATGATCTAAAATGGTCACTGGCCAGACAGTATTGAATCTATAGAGCTGTAAAATAAGTCAGTTAGAGGATTGGCAGCAACTATTTTAAAAAGGAATATATTTTGGTTTAGGGGTTAGCAATCTGAAGCTGTCACCTTGGGCACTGTGGAACTGTGATAGACATTTTTCTCTATTTTTGACATTTTATTGGACAAACTCAAGAAACTAATGATTAGTTTCAGCTTCATGAAATACAACAGCCTGTTATGTCCTTTTTTTTAACCATAGGGCACCAATTCTAACAATAACTGCACCTTTCCACCACTTCAACAGCCTTTTCTATGAAATAATTCTCCTTCAAGCAGTGAAATTGCTCCTTAAGATCAAAATATAACAAAATAATAGACTGACTTTTTTATATGGACCTAATTCACTCCATTGAACAAAGAGTGCAGTTATGTGCGTGTTATTCCATCGTAGATTATCTTGAGATCATTTCCACATTTGACAAACCAGTGACATGACAGAACACTTTGCACACAGTGTTTTTACACTGTAAATACAGAATGTGGGCCTGATACTTCTATAATGAGCTGTTTTAGTCAATAGCTTGCAGCACATTAATACATGTACAAATGTTCTGTCTAAATCGGGCCACAGCTGAGGTAACGTTTTTCACAACAGTGTTTTTAATTTGACACGATAATCACAGGCTTGCACTTAAAGGGAAGATAATAATAATAATAATAATAATAATAATAATAATAATAATAATACAATCCTTTTTCATCAGTGCAGGGACAGAAATGTCAGTCCCAACTAAGGGCATCTGCATGGAAGTGTGGCTCATAATGTGCTGCATTCCTTGCCACCCACCTCCCAACATCTCCTCTGTAGTTCCCCCCATGGTGCTGAGATATCCCGTTGAGAGGCCAACCAGCCTTGCTCATTCTCACCTCTGAAGGGAGCTGCCAGTGTAGCAGAGCATGCTGGCACTCTGCCCTCTGCCCGGGCCGACCTCCGCCGACACAAAACACACAAATGATGCATAAATAGAGGCAAATAGTTGTAAAAGTGACGACATCTAGTTGAAACAGCAGCAGTTGGACAGAGAACAAAGAAGAGAGAGCAGATGTTTATTTACTACCATCAATGGGGATGCTTACTGTAAAAATGTAATCTCCAAACACATTTTGTTAATTTTACCTGGAATTCATTATTTACTGCTATGACAAACGCAGGATGTTCTGCTTTTCAAAATATAACTATTTTTGTGTGCTGGGGATTAGATGACTCACAATATAATGTGCTCTACTTCAAGCTTTGTTAAATTTTTTTGTTTTAGAATTAAACTCTTGAAATGTGATTCATTTTTCTCTCTATCAGCAGAGAAAGGGTAGGAGTTATGACTGTCCAAATCCATATTTGGCAAGTCTGGATTGTGGCTGTATGGTGTCGTCTTTGATGGAAAAATACAATTTAAAATGACATCTTTTCAACCTTGTGATGTGTGCCGGCATTTTTGATGCATGCAGGTATTTGAAAGAAGTAATAACACCTCAAAAACAAGTGCTTCTTCACCATTGTCTGTGGAAAGAAAACACATTTAGTTTGTATGAATATGTTTCAATATTAAAAATAATTCAGTTTTAGGGTTGCAAATCTGTTTTTAGTAGACCTAGCTTTGATTTAAAAATGAAGTATTCTACATGTTTTGTATGAACTAGAAGTAGACTACTTGTTTGTAACATTTTAATCTTGTCACACTTTTTTAGCAACTCGTCTTGCCTTCAGAATTGGTATCGAGGCTGAATTGTTGAAACATTGATTCTTGCCGTTAAATGGTCAAAAATAAAAATCTCCTTACTGAAGAATGCACACAGAGGAAAGGAGTGGGGGGAAAGACTGTGCTGCAGAGCTTCCCTTACTTCACATGTACAGAAGAGCTGCAGCAATTAGTTGGAAAAAAATGATAGACATAAAATGAAGCAGCAACTCCTTTTTGTTAAGCAACATCTTTACTTTTTTATTTTTGAAGCCAAAAAAATGCCCCAAATATATTGGTTTTGGCTTTTCAAAATTTTAAAATGAGTTGCCTTTTCTTGCAATTTCTTGTTATCTTTGAGTTTTGGGCTGTTGATTTGACAAAAGAAGACATTTGATATCATTACCTTGATAATTCCCCACAGTTTTCTGTTGTTTTATAGACCAAATGTCTAATCAATTATTTAAGATAATCAGCAGATCAATCGATTCTAAAGATAATTGTTGCAGTCGTGTGTGTGTGTGTGTGTGTGTGTGTGTGTGTGTGTGTGTGTGTGTGTGTGTGTGTGTGTGTGTGTGTGTGTGTGTGTGTGTGTGTGTGTGTGTGTGTGTGTGTGTGTGTGTGTGTGTGTGTGTGTGTGTGTGTGTGTGTGTGTGTGTGTGTGTGTGTGTGTGTGTGTGTGTGTGTGTGTACACCATATGCAGTGCTGTGTGCACTATTACTGAAGGCAGCCTGTCTTGAAATTAGGTTTAGTATTGGAAAGCATCATCTTACATGGAGAGCCATTACCCTGACTTGTGGAGTGAGACAGCTTTTGTCTCTTGGCTCTTGCCTCGGGATCCTTCTAAACTCACCAAAATACAACAACAATTCAACTTTTTATGTGCAATGAAAGATTCACCTGAATGTTTCAGAAAAGCTAAAGAACATATCACTCCAATCGGCCGGTGAAGATGCACAGCGTGGGCTGTCTCTAAATTTCAATACCACATTAATAATGCATGAAACAATAAACACTGCTGTGTAGAACAAGCAAGTACATCTAACCAAACACTCGCTCCTGTTTGATCAAATGACTCTGCCTCAACATGGCAACCGCTGCCATTTGTCTCTCTGTAATGACATAATATTAAGAGGAGGTATGTTGCTTGTGGAGCTGCGATCGCTAACATTATTGTCCAATTGACCATACATTTTCTTCATATTGTTCCAGAAGGGCTGTCCTGCTCCCTTTACATGAAGCAATATCATATTACAGAGCTCTAAGCAGACCCCCACCCACTTGTCTGTCCTTTCATTGGATCATGCACTAGTCTCTGTGTAACATTATATCCTGTAATGTGCAGTGCATTATATTGTTGGGGCATTATATTGGGGAGATGGATTTTTACAGATATAGTATGTGTGTGTGTGTATATGTATGTGTATATATATATATATATATATATATATGTATGTGTATATATATATATATATATATATATATATATATATATATATATATATATATATATATATATATATATATATACACACACACACGTTCAGGGACTTTTTAAAGGGTTAATTCATTAAATAGACTTAAGTTGAGGTCCATACAAATGTAGAATGATTAACATATGTTATTTTATGGCAGTAAGAAGAATTTGCAGTGAGTGGGAATTTGCGGCAGAACAGACAACAGTTCATACATGCGAGCGAGAGTCAAAACAAGCCTGGATTGTGTGTCCTCAGGCTGAGTTAAACATTTCGCCGAGCCTGTTGTGGTTCTGTGTGGGAGGAAAAGCGAGTGAGAGTTAGAGAGCGAGCAGCAGTAGCTATGGTGAGCACAGGGTGGCGGGCTCGAAGGATATTACAGAGGGGGGGGATTATTTGTCAAGGGGAGTGTGGGGGAGGTGGGGGTCCTTCAAGATGCCCTTCTCTCTCACCCGGCAACCGCTCACTCACTCCCCACCTCACCCTCCCTTTAACGCCTTCACTCACTCAGTGACTCACACTCTTATTTCTGTGTTTCTTTTTTTTTTGGTCCCTCTCACTCCATCTTTTTTATTTTTTGGTCACCCACTCAACTCGACTCACTTTAAAATCAGTTGGAAGTAAAAAAAAAATAAAATAAAAAAAGAAGGGACAGGAGTGAGCGGAAGCTCCTAATTCACACAGAAAAAGGGGAATAAAGCCTACAACAGGTCAAAGTCTGTAACTCTTGCTCCCACTTTTTTCCTTCCTTCCCTTTTTCTCCTCACTCCATCCCCCTTCCCTTCTGCTGCGCCGGCTGCTCTTTGTTACGTCATCTGTCTTCTCCCATTATCTTCTGAATCCCACCCCTCTCTCCTGTCACCCCAGCAGTGAGTCACTACCTATATTGTTTCCTCAGTAACAAGAGGATTGATCAGTGCCACTCACAGTGTTCTGTTGTCTGGGCTCGATCAGTCAAATGCAGGGGCTCCTCTTGGCTGCTGTCCTGGAGGGGTTGGGGATTTGGAGGATAATTGGAGGAGGGTTCCTCTACAAAGCACTTACTAATCTAGCAAATGGAGGCACTTTGCTTTGCGTGTGTGTGTGTGTGTGTTTGTTTGTTTGTTTGTGTGCGTGTGTGTCCTATTTCCTGGCTGTTCCGGTAAGCGGTGTGACATCACAGGAGCGTGTCTGGTAAATGATATAATGGATGTACATACATGTCTTTACACACAGGTCTAACTGTGTGTCTACTCTCACAAAGATAAGCGGTGCCAAGGAGTTGTGGGTTTAAAGCAGTGGCTTTATTGTTTGTGGTGTAAAGTAACTTAGTACATTTACTCAAGTACTGTATTTTAAGTACAGTTTTGAGGTACTTATACTTTACTTAAAGCTATAATGCATAGTTTTTGACTCCCCATGAGGAATTCTAAGTAATGACAACAACACTGTCGGCGCATCCACATGATGCAAGCCTTCCGTGGTAAAAAAACAAAAACATGATGGACTCTTCAGAAGGGAAATTCTCTTCACTCAAGTTTCTGCATGTGAAAGTGGCCGGATGACACAATCTTCTAAACATAGCCATACTGAGAAATACAGAAAGAGTTGTGTGTTTACTAATGCACTGTTAAAATAGCAATGAAATGCTGCGCTATTGACGTTAGACCAGTTTTTTTTTGTAAATGGCACAATCGCTTCCCGCTGCCTCAAGACAGCAAAACGCCAAAAATTCACCTGAACACACCTCCCTGTAAAACCTGCACACTTAAGGGCGCAAAGAAGGGCGCAGGTGCATTTGCTATTTAAACAACGTGGGTCCTGGACGACCTTAAGACCGCTTTATGGTTGTGTATGGGGTACGCCGGACCCTACGCCGTAGCCTGACGTGGACCCCTCGAAAAATTTAACTACACGTCAGAGCGGCGCACGTTGCTCAGCCGTGATTCGGTAGTGTTGCATTTCCTGTGACTCATTTCCTGGTTCTCTTTCTCCATAAACAACATGAAATCAAGGAGAGGGTTAACTTTCCCTGCCACAGATGTCCCACCTTGGTCAGAAAACAGAGACACATTGTTTCTCTCACTATGACTCGAGTTGATACTCGCTCCAAAGCTAATCACCTTCACTGTCTCACTTCTCCCCCGCTGTATCACTCACTCCACACACATGCCGGCTTGACGCGCACACCAGCGCACAGGTATAAACGTCAGGCCACTTACGTAGGCTACGGCGAAAGCTCTGTGTGGAGCCCTCACACAATCATAAAACAACCTTTAAAATAGCAAAGACACTTGCATCGGGCTTTGCGCCATGCCAGGTGCACGATAGGGCCCTAAGTCCATTTGATGCCTTCTATTTCTACTCCACTACTTTTCAGTGGGAAATACAACCCTTGTTACTCCACTACTAAGATTTTACATTTAAATGTATTTATATATTAAACTTAGAAAATATAATAAATTGGGGGTTCCCGACCTTTTTGATTTGACCCCTACAGGGCACCCTGGCCAACACTTATTGATGAGATTTAATAAGAGGTGCGAAGTACCAGTATATGAAAACAATTCTTCTTTAGTATTGTTTGTGGAAAGAAAATACATTTAATTTGCATAAATATGTTTCACGATTATAAATAATATAGTTTGGGGGCATGCAATCAGTTTTTATAAATAGACCAGGCTTTAATTTTCAAATGAAGTATTCTGCATGTGTGTCTACATTTATTTCACACTTTTCAGCAACTCTTCTTGCATTCAGAATTGAGGTTGAGATTGTTGCAGCAGCTCATGGTTAATGCTGCAAACCTCTAGGCTGTCTTAAAATTGTAAGATAAGATTTAATAAGAGGTGGGAGGTACCAGTATATGAGGGACTGCTTTTAGTATATGATCATCATGCATGAACATCTAGAGAACTATGCCCACCAAAATGTCCAATCTTTTTCACAAAGGTGAAATTCCCTTCCAAACAAGCCCTGTCTGTAATGTGTATCATAATGAGTAATTCCTGTTATTACACCCATTGGATGATCATGTCTTTATCAAATTAGACCAAATATCATCTTGGTAATTTGGCCACTATAATGATGTTATAGCTTAAATGTTGTCATGTTTCTGTATGGCTGTAAATACTAATTTGTTTCTGCACTTATTTGATTCTCGTAATTTGGTAAAATGATCTACACTTTTTACTTGGTTGGCCTTTTTATCCACATCACCAAATGTTTTATTTTCCCAGACAAATATGTACATGCATATAATCATAGTTACAGTATTTAGATATTGTATTCAAATATATTTGACTTTATCAACTCTGGTCAGCTCTGTCACATGTTTTGTTTTTATCAGGCGCCGTCTCCCTCAGATATCGTGGTATTGCCCTGTCAGAGCAGCCCAGAGGACTGTGGCAGTAATTCAGGGGATGGGACAGTCCACTCCTCATCTGGCAGGGGGAGTAACTCACGCTGGTCTACTCTGTCCTGGGATGCCCCCTCTGACCTGCTCTCTCCACCAACACCAGACCCCAGTGGAACGGTCCATCTGGACAGTGACTCCAGACCTAGTTCAGGTACACACACACACACACACACACACACGCTGGTCAACAGTGTGTGGTCCACAGCACTGACCTGAACAGTGACCAAAACATTTTGTCACCTTCTGATATCACCACAGCACACCTCGTGTAAGAGAAATTCCATTAAATATTAACCATTTTCTTTTTTTACTTTTGTTTACTTGCTCTGGGGCTTGGCACTGACTCTCTCTCTCTCTCTCTCTCTCTCTCTCTCTCTCTCTCTCTCTCTCTCTCTCTCTCTCTCTCTCTCTCTCTCTCTCTCTCTCTCTCAACTTTTCAGCCTTTGTTGCCAAACTCTTATCCACTCCCATTGTAACTGTGGTCTCTGTGTCACTGCACCCAACTCAGACATTCCTCTCCCTGCTATGCACTCATGTATTCCTTCTTTTATACTATTTTAAGCAATCAAATTAGTTTGAATTATTTTAGGTTTCATGCCCTAAATTTATTCCTTCAAATCGTAAATTATAATGTAGATTTGTGACATTTTTTTAAGCTATTGTAAGTGTTCACAGCTGTTTTTGCACTGCAGTACCTTCATGTTACTTTTTAGTCAAACGGTGGAGCCAATACTGTTACGCCTTTTTTCCTGGAATTTATGTTACTGTTTCAGTTTCTATAGGTGACGTCTTGTTTAGCTAGTTTTTACTGACCTTACTAACTGTCTTTATATACATCCAAACAACACTAACCCTTTTGCTCCAGAAAACATAATTTTCTTTCTCAGGAAAGACCTACCAGACAAAGAGTCTATGAAACCGCAAGCAACGCATGTATGAAATTGTTGGATGTTTTTTTTGTAACTGTTTTTAAATCAAATGTAACATAGCAAGTAGTGAAAAAATAAATGTCACTAACAGCACAAAATAGGCTAAGGAATAAGTACAATCCCTAATTTATAGAATTTAATAAGAAAGGGGCCTTCACCATTAGTGCCCCTGAGTATTATAGAAAATGATTAGATAATGTCGCTGAATTTATTTTCCTCTTTTCCTCTAAAGGTTTCTATTCAGTAAGCGGGAGCTCGCTCTCAGACTCGTGCTACTCTGTGTCCAGTGATGCTGCTCCGGCCAGACCCCAGAAGCTGTGTGAGCAGGTCCATCTGACCGCTGACAACACTGACACCCTGTGGTCAGAAGGTGCAGTGCAGCAACAGCAGCCTGCACTGCAGAGCAGCCAGGAAGACGCTGAACCACCAGAAGGTACACCACCTTCAGGTGAGCTAAACAATAGATCCATATCATGTAATGGACCATTGTCATGTAAATCCATCCGTGTAAATATGACTTTTCAGCAGTCAGCTGAAGCTGGTTCAAAAAGGTCAACTGACGACCTGGAGCCCTGGGAAGAGATTAATGTATAAATATTGTAGAATGATGACCTAAAATAATAAAAAATGTTCTTCTCTCATCTCTTCCAGTCCAAAGTGACATTGAACTGGCCGGTCTGAGCTTTCTGTCTGACCTCTGTTCAGGACTCAGTGACTCCTGATTTCTTCCCTACTCCCGCTTTTCGACCCCACCTCCTCCTTCCATCCAAACCCCCAGCTGGACCCTCGCTTCTGCACTGACCTGGTGTCCCGTCGGACCAAAGAGGTGTACCCCTACCCAAGCCCGCTGCATGCCGTTGCCCTCCAGAGCCCCCTCTTCACCTCCCAGAGCCAAGAGCAATCAGCCTCTACTAGCCTTGAAGGACCCCAACTAGATGAACCACAAGAGTCCAATGCTGATCCAACTCTGCCTCAGCAGCCTCCTGGCCCAGCTTCTTTCACCCAGCTGGAGCAATACATCTCTCGACTGGCTCGCCAGTACCACAGCCGGGTAATCTCCGCCACTTCCGATTTCACTTCATCTGCCACCCCTGGTCAGGTCAGGCACAGAGGCCTTTGTACCCCCGGCAACAATCACGGTTCAACCCAGTCCCTTTCTGCCTTTGAGAGCCGCAGTACACCCTCCACTCTGCCAGGGGGCAGCATCACTCCCTGTAAGTCACTGCTGGGAAACTCTGCCAGAATCAGCCTCAGCACCACTGGGAAAAAAGCTACTAGAAATTCTATCAATCTGGGTAACCTTCCTTCAGCAACCGGAGAGGACTTGAACATAAATCTGCATCTAAACCTCAACTTGAACCTGACTCCTGGTTTAAATTCCAGCCGGGGACTGGTGGACAATCCCAAAAATGGCAGCTGTGGAGCTTTGAGGAGCGACATGTCTTCAACTTCCACTGTCTCTGCTACATCACTCTCCTCCACTACACCCACCCCAGCACTTAGGGCTCGCCCTCGCATTTCAACATGTCCAAGCAGCCTGAGCCACCGCAGTTCCCTGGAGGTCACTTCAGGGTCTGGACCCACTTCTGGATTTGGGTCATCTGTATTCTGCCGCTCGGTAGACTGGAGCAGCGGTGCTCCACCTGAGACTGGGCCATCAGTGTTTGGTTCAAACTCCGGGTCAGCTCCAGGGTCTCAGCGCAGTAGCTTGATCCAAGAGTCCAGCTCCAGTCCCAAGCTGAGCGAAGACTCCCACATGGTGGGGGAGATCTCACGCCTCTCTGGCCTCTCTAGGGCTGTTGTGGTGGGATTGATGGAACAAGGTGTGGAGCTGGATATTGATTGCTTCCAAACGGATCCTGCAGGTGAGGTGAGGGGTCACAGTAAAACCCATCTGAAAGCCCAGACAGATCATTCACATGATTATACTAGACTAACCGACCTAAATCCCCAGAGACCCATACAGCTGTCTCTCAGTGTCACCCATTCTCCACAGTCTCAGTCAAGCCTCACCCCTCCTCTCTCACACTCCAGCAGCCCCATACACCCCTATCAGTCCATCCATATTCCCCCTTCCCACTACTCCTCACAATGCCACTACCAGCAAATCCCTTCTCCGTCTGACCTTCCCTCTTCCACGGCCTCCTCCCCTGCCTCCCACCCCACTACCAGGGGCCGTTCCCCTCCCCGTCCTCTCCAGCCATCCCCTCTGGGTGCCACCCCGCTCTCTGTTTTCCGACGGGATGTGCCCTTCCAGTGCTCCCTGCCTCGCACTGATACAAGGAGCTCTCCTTTGGAGCATGGCGGTATCCAACCAAGGGGTGGATCACTTCGGCATAGTGGGGCTAGTGGTGGGTGTAAGAGGGTGGAGGGGGAGGGGCTTTATAAAGGAAAGCATGCCTCCCAGAAGCTGATCCGGGCAGCCACAGTAAGCAGCTATGCCAAGAGAGAGGACTATGGCTCTGTTTGGGCTGGGGTGCAGGAGAGGGAGCGATCAGCAGTCCAGACACCCAGGAAGACCTCCAACAAACTCTGGAGGGGCTTTGAAGGACGCCTCTGGAGCAAAGAGTCCGAGCGAAAGAGAGGAAATGGACAGAGCTGAGTATGGCTACGGATGGAGGAGAAACAGCATTGGAAGCTGGAGGAGGGAGCATCGAAAGATGAAGGCTTCATCTAGCAATAATGACAGAAGGCCAAAAGTAGAGAACTCTCCTATCTTCTCAAAGAAGAGGGGGAAGGAAGATGGGGAAAGACGCAGCACCAGCCTCAGGCTCTCCAGGAGGGCTTTGTTCAGGAGTGAGTCCCAAGGCTTGCTGGTGTCTCGTAACCACGGCGAGGAGCCCACAAAGCAGGCACACTGGGTCTCCTCATTAGATGTGGGGCAAAGTGGCATGGGCCACAGCAAAGACGAAGGCATCAGATTGCTGAGAGCAAAGGAAGAAGACAAACGCCTGTCCTCCACCGCCAGCCTCTTCAACCTCTCTCGCTCTCAGAGCCTGGAAGGCAGCTGCCATTCCCTCTCCCCTCTCTCCTCCCCTTCCTTCTCTCCATCCCCTCCTTCACGGATGTCCCTACAGCGCTCTCGATCATTGAGGGACTTGGGGAGGAGAGTGTTTGGCTCCATGAGGTCCCTAAGTCTCAAACGGAAGCCATCCAAGAAGTAACATATGTACAATAAATAACCATCAAAGTATATGCATCTTCCATGTGTTAAGTTCAAAACACCAGTGATTGATAAGTGGTTGGCATTATATTTCATGTAAAAGGAGGTGCCATCATTTTAAAATTTCAAAGACTGATTGATTAGACAGATTTTATAATACTGGCCATAAGATATCTGCCAGTCCTTCAATCCACTACCAATATGATGGAAGTTCCTCTCAGGCACGTCTGTAAAAATTCATTCATCATTCATCTTAGTAATGTTTTTGTACATTTTTAAAGATACTCTTTTTATAGCCTCACAAAAACTACAACATGTCTGTTAAAAATCTTCAAATAGGTTCTGCAGCATAATTAGTGAGTTGCAGCAAATCAATTTTGCTGTCTCCCAAATTTTTTCCTCATTAATTGTGCACCCTACAGTAGCAAGCAAGAGTGCTGTAGGGTGCAGCATGGTCCACCGAGAAATGTCAGTGAAGAAACATATGTGACAACTTCATATAAGGGTGAATAATTCCTTTTAGGAGCTGGAAAGAACTACAAACCTTTTAAACATTTTATTAGTGTGGGTTTGTGTTTTTCAATGTATGAATACAGTTTCAAAGGATTTGAACATCTCAACCGAACTCTATTCTGGGCTAAAAGTAGCCCAATTTAAAGATATTGAATATGAACTCATATTGGCTATAAGCAGAATCATCTTGTAATCATGAGTATGAATGTGTATAATGTACACTCCTTCTGCATGCTGCTCTGTGACTTGTTCAGTGATTATAGCTATTGTGAGAATGTGATAACCCTCTGTATATGGGCAACAGTGCCTCTGAAGTACAATCATATTGGCCAAATAATGACCAAAAACAAGCAAATACTCTTTAACTTGATATTGTGCTCAGGATTTTTAAATATTGAATGATTAAAATATTGAAGTTAGTTGAGACAAAATGTGGCTTCTCATGGCTTACAATTAATAAAAGAAACATAACTAAACTTGTACTCTGCCTGGAATACCTGCATTTTATACACTTGACAAACAAATGAGTTTAGAAAGAGACAGAGCGTGGACATTTATTTATTAAAAAAAGAAATATTTTACTTAAACTCATAAAATCAACATTCACAGCACTGACCAGACACCTGTAATCATGAAGGCATAATCAAAACTTTTGAGTAGTGCATGACAAGTCTCACTTTAGCTTTCAGAGGCATTTTTCTGAAATATCCAAACTGAAATACAGCTCTGCTTCTGTGTTGCTAGGAAACTAACTTTCCCATCCTCTTACTTCTATTTTCAGCAGCGATATCTTTAGTTTGCTATGGACCACTTCCCAGTAGTCTGTATAATTACAGTTCTTACTTTCCAATGCTCACCTAAAGGAGAGACAGCAACATTATTCAAGATGTGTCAACATTCTTCAGTTGGTTTTTGATCAGTTAAGGAAAAACCGTCTCTCTCAGTTTGAGGCTTCATTTGGTGGGTTGAGCTGGCAGGCTCAAACTCCTTCACCAGCTCGGTTGGTTTGGTTAATCCCTTCTCCGGAGCTGCTCTTCAGGCTGGTGGAAAACATGCCTTGGTACATGGCCCTCTCTTTTTGCAACTCTTGATTCAGTTTTTCCTCAGCCCTCTGCAGATGTTTCCTAACATTGGCATCTGAGATGGAATAATATAGAAGTTTTATTTTGGAAAGGCATACTTTTCCTTTATCCCACAGGTGAATGTTAGGAGAGAATCTGCAGGATATTAGATACTAGAGACAATACATGCTCACAGATTCTGTGACAGAGCCAGCTAACTCTTAGCAACAAAGTGAATTTCCCAAAATATCAAACTATTACTTTAAGGTAATAAATAACATTTTCAAAGACAAAAGCATCTTGACATTTTTTTTTCTTTTATGGGCATTTTACTATTTTAAGTGGTTATCAAATATGAACCAGAATATATACATTAACTGTCCACTGAAAAGTAAGTCTCACAAATAAGAACCAATGGGAACTACTTACTCGTTGGGAGATAAATACCTAAAATGATTTGTGAAAACATGACATACTTGCCTAAGCCTGCTGTGGACAACCCTGATGTGCTGGCTCTTTTCTTACCATTAGGCTGCTCTCTGCAGGCCTGGGTGAGGTACTTTTTGGCAGTCTGTGCATCTCCCATCTCCAGAGTGGCTACTCCTGCCCTGTACATTGCTTTGACGTCACCTGGTCGCCACTGCAGCACCCGCACGCTGTAGTCCAGCACTCGGGAATAGTCAACACTCTGTCTCTGCAGCAAACAGGCTGAAAGAGATATATTTCTACATTTATAATACTGTTCATACTGTACCCTGCTGCCAATTTCCCTCGTAATGAAAAAGCTCTCATAAAGGAAGTCCCCTCTTTGGAGCGACACTTAATTGCAGAGGGATTTGTTGGTCGGGCATTTTCACATTGAAATCATAATTAGGACATAATTAGGATAAAAACTTATATTCTGAATAGACTTTGCATAGTTGTGATGTTTTATCTACCAGCTAAGTTGTTGTAGCAGTCCACTTGTGTGTTTCTCAGAAAAGCCTCCTGTTCAGGTGTGAGAGCAGGTATCTCAGGTCCAAACCCTTTCACTGACGCCATCACATCAGAGTCGAGGCCTCGGAGGACCAGCAGAGCTCTGTGATAACGCCCGATGGCTGAGCGAATGTTTTTCTCCCTGTAGAGAGCATTCCCTTCTGTTTTCATTTGGGATGCGTCCTCTAGCAAAGTCCAAACTGGCTTTGCAGAGGTCTGTTGGTGTCCAGAAAAGCTTGGTTCTGCTGCTGCCGCTGCTCCCTTCACACCCAGACTCTCATCTTCTCTCCCAGCCTCCATTTCTGAAGGAGAGCTACAGAGCTGTTGAGAGTAATATAAAAATACTGGTTACTTTATGGAAATGGAATACTAAATTGCTGGGATGCCCCTTTAAATTGGATTGGGTAGCCTATCTGACATATTGACCAATCCACATAAAATACTAAATTAGTCATTGTCAATATGAAAGATAACGTTACAGAACAACAGAATTAAATTTAGCTCAATTCATTTTGGTGTAGACGTTTTCAATCCACATATTCAGTTCTGCACTGTATGAGGTGCACGCTGGCTTCAGCAATTACCCTGAGTTTAATGGAAGACAAGATAAGTGGGGTAACGTTACTAACGTCTGACTATTTCCATGCTAACGTTAGCTAGATAACTAATCTCTGCGGCGACCTGCCTCTCTGGTAAGTTATGTTTCGTATTGATATCCGTTAATGTTGCAGTTTACTGTGTTTGTTTATCAGCACTTTAAGGACACTTGACGTCAAATGCTGCACAGCGCTGGAGATAACGTTCAGTCTGCCAATGCGAGATTGTCAGAAATGGCATTGCTAAAAAAAAAGTTAGCTTCTTTCGCCACGCTTGAGTCAAAACTCGAGTTCGGCTAGGAAGTAGACGTCATAAAGAGAAAACGGCATTTTGTACATTTTAAACTGACTTTAACGAAGGACCAGTACCGTTTCAGCAGCTCGTTAGGTTTGTAGCTTAAGTTACAGCTAACAGAGCTAGCAAAGTTAATGTACCATGCTAGCTAACGGTAGCTAATTCTGTTCAATTGAGGATCTCTACACATTTTAAGGGTTTGGTACGTTAAAGCGCGAGGGATAAATTGTTCACCTTATACACCACTGAAGATAATGAGCGGACAGCTACTTCTTGCAGTCGACAATCATGCTGGTGCTATAACGTACAAGAGCTTCCTTGTTTTCTTAAGAAGTGGTCAAAACGTTAACTTCACGCAGCGTTACTGCCTCGACAAGGCCGAACCAGGAATTACCAGTACATAAACATAAACACTAAATATGCTCTCTCTTTCCATGAGTTATGTGCACTGTAAACACAACTTACTTGAAACCCTTATTATGTTAAGTGGGGCAACTACATACCCATATGAGGGTGTTTACGCTGTATACACTATAAACTCAGACAGGCCTAATACCTAATTCAACTTTACTTTATTTTTTATAAACCACATTGAGGGTTTGGGCTAGGATTTCTGTTGCTAGATGGGTGCTGAGAGTAACAGAACACACACAGGCACTGATTGTAACCTTTAATATAAGTATCTTGTATCCGCAACAGGTTTAAATGAGCACAATGTAGCCTATGGCAAACAATAACGGTATGCAGGTGGACAAATAACTGCTTTCATCCAGCTAACTTCAGGCCCAGGGTGTAGATGTCACAACAAAAGTGAGGGAGGTGTAGGTCTATAGATTTATCCAGCAATTGCATTCATCCCATATTTGACTGTACATTTATAGGACGTTTTAATACATTTATCTTATTAGGGCATTTATTGATTGTAGTTCAACATAAAATTGCACCAATATCATGTAGGCCTACCAGTAACAAAAGTTAACAGGCTAATCAAACCCCATTGAAATAAAAATTACATCAAAGCACAGTGGTGGAAAAAAAAATTATATTTTACTAAACTAAAAGTAGAAATACTGTTACGGGTAAAATACCTGTATTCAAAATGTTACTTAAGTAAAAAAGTATAAGTAAAAAAGTATTGGCAACAGAAAGTAAAAAAAAAAAAAAAAGTAAATCATTATCATGCAGAATGGTCCATTTCAGAATAATGCATGCTTTATTAATGGATTCTATATAGTTTAGTGTTGCAGTTGGTAATTGGTAATTGTAATTACTTTATATACTGCTTGTTTTGTTGTAAATTTCCCCTCGGGATCAATAAAGTCTAATCTTAACTTATAATAAAACATAATAATGTATAGTGTATATTTGTTAATGATATAGATTATCATTTTACAAAAAAGAAAAGTATTTGGCATGAAAAATAGAGACATGATAAAATATCACCATACAAAACATGTTAGCATCCCATTAAACCATTTTTCTTTCAATTCTGCCGATTTGTAAACATTAATTCAGTCTCATTGTGATCTTCAGTTTTCTCCTCTTTGTCTGTTTTGGTGGTACCATTGCTCATTAGCATTAGGTCCTGGGTTGGTTTGTGGGTTTTCACTTTAAATACGTCCCACCTCTCAAGAATCAGTCCTTTATTGAAGAGCAGTGAGGCCAGGTAGGAGAACAACAAAGTGGCAAACATGTTGGACAACATGCAGATCGTCTGAACAGGAGAGTGCTGGACATATATGCCATCCTCAAGAGTGCAATCTGGAAAGTGGAGAACAATAGGCAATCCTATCGATGGCTCGCCGCTCAGCACTCTCAATAATACTCCTACTAGCAAGCCCATGACGGAGCCGTAGCCATTGGAGATGTTAAAGAAGAGGACGCAGACAAGTTGAGGGAACATGATGGTGTAGGTTATGCCTGAGCCCAGGATCCAGAAAACCATAATGCTGTTGTGTAGGAAGGTGAGCGCTGTACCAGCCAAGCCCACCAACACCACAGTGGCACGTTACCCACTGGAGCTCCTTTCTGATGCCTGCAGGGGGAAAATGCCTTTAAGCTGAAACCAAAATAAAACCCACAAGCTTGCTCTTTTCCTCAGGTCTCCTCTTACCTTGGTCCTGAGGATGTTTTTATAGATGTTGGATGTGAAGATGGAGGCGGCTGACAATAAAGCTGAGTCCGTTGATGACATCACAGCAGCAGCTATAGCTCCGATACCGATAATGGAGATGTAGTGTGGTGTGAGGTGCTGCAGCGCAATGGGCAGAACCAGACCGGCATCTCCACGCTCATATGAGGACAGGAAGCCGTACTCAGTCGAAGTTTCCAGTCTGACACAAAAAATCACGGCATACATGAGCATAGTATCGCTTCTCTTTTCTAGTTAAATATTTATATATACCTATTATATGCATATACTATAATATATATATATATGGGATTCCAATATGAGGATGAGCGGGCTGCAACAAGCAGGTGATCCTGGCTGTGGCTGATGAGGCAGCTGACAGGGTCCTCTGGTGGAAGTCCTGATATCAAGATTACAAAGGCCTAAGAAAAACAAACACTCTACACTTTAGTGGCCCACAAAGAGTGCCATCCACAAGAATATATATATATATATATATATATATATATATATATATATATATATATATATATATATATATATATATATATATATATATATATATATATATATATATATATATATATATATATATACACACACACACACACACACATCACATACATACATACACACGCACACACACAGTACAGGCCACAAGTTCGGTTACACCTTCTCATTCAATGCGTTCCTTTTTTTCCATGACTATTTACATTGTAGATTATCCCTGAAGGCATCAAAACTACACACATGTGGAATTATGTAGCCTACTTAACAAGAAAAGTGTCAAATAACTGAAAATATGTAATATATTTTAGTTTCTTTAAAGTAGCCACCCTTTGCTCTGATTACTGCTTTGCACACTTTTGGCATTCTCTTGATGAGCTTCAAGAGGTAGTCACCTGAAATGGTTTCCCAACAGTCTTGAAGGAGTTCCCAGAGATGCTTAGCACTTGTTGGCTCTTTTGCCTTCACTCTGCGGTCCAGCTCTCCCCAAACCATCTTGATTGGGTTCAGGTCTGGTGACTGTAGTTACTGTGTGACCTTCTTGGTCAAATAGCCCTTACACAGCCTGGAGGTGTGTTTGGGGTCATTGTCCTGTTGAAAAATAAATGATGGTCCAACTAAACGCAAACCGGATGGGATGGCATGTGGCTGCAGGATGCTGTGGTAGCCATGCTGGTTCAGTATGCCTTCAATTTGGAATAAATCCCCAACAGTGTCACCAGCAAAGCATCCCCACACCATCACACCTCCTCCTCCATGCTTCACGGTGGGAACCAGGCATGTAGAATCCATCCGGTCACCTTTTCTCCGTTGCACAAAGACACGGCGTTTGGAACCACAAATCTGAAACTTGGACTCCTCAGACCAAAGCACAGATTTCCACTGGTCTAATGTCCATTCCTTGTGTTTCTTGGCCCAAACAAATCTCTTCTGCTTATTGCCTCTCCGTAGCAGTGGTTTCCTAGCTGCTATTTGACTATGAAGGCCTGATTCGCACAGTCTCTTCTTAACAGTTGTTCTAGAGATGTGTCTGCTGCTAGAACTCTGTGTTGTATTCATCTGGTCTCTAATCTGAGCTGCTGTTAATTTGCACTTGCGGACAACGTCAAAGTTTTCGCAATTTTCCGGACTTACTGATCTTCATTTCTTAAAATAATGATGGCCACCCGTTTCTCTTTACTTAGCTGATTGGTTCTTGCCATAATATGAATTCTAACAGTTGTCCAATAGGACTGTCGGCTGTGTATCAACCTGACTTCTGCACAACACAACTGATGGTCCCAACTCCATTAATAAGGCAAGAAATTCCACTAAGGGGGAAGATGGCGGACCACGCTGAGGAGTAGATGTGTTTGTAGGTAGCTCCACCTAATCTTGTTAGTACACCTCACCCATAAGTACTAACATATGCTCGTATGTCGAGCAGCAGGAAAATGTCGAAAAAAGGCAAGGGGTGCAGAGCCGAAAAAGGTTCTTATGAAGAAGATTTGGTTGTAAAAGATGCCAAAGCTGAGACGCGGAGCTGGCAGGTGCTACTGCAGCTAGTGCTAATGCAGGTAGCACTGTGCTCCCGGCTACTAACGATGGCATTTTAGCGGCAATACACAAGATGAAAAGCGCCGTGGACGACCGATTTGACAAGCAATGGGTCACTTTCCAACCTTCAATCGGCTTTGACAGCCATTAGTGAGCGTGTGTCCACAACAGAAGACGCCGTTGAATCGCATGAAAACGCCTGGACAAACTGGAGAGGCACGAGCCTAGCATCCCAGTGCATGCTACAGCAAGCTAAATTAGATGACCTGGAACCCGCTCCCCAGGCAAAACATCCGTATAATCGGAATAAAGGAGAAAGCCGAGAACGCAAGCCAACGGAGTTAACAGTGACCACAAACCTTGCCGGATGCTTAAAGCCACACCGCTTCCAAGTAAAGGAGTTGGTACTCAGGCTCGCAAGGGAGAAGACACCGCTACAATATGACGGGCGTCCGGTATTCATCTTTCCTGACTTAACATCAGCAACCATGAAGAGGCGGTCTTCTTTTCAACATATCAAGGAGAAATGCAGAGCCAGGAAAATGCGGTGTGGCTTTAAGCATCCGGCAAGGTTCGTGGTCACTGTTACGTACACTCAAAGCTGATATATGTTTCCTTCAGGAAACTCATATAAAAAAAAACTGCTGCTAAAGTATTATGTCCTTCATGGGCGTCACATGTCTTCCAATCAAACTTTAGCACAAAAGCAAGAGGAGTGGCAATTGTTATTAAGAAAACACTCCCTTTGTAACCATTTCTGATGATAAAAGGTAGATACTTATTAGTCAAAGGGGAGCTTAACTCAATACCTGTGACTTTGATAAACGTATATGGCCCAAATTTTGATGATCCCATTTTCTTCCAGAATCTTTTTAACACTATATCTAATATGTCTAACACAAATATAATCTTGGGTGGAGACTTTAATTGCGTTCTGGATCCAGTCCTTGATCGGCAGCACTCTCAAATTAATACATCGAAAGCTGTACTACTCTTAATAACCTTATACAGTCTCATAATCTGGTGGACATTTGGAGGCTCCTTAGTCCCGCAGCAAGAGATTTTTCTTACTTTTCAGCCGTTCATAAATCCTACTCTAGGATCGATTATTTTATATTGGATTCTAAATTCATATCACAAGTGGTGGACTGCACTTAGCACAACATTCTCATTTCAGATCACGCCCCGGTCTCCTTAAAGCTTAATTTGAATATTAAACGGGGGAATTTAACGGTTAAATAATGCTTTACTGAAAGAGAAGGAATTTTGTTCTTATCTTTCGAACAAAATTGATCTTTACATTAACACTAATGATAACGGTGAAGTTAGCGACTCCACACTTTGGGAGGCAATGAAGTCTGTTCTTAGGGGCCACATTATATCTTATGAAGCGATGGAAAAAAGAAAATCTAAAGCTAGGTTAATTAAAATTGATAGTCAGCTATCAGATTTGGAAGCACTATATAGAGTGGACAATCAACTTGAAGTACTGAAGAAAATCACAGCATTAAGATATGAATACAATTCTATATTGTCCAAAAATGTTTCACGTTTGCTGGCCCAAGTACGGCAAAAGTATTTTGAGTTTGGTGATAAACCCCAAAGGTTACTTGCCCACCAGTTAAGACAATCTCAGGTGTCCAAGTCCATACACTCTGTCAAGGGAATGGTGGAACCCCCCTGACGGATCCTAAAAGCATCAATGACTGTTTTGCTGATTTATATGAAAAGGTCTATCAGTCGCAGGGTGGATTTGATCCAGGGGCTGTGGAGGATTGTTTTGAAGATCTGCAACTGCTTAGATTGTCAAGGGAATCTTCCTCCTCACTGGATGCAGATATCAATTTGAGTGAGGTAAAAGATGTGATTGCCTCCCTCCCCAACAATAAGGCAGCAGGATCAGATGGCTTTTGTATCGAATTCTTTAAGATACTAAGTCATAAACTTTCCCCATTTATCCTACAAATGCTGAATCACTCGCTGGTGAGCTCTAGGTTGCCTCCCACTTTATATAAGGACAATATTTCACTAATACCCAAACCTGGACGTGATCCTAACCAGGTATCTTCATATCGTCCTATCTCCCTGCTACTTATCAAAACGAAAATTCTAGGGAAAGTTTTAGCCAATGGATTAAAGGAGCACATCTGTTCCATTATTCATCCTGACCAATCAGGGTTCATGCCAGGTAGGCATATGTACTTTAACTTGCGCCGCCTGTTTCATATTCTGTATACAGAACACACTGAAGAGAAGGTAATTTCTTTAGATGCACAGCGTGCATTTGATCAGGTGGAATGGCCCTATATGTGGTTTCGTGCCATTCTTTATGAAGTGGATCGAGATTATTTATTCACACCCTACCGCCTCAGTTATAACCAACCAAAATGTCTCAAGTCCTTTTACAATCGGTCGTGGAACTCTCCCCTTTCCTGTTTGCAATTATCATAGAACTGCTAGCAATCAGTATTAGACAAAGTCATCTAATTTCTCCTATCAACATTTATGGACAAAAGCATCATATTTCACTATATGCGGATGACATTCTTTTATTCATTTCCCACCCTCAAGCCTCAATACCTCATCTTTTGTCTTTAATTAGCAATTTAGTTTCTGTTAACTGGGATAAAAGTGAGATAATGCCAATTTCTAACCAAGCATATATGACATTTATACAGTCTACTCCTTTTAAAAAAGCTCTTAAAGACTTTTCATATCTTGGTATAACTGTGACTAAAGACCCTGATGACCTTCTACGGAAAAATTGGGCTAATAAGATTGAGCAACTTAAACAAAGTATACAATTTTGGAAGACTCTTCCTATTTCTCTTGTTAGAAGATTAAGGTAAGATTAATGCAATTAAGATGATTGCACTGCCACGTTTTTTTTCATCTCTTCCAGTCTCTTCCATGTTACATTGCCCAGTACTACTTTAAACAATTAGATTCAATTATTGCTCCTTTTATCTGGAACTACAAAGCCATCAGCATCTCCAAAAAACATGTATGTAAACCAAAAAATGTTGGTGGCTTTGCCTTACCAAACTTTAAAATGTACTACTGGGTGGCTCATCTGTCTTTACTTGCCTGGTGGAGGAAAGGACCCCCCTCCTCTTCATATTCCTGCCCTGCTTGGCTGTGAATAGAACAATTGCTTTGTAACAAGACCTCTTTGCTGGCTATGTTCAACAGCCCCACCAAAGTTAGTAAGTCACACTATGGTAACAACTTTGTAATCAACGGCACCATGCGCATATGGGAGCAAATAAAGCTCCATATCAAGGCGCCAGGTGTATATACCAATACTCCAATTTGTGAAATGCTTTTATACCTGGCCTAAATGATATTGCTTTTCCTGCTTGGAAACAGAAAGGCATTAAAAGTGTAAATGATTTGTATATTGGGGGGAAATTTTGCCTCGTTTGGGCAGCTGCAAGCCAAATATAGAATACCAGCCTCAAGTTTTTGCAGGTTTTTGCAAATTATAGATTTTGTCCAAAAAAAACATACCAAACTTTGAAGTTCTGAACAAACATGATACTTTGAGGCAATTAACAAATTTGAACCGGGCTCCCGAGGGGCAATCTCTGCTTTCCTTCGTATGCTTCACGGTAGGGCTCCAATGAACACAGAGGTGTATAACGGGCATGGGCAGAGGAGTTGAATATGGAATTAAATGATGAAATTTGGGAAGAATGTCTACGTAATGTGCAAAGGTGTTCAGTTAATACTAGACACAATTTAATACAGTTTAAAATGCTCCAAGACTATATTATTCAAGAGAAAAGTTACACACATTTTACCCTGATATTTCACCGGTGTGCAACCGATGTAAATCCCAGATAGGTACTCTAGCACATTCTTTCTGGGCATGTAGTAAACGTTTTTCATATTGGAAGTGCATTTTTCTGTATTTTCTGAGGTTTTTGGTAAGAATCTGGCACCCTGCCCTTTGGTAGCAATCCTGGGAGCCGCAAGTGTCTTCTACTCCTTCAATGAACCTGAAAGAAGAGCCATTCAATTTGGGATGGTGATTGCAAAAAAGCTAATCTTACGTGTATGGAAAATGGATTCTGTGCCTTCATATTGTTTGTGGCTGCAAGAACTGTCAAATACTTTGCATCTGGAAAGACTGAGATTTTATAATGAAGACAGAGGAGACAAGTTTGACAAGACATGGGACCCGATACTGAATCATCTTAGAAATGTGAACCCATAGACACTGGCTATTTTATAAGACCTCACTGTGAAAATCAGAATGTGATTTGTAGATGTCAAATTCATTTAACTTTATCTTAAGATGTTTTTGTTTATAGTATCCCTCCTTACCCTGACCATGGAAGCGTTACTGTAACCCAAGATGTGCCGTGTTCTTTATGTTCAGTATATTTAGTATTTGTTGTTAGGTTTTATTTTCCTTTTTCCCTCTCCTAATCTTTTCTTGAAAATCAATAAACATACTTTAAAAAAAAAAAAAATTCCACTAATTAACCCTGACAAGGCACACCTGTGAAGTGAAAACCATTTCAGGTGACTACCTCATGAAGCTCATTGAGAGAACACCAAGGGTTTGCAGGACTATCAAAAAAGCAAAGGGTGGCTACTTTGAAGAAACTAGAATATAAGACATGTTTTCAGTTATTTCAAACTTTTTTGTTAAGTACTGTACATAATTCCATATGTGTTCATTCATAGTTTTGATGCCTTCAGTGATAATCTACAATGTAAATAGTCATGAAAATAAAGGAAACACATTGAACGAGAAGCTGTGTTCAAACCTGTGTGTGTGTGTGTGTGTGTGTGTGTGTGTGTGTGTGTGTGTGTGTGTGTGTGTGTGTGTACACACACACGTGTACCATACACACTTTGATTTTGTCAGTCGGATCGGATCTGGCTGTTTTTTTTATAAAAAAGGAATGAATAGTCAAATATTTTTATAAAAAAAGGAATGAATAGTCAAATATTTGTATTTAACAGCCAGATCCAATTTGACTGACAAAATCCAAAGTCGGGTACAGCCCTATTACACTCTGTACATTGAGGACAACAATGGAAATATCATCCTGACCATTAGTAGTTAGTACTTTACTTTTTTTTTTTAATGGCCACGTGACCAGAATCAGGGGAATTTCATATCACACAATGATGTCCTTCTTCTCTCACTACTGTATGTCAGATAACTTGAACAGGAAGCCCTACAGGGCACCCACGGGTAAAAAGATGTCATGCATCCTGCGACAGGCCATTTTCACAGCAGATATTTTTGACTTGTCAAGGTATGGTCACATAACACTTCTATCCTATGATTTTTTTTTCCCCATTCGTTTCAATTGAAGCCATTCAGCAGATGTGCTCAGAAACACTGATGCACCGTGATTGGAACTGGAGAAAGTATTATTCTAGCATGTTTTATCACTTTGTTTTGTAAAATGTCACACTATCCAATCCACTATCTGTAACATCACTCTTATACACTGTTTATGATCATTACGATCATATTTATTTACTATCTGCATCAGAAAGATGAAACCATATCCTTTTTGGGCACAATGTGGGTAAATTATACTGAATAAAAACATAATGTGACCGAACCTTTATAGTGGGAAAAACACTGTTGTTGCCAATGGCCTTACCAATAGTTCTGTTCTACTCAAGTCCCAGTGAGCCATGACCCTGAAACTGAAGCAGCTTAATGGAATTCAGCCATCATTCATTTTATTATTTACACTTGCTTTTCCTGCTGTGTAATATCAAAATAGTCCTTACCAGTAACAAGAAATTATCAATCCACCTCCACGCTCTTTCCTTATCCACTGAACCAATCCAGGGGGCCTGGTAGGTGAAGTTGAAAGCAGTCTTGGTGATGTCAGCTGAATGGGCATTCATAAGGATGAAGGGGACACATAACCACTGCCAAAGAGACAATGAACCACTGACTTAAACATTTTAAAACATGCATATTCACCTGTTGAGTACGGTAGATATGTACTGTAGGTGTGACGAGCAGATGGTTAGAGACTTGGCAGAATGGCACCACAGGCTTTGCATAAGATAATCATAAGATGTTTTTTTTGTCCATCAACAGAAAACTTTTCTCTTCCAACTAGGCTTGCACAATTAATCGTTATGAAAGCACGATCTCGATTCACC
>JABXJD010001293.1:0-62500 GCA_013375575.1 Percina caprodes
ATATGGAGAAAATCAAATATCACAATATCTTTGACCAAATACCTTGATATCGATACTGCAACGATATTGTTGTATTGACTAAGGGTGCTTTCACAAAATATTTACACAATGTGATTTTTGATAATCAACAGTAATGTGGATATAATGACTAAGTGGGTAAAGGCAAATAATAGAACAGAACAGTCTGGTAAGTTCAAAAATTTATTTCAACTGTAATGGAGCCTTTAAAACCAGTAAAAAACAACATTTATGCCATATTACCATATTAAGATATCATAAATCTAAGACAATATCTAGTCTCATATTATGATATCGATATAATATTGATATATTGCCCAGCTCTAAATAAAGGTATATGTTATCTCTTATGATACTTTGAGGTTATTATGAATTGGAAACAGATAAAATAGAAAGAAAATTGTTGAGACACTCCTGCTCTCTCTTCTGTTGGTTCCTGTGTCAGAGTAAGCATACGGAAGACGGTGCTTTCCTACCTACAAGCTATTCATTCACACTTCATGTGACATTACAGGATGATTAAAGGTGGAGTTGTGTATCCATTAAATATGAAGTTACAAGACCGCCATACATGCAGTAGAGTTGCAACAATTAGTCGATTAATTGATAGTCAAAAAACAACTGTTGCGTTTGTATATTTGGTACGTTTTGAAAGAGCAACTCAACATCCATGAGCATGTCAGGGTTCAATGTTCAGAGGTTACCCTGTGACCACCTGGTATCAAGACTCTCCATAACCACAGCACCCCCTGTTGATTATGTAAACCTCCGTATCGAAACCCTTACCAGTGCTGTCAGTGCGATGTGAGGCTTTGCCAATCTTGCCTCCTTTCCCTTTGCCGCTGCTAAAGGCGGCCAGCTTTGTGGGGATCTGCTGCACACCACCAGTTTGTGCTGCTGGTTGGTGGTGCTGAAGAGATGAAGGGGCACCTCAGTCTTCAGCGGCAGGGTGGAAGAGCTCGCCTCCCGCCGCAACATCACTTCAGGGCGCTCTTGATAGTCGGCTGGTGCAACAGACAGGCTGGCGCGCACCAGGGGCTTCTGAGGGAGGGGCAGGTCCAAGACAATGGGGGAGGTGTTGAGGCCAGAGGACATCAGGAGCTCCCCATTCAGACTGCCAGACAGAGGAGCCACCTAAAAGAAAAGAAGAATGGACATTTTTTCCTGAGAGGGGACTGAAGTCTTCTTTTTATTGTTGCAAAAGTCATTATATATACACACTACTTCAAATTCAGTATGTTCAGACGGTATGATCCGTATGATAGTAACTTCAGAAATGACAGCTTCCCAACTCTTCACTGTAATTATCCATATTTGTGGTCAGATTCAGTTTGGAATTGGGAGTTGTGGAACGTGTGTGTGTATGTATGTATAAGCAGCAGCCTGTTATGTATGACAGAATATTTCTGAAGAATAAAAAACCCAAAACAAAACTTAAAACAGCTTAATGTACACGCACACACAGATGCATACTATAAATCGACGCTGTGTCATTACAGAAACAATCTGTTGAGGAGCAGGGTATTTATATGCTACAGAGGGAATCAGAAACACATGCAACTGCTTCTGCTGAGCACACAGTTTGGTAAAAGGCTTTTGATATGTTCTTAGAGACAATGCGCACACACACAAAATGAGAAACATAAAACCCTTAATAGTCCCTGTGCACATAAAGGTGTGTCTAACAAAACAGGCAGGCCTGTTAAACAAGTGAAGCAACAAGAAAAAGGCTTTCATGGCATCAGTAGATAAAAGACACTGACTGCATTGTCCACCTAATTACTAGACTGAAGGAAATATTATCTAGATATCGAGACAACATTATCAACCAATACGAGGATTTCTACAACAATGGAGTGGTGTAGTCTTTGTACGTGTAGGTACTTCCATATTCTGCATTACATGAACTATAAAAAAAAAAAAAATAGGTTTTCAGTGATTAGTATGACAAGTTAAAGCCCTTCTACAACTGACTTAATATGTTGCAGAAATTCTATCACAAATTAAATTAAAAAGTCAAAACAAAAAATTGGTCTAAAAAGTTGCAATTTCTGGCCATTCAGAATTAACTTTGCATCTATAAAGCAACATAAAAGTACTTGAGGTAATTACAGCTAAGAGACTAATTGCTGGTCAGTTCCAATCAGAAGAGAGCTTTTAAAAATACCAAATAAGTGCTTCATTAAAACTCAGTAGTCATAACACTTGCTAAAATCAGATCGGAACATAGTTTGACCAGTATATACGTTTTTTTAGATTTTTTGAGCAGCCTCAATGTCTTGGCCACATGTCCTGCAACAGCAACATTTTGAAAAGGATGTTTGTTTTTATGAATTTGTTACCCAGCGGTGCTGAAAAGCCTCCTAAACATGCAAAACATGTAAAAGGGTTAACTAAAAATGTGAATAATAATAATAATAATAATAATAATAATAATAAATCATTCATTACAAGGAATCCGGTACAGATTATAGGTTGCATAAACAACTACTGGTTATTAATGGGAAATGATACAGAGTGATTAAAAAAAATAAAATTGTAATCAATTAGTATGCTTGATTGGTTAAATAACAAATATGTAAGCAAACCAACATTAGGAGCTGTCCAACAATGGTCCAATGACAAAATCCAATATTTAAAACAAGACCAATATTATTGTGATGATATATTAGCAAACAAACATCCATTAGTAAACCACCAGTTTTAACACCAGTGGTGTCTTTAACCTAAAGTCCGGCATCAGTCTCTAACTGTTCTGTTAGGTATGCAGTCTACATGCCACATGATTGATGATGATGTAGAATGCTTCCTGTGGAGAGGGGGGGAATGCATGATGACAGTGTTTTACAAGGCATGAAGGTCAGACTCATCTGACTGTGACTGCAGGTGAAGACTGTAGTTTCCCCCAGTTGTAACATATAGAGGCCCTGCAGTGGGAAAAGTCTCCACACCCCTTTCCCCTCATCATATTTCTTCCTTCGGCACTCACTCGTCTTGACACACAGATGTTGCATTGTTCCAAGAACAAGGTGATCGGCTTTAAGCGGTATAAACAGCAGGTTTCCAGGGCAGTAAACTGTGCGGAAGCATCAGAGCACAAAGAGCCCTGACTGACAGCACATAAACAATTAGCAAAGGCTGCTTTCCAGCGGCTTCGGTTAATGACAGGCTTGAACTAGCTAATTATAAAGCCAGGTTTCTCTCAACTTTAAAACTGCTTGAGTACTCCCATATCACACTGCACAACATGTTGCCTTGCACACAATGTGACACTACTGAGAAGGAGATACTGGTTGTTGAATCTTAAATGGTGTAGATAATGTGTGGAACAGTTAACGTGTGAGATTTTGACTTGAGGGTTGATTTCTATGTGCAGCTCTGATCTATAGTGAATTAAAGAGATTAGCAAACACTGTAGCCTTAAAATCAGTCTAATCCAAAGTCTTATTGTGTCCAAATAATTCATAGTTTAAAAAATGTGAAGATCAGGCAGAGTAAAAACTGTTTTATATGAAGTGTGATGAGGTTGAGCAATGACTCAGCCATTTATAAAATGACTCCTGGGACTTCACATTAGAGCTCAAATGACAAGTCAATTGAGCAACCATTTTAATTAAATGATTTGATAATTGATAACAGTTATTTATTAATCAAGAACTATGGGTAATTACTATGAGTGATAATACAATATTTCAGTTGAAGGAGGATGCAGAATAGGAGGAGTTAGGATAGCTTCAGTGACAGATGCCGCATAGAAAATATCTACAATCGAGCTCAGTCTTCTATCTTAGCCTCTCTAAGCAAATGCTACCAGCTGATTATAGAACCAGAGTTACTCTTAGTTTTTATTTCATAGCAACAACAACAACAACAACAGCAGCATCGTAAATCAGCCTGAGGCCAAACACGGGAAGACATAACTCAGTCTAAAAACACACATACAGGTCACCATTATATGACGGACCTTTTAATGTTTCTTTGAGCTTTGCTAATCTTCCCATGTAAGCAATGTTCTCCGTCATGTTCATGTTACTCACAAAAAGCAGGTAGCAATCCAGTTTCACAGTTTTCTGTTCTTGAGCAAAAAACAAAGCAAAAGGGGCAGTTGTTAAATTAAGTGCTTTGCCTAAAGGCCTCTCAAAAAAGTTACTAAAGGAATGGCTGATGCATTTCCCCCTAAAGATCTCCACATTAGGTGATTGAACCTTTCTACCCTTTAAGGTTTCTTCCATCAAATGTGGAATTTTCTTCTTGCTGTATTGTGCAGGTCCATTCTCCTCTTGACATTTTTCTGTCAATCAAATCCCCAACTCCAGCTCTAACTTCAATTATGGACAAGCTTTATGACTTTGCATTCACAGAACTGTTGAGCAATCAGACCCCAGGCTCTGTTGGTGCAGAGACGATAAAAGAGACCGAGCCCAATGTGTTCCTTATCGAGAGGCCAAGTGTAATCACATGAGATAATACATGAAAGAGAAGTTCCTCTGAAGTCAGGACATGCCGCAACTAGCACCGCTCTTGCGCAAAGTCTCACATGTGTTCACACACAAACAAAGAGGAATGACTTCTTTTATGAGGTCTAATAATAGCTCTATGAGTTTGCTGATGAGTCCTAATGTTGGGTGGTGGTGGTGATTAAATGTGTTTTGATATCAGGCTGGCCCAAAGCCTGGAACAGATACTGAGGTCACAGCGGATGAAAAGGCTGCGTGATGTGTTTGAGGCCGGGGGGGGGGGAATCACTTCCAAATCTCCTGTAACCACAGCCAAGAAATTCCCATTGCACAGCCAACAATATGTACAAAAACACACTACTTAGATAGTCTAAAACAAATATTATGGGCATGATTAATGGGGTGCTGAGTGCTAATAGTGTGTAGACCTGACCTAGTTTAGGTCTTATCTTGCCATCCACGTAACAAAAAAGTGAGCGCCTGTGTAATTTCCAGGGTCCCTGCATTATCCGTCACAGCAAATTAGGTCAGCCAGAGGCCGTGGTTTTCCAGGAGTCACTGTGAAGTGTTCTAGGTACAACTAACAGTCAAAGGCCTGCCTTCTTCAATTACTGTCAGCTGATTATGTTTTTGTCTTCAGTTAAGACTCCGGTTAACTGACGATTAAGGCAAGTTATTGAAAGATCTCATTACGGTGAAATCTTTGGAATGGTAGATAGGCAGCCAGATGTCTGAAGATGTAAAGCTGCAGTAAATGAATAACAATAAAACAGTGCAAAAAGCACTGTAGCTTTTGGAGGGGACAAGTTAGGATTTACAAAGCATTGTGTCATCTGTCAGTTAGTGGGCTTGGTATGCAGGATGAAGAGACACTGGCCAACCATAGATAACTGTCAGGCATTGTAAAAAGGTAGGCATGTCAGACAGCAGAGAGGGATTAATGACATCACTGGCAGCCTCAATCAGAAAAACACATCTGTATGGGAGCATGTGTATCACTGACAATTTTTTTCAGCTGAAAGAAGAACCCACTGACTTATCCAGCTGAAAGCTTTTGGCTTTATGTATATTGGAGCATTAGTCAGAGTGACATCATTAGATGTGTTTTATATGGCATCCACCTGATGACAGAATCATGTGTGTGACTCAGAAAGTGGAGCTGTCATTAATGTCTTTCCCTGTAATCAAATATAGATCTAGCTTGTTTTAACAATGTAGCCACTAATTTAATGAGAAATTACAAAATCAGCCATAGGTTACTAGTGTACTACAGCATTCAGGAAAAAGGTTTATATAAATTGTTAAGTAGTAAAAATATTGCACTATAGCAAAGTAGTTTTGACAACAAATTGTTACCATAGACAGTCTGTTTGGTTGTTGTATTAGCCCTGAACTGAAATTGCTGTTTTCCCCAACATTTTCTTTGATTTTCCAGAAAGGTAATTATATCATGATACATATGGAATTGTGATACAAAATTACATATACTGTGATAGAGGATTTTAGCCATATAACCCACCCCAAGTAAAGATACCAGAACTATGACGTTAGTCTGCATCTTCTTAGTTCGATTAGAAGATAAAGTCTGTATTGAGATAAAAATCCCCTTGCTACAGTTACAGAATGCTAATGAAGCAAACTGTGATGGTAATACAGGCCTTTGAAAACCCTAAAGGCTGATATTAAGTAACATTATTGTAGCTCCTCGACAGATCTGTTAGCACCGGGCATGAAATTACAGTCAGCGGATCTTTCTCAAAGCTCCTCTCCCGTGAAATATACAAACAATGACCTGCATTGTTCTAGAGAGAAAGAGGGATATCGCAGGGAGGAGAGAGGAGAAACAGGTAAAGAGAGTTGAAGAGAAAGACTGCTAGCTGCATAGATGAGTTCCTGGGTTAAGTGGCTAGAGAAGTATTCAGTGTATGTGTGTTTATCATTCGTCAATCTACAAAATAGCCTGTGGATGCTGAAACTAATGCTTCTTTTCTAGTAAGTAAGAGGACCTAAACTAAAATTCTTTCATTCATATATTTGGCCCATCAGTGCTTAAGAGGCTTAAGTACCTTAAAAGGGTGGATAAAGTTTTGGGAAATTGACACAACAAAACAGCAAAAAAAGAAGAAAGAGAGACAGGAAAGCCCCTTCTTATTCTTTATACTGTGAGTAATCGTCACAAGCACTATAGCTCCTGGTATTACCTCTTCACCTCACTGTCAAGAGCACCTCGCCGTCACCCTCATTTTCCACTTTCTTACACACAACTTAAAAAAGGTGCTGTAATATGAGCTTCGAATTAGTGTTTCTTTTTTTTTTAAGCATTTTTAAATAAGAGTCCCGTGCAAATTATAATTAAAAATCCTTATACAAATAGTCATCAATAATACAATTTAAACATTCCTTGAATTTATTCATTTTAAGTGTTTGTGAAATTAATCACATTCTGTCGCAAACTGAACAAATGTTACTCATTTGTTGCATTCATCTTCATTGATAGTCTGTGTGGCTACTAAAGGTTCACATGACGTACATTCCGCCATCTGTACCGAAAAACGTGTGATCATACAGTATATGCAGACATTTAATGTAGTATAAACAAGCAAATCATTGAGTCTTGCTAGTCTTGTATTAAATTGTACAATGAGTTTTTTCTCCAAACATAAGGTATACTGTGATATTTCTGTATTTCAGCCATCATCTCCACAACAAGTTCCTCACCTCAATAGTCTTCCTCTTGATCTTCTTCTGATGCTCCAGGCGTTCCTTTTCTTTCTCCACAGCTCTGGTGGACTCTCTTAGCCTCTCCAGGTCCTGCTGGTACGTCTCCCTCTGACTCTCCAGCTCCTTCCTCTCTTCTGTCAAATGACTCTGCATAAAAAACAAAACAAGCAATGTTGCAAAGTCTGTGTGAAATATAGATATTTGTCAAATACGTCCTGCTTTTTTTAGGGCTGAAGCACAGACGGGTGTGGGGACCCTAAAAAACTGAAGGAATTATTATTTCGGGCAATGAACAACATTTATGGGAGGCTTAAGGTGCTCGAAAATTCCCCCAATGCATCAGAAATGATGAAAATATGATATTTTATGGTTTTATGATCTTAAGCTTTAATGTGGCAAATTGTGGCTAAATAGCACCTCCTAATTTAAACCCCCCAATTTAGGCCTTTGGAGGTATATCCTAAACCCAACAGGAAGAAAAACCATTTTGAGGAGGAAGTGGTATAACATTTCCAATACATTTCTAATGCAAGACACTCCACGCAGGAAATAAAGTCTAACTCAAGTGCACAGTATCTGACCGTCGCACAAATGCTTGACCAGCACCCCACCAGCACCCTGACCTGCAGAGAGATGTGAGGGCCAGTTCATCACTGCTTGCAGCTTTAAGTCAGTTTTGTCTATTTTTAAATTACTAATGTGCAAAATGTACACACTTAACTTCAGACATGAACTTGAAAGGGAACACAAAATTTGTGTACAGGTTATACTAACTAGAATACAAATAACAAAATGCAAGGTCATGAAATTAAGCCTTTCACACATGTCTTATACAAATTTTAATAGATTAAAATCTGTTTCACAGCCCTCAGGTAGGACGGAGCACCTCACCTCCAACCGTCTACACTCCTCCTCCCTTTGTCGGAGCCTGGCTTCAGTGGCCTCGACTTGCTGCCGGTGCCTCTCCCTCTCCCTCTCCCAGCGCTGCTGCTCCTGTCGGTGCTGAGACTGCAGCTTGTGGAAGTTGGCCAGCTCTTCTCTCTGCAGGGCCAGAGTCCGCTGTTTCTCCTGCTCCAAGAGCACATTCCCTCTGTGGCGGCCGGGCAGGAGGCCCGCTCCGTCAAAGAGGCCCGCTGCAGCTCAATGTGACTGTCCTGCTGTGATATGATGGCCTGAAGACGGAGACAGAAGAAAAATAACATATGGTCATTAGGCAACATATTTGAATTTTGTCCTGAGACAATGTTTACTTGCCATTACAGTGAATCAGAAATTGCAAACATACAGAATATACCATGTTTCAGTTTGATATTTCTTTCACTGATTGCATTTGTAAACATGCATAAACAGTGGTGGGGACAGTATTACCTGTAGGCTATAGAGCCTTTGGGAGAGCATCAGCACTCTGTCAAAGAACTAAAATGGAGACATAGACAAGGGTATCATAATCAAATAACCACCAGAATCACCAAAACACCACAGCATTTAATTGGGCTAGCAATCTTCTCATGTGTACATATTTTCAGTTCAGCAGGCATGGCTTTGAACATCAAATCCAGCAGAGTTGTGTAGCACAAGGTGACAGATCAGAGAAGGAGAGTTTACCTCAGCCTCGGGGAAGGAGTTGGACCAGATGTTGTTCCATCTGGCGGGATGGCAGCAGCTCTCATCAACCTGAGCAACAACAGTCAGACACATAGCTCATACTAATGAAATAACATCACAAACACTGCGAGTACTGTACACAGTACTATATACTGTACAAAACAATATACAAAGATACTGTGAAAACATTTAGAACATTTGAAATTTGTAGTGATCATGTGTGATTTTAAAATTAGTTGATTATTTAATTGTGATTATATGTCATTTGTGAACAAAAAGATAATACTAGCTGGTACTCAATTCAGAATGAACTGACACTATGCACACGTTTTCTTTATTTCTGTACATCCTACACACTAAAATGAAAAAATAAATTCAATTGGCGATATTAGCCACAGTGGTAAAACTATTACTATCCTGGATGTCAAATGATATTTAAAAACAACCAGTTTCTACAACGTTGATATGAGAGTTGAGCAGCACAAGATATAAAATATTGATCAACTGCTTGTCAGTAATTGAAGTCTCCCTGAGAGCAATACCAAACCACAGTTAAGTATTGCTTAGACAAGAAATAAAATTATTTACATTTAAAAGGAACATTTTCACAGCATTGTAACTAAGGTACTAATTGCAGCTGAGAGTAAAACTGGCTTTGTTTCTCACACACTGCTCATCGTCAGCAACATTGCTTATAGACATGCCCTATCTTTCTCGTTCTTGTTTTATCAAGGCTTTATCTATTCTTTATCTATTTATAAACAACGAATGACCTGCGAGAACAGGGTTACAGTCAACATCAGCACATGGAAACTTTCCAAATCACTATTTATTCTCTGTTAATTACTATTTACAGGAAATAACAGAGTGACTCATCCCAAGATATACCGTGTGTGTGTGTGTGTGTGTGTGTGTGTGTGTGTGTGTGTGTGTGTGTGTGTTTTGAACCCCTACCGTCTGCTCCAGGGTGTGGCTGCCACAGAGGTCTTTGAGCTGAGGGTCAGAGCTGGCTCTCTGGCTTCTGTCTCGGTTTCTACTCTCGCCAGAAAAGTTCTTCTTCACACTGCCATCTGGCACAGACACAGCAACAACAACACCGACACAAAGAGAAAAGGACACAGTGACAAATACACACAAGTAATTAAACCAAACATATACATACAAATATTGACAAACACTGCACAGAAACAACACACATATACATGTATTTGCCCATAGCTGTCTTGAAATGCTTTGGACACCAAGAAAGTAATTATTAGAAATGTACACATAATTCTAACCAATAAAACCAATTTAAAGAGTCAATAGTCAAATATGTTTGTGGTTTAATACTTCATCATTTATTAATGGCATAAAGGCCACTGAAATACATTTTGCAAGTTCATTAGATGGTAGATTTCCTTGTGCTGGACTCACTCTTACTAAGGATGGTGGGGCTGCTGTCATAGCCCCCAAAGGTATCTGCTCGCCTGGGCAGAAGCCCAGAGCTGTTCCCTTCCTCCAGCCGTGAGGTTGGAGCCTCGTCCCTCACTCCCGACTGCAGCAGGTTCTGCAGGTTCTCCACTGAAGTGAAAGAGATGGCAAGTTTGGTTTGAAAAACTGAACAGAGAGAGGTTGAGGGGAACAGTAGCAAATTCAGCAATGCAAGGACCTACTGATTTAATACATGGCTACAGCGAGCAGTATATGAAATTGACTAGGCCACGTCCACATGTAGCAAATCTTTTTTTCCCTGTCCTCCTTGGCATCGTTTCAAGAATATTTGCGTCCAAATGGATCCATTTGTAAATGGCTCAACACGCTACTTCGTATTCCAGGCCTATAGGTGCCAATTGTTTCTGCTACAGAAAGTCACTAACAAACGGAGAAGAAGAGGCGGAGCATGCCCGTCTACGGAAAACCTGTTCACTCCCTATTTAGCCCCATTGTACCAAATTTTGTTGCAGTTCCACCAGAGTTCCACTGGGGGTGATCACAAGTGCTAAATGAATGGGACGCTATGGAGCTAGATGGCTAAATGTTTCTCTTTTGCCTGATTTTTGTTGAGAAATCTCAGATTTGATTGTAGTTTTTGCAAGTTCAACATGGATTATAGGTTGAAAGTTGAACGAACGAGTACTTATGTCCTTTTGATTTCTTACAGGTTGAGTCGTTGTATCCCATAACACGCTAGCATTCTGCTAATAAATGCTGATTGGTCAGTGAAGAACTGATTACAACTAGAGATCCCGCTTAATGGCATCCAAAGCTGAGCCAGAATATCAGAGTGAATATTTCGGCATGGTCTTTAAAACTTTAGCAAACCTCTTTCTAGCACGTGTATTGAAAGGGAGAGCCTATCCTGTCAGCTGTGTCGTCACTGCATCGAGAGAAAAAACAAAGTAACTCAGAGCTTGCAGTAAAGCAGTATCTCCGGCCGTTCAGGCAGTGCGTTTACAGAATTAGTTTAGACGATCAGCTAAAACGTGCGTTTACACCAAAAAAGCTTTTCCGTGTGGATGGCCCCTGGATCTGTGTGTAAAATTCACACAACGCCATACCTCTGTATCTAAAGCAGATACACATATCATGCAGCATTGTCCTACCCTCAGTGATAGCTCCTTTAAGGAGGGCCTCCCCCTGCTGGAGGTCTGAGGCGTCTCCTCGAAGCAGAAGTCTGGAACGTGAAGCTGTGTCCTCTAGACCTGCCACAGACTCTGCCATGTCCGCAAACAGCTGCAGCTTCTCAGTGAGAGCCTGGATGATCACTGCATCCTTCTGGCTCAGCCGTTCTACAATGGGAAACATGAAATGGAATAGAGAGGACTTAATTTCGTAAAACAACAGATAGCGATGCAAGTTTTGGCCCATGCTCACTTTTTGTGCATTTATACAAATACCTTTATTGTTTACCACACTCAAATATGCTTAGGTGTTGTAAACAGCTTTTGTCAAAAGGAATATAATTTATGTGTCCTGAATCAGTTTTGTTCTACTGAGATGAGATGTAGAGAAAAAGTAAAATCAACTTCTAACAATTTTAAAGCTAATATGATACATTAGCACTCCCTTGTGGTCTACTACATCTACTACATGTTTTTCTTGGCAGATTCTTTGTCATTGCTTACTTAATTTGCAGTTACCTTGAAATTCTTTGAGCCTGAAAGCTAGGGCCTCTTCCTCCTCACTGAACAGCCTCTCTTCTGTATGAGGACAACTAAGAGGGAACAGGATAGAAGCCATTACAGATGGGGAGACAGGAAGCAAATGAGTAAGGTTCCTATACATTTTCTGTTGTATCTAAATCATACTCGTTACTCTTTTTTTTTTTTATCCACAAAATGTAAATAATAGTAATAAACAGTTTTGTTAGTTCCTCGCTGAATAAATGCAGCTACCTCTCAACAGTTTGCCGTATGTGTGCCATCCAAGTGTTTCGCTCCTCCTTGGAGTTGGTGTGGATCTCGTACATCTCTGGCTCATTGGACGAGGCACAAATAAGAAACATGGCTTTCTCCTCATGGGCCACTTCTCTGACAATCAGCTTCTGAAGAGAGATCACTGACGGCTTGTTATCCTGCGTGGATAACGATAAGAAGGAGAAAAGAGACTTTTTGGTTACTGGTACTTAAGTTAGAATCATTTGATGACAGAGCCGTCATGTATGACTATGATTAAATTCCGTTCCCACTCACATTTTACTGCACACTACTCTTACTGCGGATTCCTCTTTCATACACATGTTTCTGTTCAGATAAATCACTCACCACTGTAGCAAACACATATCGCTGATCCTTTTCTTGTAACAAGAGCAACACATCTGAGAGGAGCACTGCAAGAATATCTGTAAGGACAAAAGAATATCACAAATGAAGAAGGTAGATTATAATAGCCTTTTTTATTATTAGTTCATAGCAAAACCTGGCAAAAGACCAGAATGACAGATTACTGATTTATTTATTTATTTTTTAAAAGGAACAACAAATATATATGCACACACCTAGATATTAGATCAGTAAAGTATTTCCATCATGCCAAAACATACCTTTGAGTCTGCCAGAAGCAGCTTTCCAGTTGACTGTGCCCTCATGCAGCAGTCGTCTCCTGCCCTGCACCAGGTCCTCCCTGCGAAACACTCTGCTATCTTTGATTTTTCCCAGTGCCTTTGGCTCCATCTTGTTGTGTATTTCTCGGAGTCGAGAGTTCTTTTCATGGAGATTAACTAGCGTGTCAACTTGAACGATGGTGTCCTTAATGAGACCCAGCGCCCGAGTCAGATCCTCATGCTCCTCTGAACCCGCTGGAGACAGAAAAAACATGCAATGCTTTATAGATAATGCAAAATTGACCTATAATGGGTGAAGTTATGCCCCATTAAATATATAGTACTCGCTTTAAAAGTGATTTATTAGGCAGAAAGTTGTATGTGAAATACTGGACCTTCAGTGTTTTGCAAAATGCGCTCCACTAGTACTGGATACTTGGTAATGCGCTGCGTCACCAACAGAATACACTCAGTTACCCCTAACCTCCGCACAATGGATAGGTTGTTGATTCTCTGAGAAGAAGAAAGACATGATTTAATACTCCTAAATACAGATATACTGTGGATTAAAAAAAAAAAATCTGAAGACTAACGTGTCTTACCCGTATGATGTTTTGGAACTTTTTGTTGTTTTGCAGCTGTTCTTTGTAGTAGCTGACAGCCTCCGTGTGGTGACTGCAGAAATCTCCATAGCTGTCCTTCATCCTCTCTCCAATTTCACCTGAGAACTGGAGAACAAAGAAAACTGTCATGTCTCTGTTTCGTTTATGCTGTTTGTGTGTGTATGCTGGCCCGTATCGCACCGCTGCACAAGAAGTATGCTGTTTAATAATTTGTGCATCATATTCTGCATGTGTAACTATTATGTGATGGATTCAAGAAATCAATGCTGCCATTTGTATGCATGTATGTTCTTCTTTGACACCCTACCTGCGTGATCAGAATGTCTGACAATCTGTTGATTGCGTAGTTCCTGTCGTTGGGCGTAACAAGGTTTTCTCGCTGTCGCTCTTTGAGACGAGACAGGAAATGTGTGTGAAGCTCAAGGAGATTTTCCAAGCGGGGGAACAGGCAGTCCAGCTTGCCTGAGTCCAACTGGAGGTTCTCCTTCAACTCACGGACGTACACACGCAGCATTATCTTCAGTGTTCGCACATGATGCATCTCCGTCTGCATCAGCTCTGTACAATGACAAAGTTAAATGTTTATGTTATGCCATGTAAAGCACATACATGTATAACATGCATTGGAATGCTATGGACGGGCTTACATTGGGCGCTTAATGCCATCCAAACCTTCCATAACCTATTTTCCTCACATTTTTTCCTTGTACATACCAGGAGTGGGAATCTCTTTTTTACCAATTTTTTTTAAATGTACATTTCCATGCGTAATTTAAAAAAAAAAAATACATATAAATCTGAGTTTGTTAGATTTTGACATATACAGTTTTTGTCACACACAAGATGTAATGAAATGTTTTGTCTACTGAGGTTTTTACCCATGCTTCAGCCTTAAACATGCTTGTGAAAGTCACCTTACCACTCAGTAATCTTCCATGTCAGAGGCTCAATCATGTTTAAAGGAGGAGAATTGGCTTCTTAGAACATGAAAGATGAGGTGGTCAGATGTAATGTGATAAAGTAGATGAACAGTCTTTTTGTTTTTTTCCCCAATTATTCTATTCCTATGCTTTTATGTCTTATTAGATCATGTCACACACAATTTTTTCTTTTGTCCATTTTTGTATGTTTTTTTCTGCACTCTTGCCTAAACTCTCCATTGTTGTCCAATATCCCATCCTCTTTCAGTCACTCTGTTTTCTGATGTGTGTTGAGAGACATTTTAATATTCTAGAGAGAATTGGGATGCATCGAAGAATTGATTATTTTTCCCACCCCTAGTCCGTTTACAGTTCTTGTCCACAAAGTGATGTCCCTCAAAATTGAGCTTGAGGAGTTGAAGAAGAAGTTGCGCTCAATCTGCTTGAGGATACTGCTTGAGGCTACAGCAGCTACTACTATTATTAAAAAGCTACTAACTTTAAAAGTAAAATTGATGTCCAATCAATGAGCTACCCCGTCAAACCAGAGGACAGGTGACTCATTGCTCGGACAGGTATAGGTGTGAACACAACCTAAGACATTACACTTACCATATATCACATCCTGTCTCTTCACCATTTCTTTAGAGTGCTTCTTGACAAACTGCTGGTCAACTGCCAAACTCCAAGACTCTGCCTCCAGGTCCTGGGCATCAGACTCCAGATCAGCCCGTACCGCTGCATAGTGAGCATCTGAGGAGAGGAATAGAGGCTCTGGGACTCATTCTAATGTCTTAGTGTATCTGTTGATGATGTTAATGTCTTAATATATAAAAAAAACTTTTAAAAATGTGATCACAAAAAAAGTTAATGTATGAAAATATTAAAACATTATGAGGAAAAAAATAAATCGGCTTATTTGTAATTCGTTTTTAAATTACTTACTGGCCTGTAGGTAAGATAGCCATCCACACATACAGTTAAGCTTAAGGATTCACTGTGCTACAAGTACGTTACAACGTGATGTACCTGTAGTATATAATTATTATTATTTTAATAGTTTAGTATTTTATGCACCATAAAAAAGGTACAGTGCTGCTCATACGTTTATGAACCCATGCTAAAGTTGACTAAGAAGAGGAATAAAAAAAAAAATCTTTTGGAAATTGATCTTAATGCCTTAATTAAAAAAAAAAAAAATTGGGACATTTAGGGACACCAATTTTCTTTGTGAATGAATAATGTATCGTAAATAAATAAATGTTCTTCCTTAAAATACAGGGGGCATAAGTATATACACCCCTATGTTAAATCCCCATAGAGGCAGGCCGATTTTTATTTTTAAAGGCCAGTTATTTCATGGATCAGGATGCGCTACATCGTGATAAAGTTCCCTTTGGCCTTTGGAATTAAAGTAGACATGTATTTTAAAGAAGAACATTTATTTACAATACATTATTCACCCTACCCATTATCGTAGGCCCAGTTGAATATGCAACTTTATTTTATACAATATATGCAGTAGGGGTCCCTGATCTGTCTCTCTTTCAGTTAAGGGGTCCTTGGCCTATGTTGAAGCCCCTTGCTCACAAAAAGAACAAAGTAACTCAAGTCCTCAGAGGACCTTACCAGAATTCTCTACCTTTACTATCACACATAAATGATGAATAATGATATGTTTCTCCAGAAAAGGTCTTCCATTAATAACCATTAAGCATCCAAGTTTAGCAATAGTTCACTGCTGAGGTAATGTCTTGTCTTTTTGTGTTTAGGCCAGCTGAAAAAGATACACGGAGACAGTAATAAGGCAATATGAACGAAGTAATCTTGATTCAACAAAATCTGTCCATAATGTCTTTGTTAATCCCAAACTTTTGAAAATCTAAAATATAAGGCATTTACCAAACCTTAATTATGGCACTACTTTGTGTTTGTCATCCAGTATGACAGAACAAAGTGAAAGATCTCATACTTGCATAAAAGGAAAGGAGGTTAAGCTCAGAGATGGCTAAGAAAAAGTTTTTTTTTTATTTATTCATTTTTGCTTAGGTCTGAGCACATTTCAACCTGTGCTCCAATAAAACAGACTGAACTTGTGGACTAGACGATGATAACAATCATTGTTGACCTACTCTCAATTTAAGACTGATTTGTAGCCGACCCTGCACTCTTTACTTTTATTACATTACTCTTTATTTATTTAACAAGTAATACTTCCTTATAAAAAGGTGTTTGTGGCTTAGATTTGTTTATTGATACAGCTTACAGCCAAGTCAGCTTGGTGCTTCAAATGTTACGTAAGGTACAAGACAGTAACCCAAATGTTTTTATTAGGGGTCATTCAGACATTGTCAAATTAGAATTTCTGCAGTTACTTCCTCAATATACTGTAAGGCAACATAGAGATAAAATAAGAATCAACTTGCTCCTATGGGAGTACTAGTGGTGCTGTAGCGCTTTGATGGTAAGCATGTCTCTCAAAAAACAATAAACCTTAAAATAGGGCGGCTGGGAGAAAAAGATGTTGCAGTAGCTCTTCGTATGTGGAAAGCTATTACCCGGTAAACTGTCTGTCTCTCCCACACACTACAACTTAATGAGACAGGGTGAGGTCACCCCTGACTCCACAAAACACAGTCCACACTCTCTCCTCCCTGGATTTAGGAAAACTCCCTTAATACAAACTATCAAAGTGCACTGGCAAACACAAAACTCTTAAAAAAGGCCGAACAAGTTGTGATAAAAGGTATTGTTACCATCATAACCATTTCCCTTTAGGAAACCAAGCGTGAAAGTGGAACTGTTGAAATTCAAGTTGAATCCCTTTCTCAGTCAGTCAACTCACCTTCAACGATGATGGACTCGGCAGTGGAGGGAGCAAGGGAAATGGCGTCTTCGTTGCAGCGTTTGGAGCGGAGAGCATCGGTCTCATCCATCTCCCCAGGGAGGGATCTGAGGGACGACAACCACAGGTCCAAGGTGGCATACATGCTGACACTGAGACAGACTTAATCCCACTAGCTGGTGGTAGCTTAACTACATTAAGGAGTCAACATGTGCATTTACAGGTCCACAGTAACAAAGACAAAAATGTTGCCATAAAAGAGAAATCCAGGCAGTTACATGTTTCTTTGCTATTTATTGTTGCTCATCTGACACGCGTCTTCTGCTCGTTTACACCTTCCCTATGCCTCTGTCCGTCTCCCCCTTTCTCTCTCTCCCACAGCCTTACCATCTCGTTACATGTGTCTTACTTCTGAGAGCCATCTAGACTCAGTTTCATAATGTTGTTATATTAGAAAAGACAGCTTGCCTTGATATGTCAACTATAAATACACATCTTACGATGGCTTAGAGAAAACAGTATTTCAGTATGAAATAATCTAAAAATGTACAGCATTAACATACAGCAGGTCCTGTAAACATCTACAGGATTATATATTTGAGAGAAAGAAATATAATTTTTGTGGCGTTTTTTGCACTAAGTAAAAGTGAATCTTGTCATTCAGTAGCAATCTTTAAAAAAAAAAAAAAAAGAAAAAAAAAAGGAAACTAACTACAAAGAAAGAAAGAAAAAAAATTCTGCAGAGGAAAAAATAAATAAATAGTCTTTCAGAAAAAAGACTTACTTGAAAGGGAGAGAAACTCACCCTAAGCTGTTGCGGTGACGGAGGCTGTGGCCGAGGCTGGAGGTTGTGGTGGAGCTGGTGTACTGAGTGCTAGGTCCCCACGGACTTACGGTCATGCCTGGGGTGCTGTGAAAACCTGGGTGGCCATCCAGGGCCTGTGATGAGGGTGGGCCCGAATGCTCCCGCTCTCTGTTCCGGTCTTTTAGGGCTGGGGTAGAAAGACGAGAGACAGGTGAACGGAGAAAACGAGAGGAGGGAGATGAGAAGAGATGAGGTGAGGAGAGAGAGAAAGGAGAAGATGACCAGCGCAAAGCAGAAGAGGACGATGAGGATGAAGAGGCAGGGGGGTGCTGGACCCGTCGACCCCAGTATTTTTTCAGCCAAGATCGAGGGAGGGATCGGAAGAATCGACAGGTGATCAGGTCGCGGTGCATCAACACACGGACACCAACATGTCCGGACAGACCCCATGATGAGGCGGAGGAAGATGGGGTGGAGGAGGAGGATAGGTTTGCAATCCTGGAGGAACCTTTGGAGGTCCCGGTTATTTGGGTAGCACCTTTAGTAACTGCTAGCTCCATTGTTAATGTCTCAAACTAGGAGGAGTGGCAGAAAGAGCTTTGAAATAATCCAAACGCCATGGTAAAGTACAATCATCTCTGCCGCAGTATCTGTATTATTGCAAAAGTAATTAGTAGTGTGCCTTCACCAGTGTAAACTGGAGACACAGAGGAAGGCACAAAGCCTGGTTTATATACGTGACACGCCAAGATCCTTATGTCCGATCCCTCCCGTTCTCGTAATTTCTGATTCTCCACTTTTCCTTAATTTCTCCCTCTCCTTCTTTCCGACCCCCTGCACGAGCTACTGATTGGCCAGAGCAGAACAAGAGGAGAAATCAGGTGTGGCTGACAGGACTCCAGCTGTTCAGAAGAGAATAACAACTGCTCCAGGAGATTAACTTAAGCTGCTGTCTCCTGCGGGTTCAATCACATGCAATGGGACCTGCTGAATGTTACAATTAGTAGTATATAGTATTATCACTTGATGATAATAAAGGAAATCCATCTTTGGTGGGTTTGAACCGGAGGCACTGTTATTAACAATGGCCAATCATCACCTTTGCCTACAGTCTGTCGGAGGCCAATCACCACCTCTATGCTCAGTGTGTAGACACACACACAAAGAAAGGTCTTCATATCAGGACACACACACACACACACACACACACACACACACACACACACACACACACACACACACACACACACACACACACACACACACACACACACACACACACACACACACACACACACACACACACACACACACACACACACACACACACACACACACACACACACACACACACACACACACACACACACACACACACACACACACACACACACACACACACGGCTTATCACGTCTGTTTAATCCACTGCAAACCACCAGAGAGCCAACCTGCTTTTTAATTTTACACACAGGGACTAAACCATCTTCCATAACCAAACCACCCATGTATGCCCCCTACATCAATTGATCCTATGGTCTGTCATGCACGTTCTGCTTACCAAGATTAGGAGATCCCGAAGAGCCAGTCCTCAGTGGAAAATCTCTCTGTGTGGAGAAAATAAAGATAGTCATTCACTCAGGCTTTTATCAGCCGATTGACAGATTACAAAATGCCAAAGAATTGCACAGTCTTACTTTCTTTACAGGACGAGACTGCTCACATGGCCTTAACAAGCAGTGTCTATCGCAGGCAGATTGATAAGAGTGCACAAAGGCATGGTATCTTTAGTTGAGTTGTCTTAAATGCCATGTCCCCGATTGAACGCAAAACTCTCCCTGCCAAAAGTGGATTTATGCTTCTTTGTTGAGATAGTGCAGTAGCTACATGTAAAGGCTGTGTTGCTACATAAAATGTTCCCTTATAGCACATATTCTCAACCTCAAAATGTAACAAAGCATTAAGCATAGGCTAAGTGAATAAAGCAAGAACTGTGGTTGCAGGTAGGAGTTTGTCGATAGTAAAAAACAAGTTGCAGAAAAGCTTGTTTTTTTTGGTAACCCTAGAGAAAACATTGCAATGTAGAATAGTGCAAATCTTTTTCTCATCACAAATGTCATCCTCTATTACAAAATGAATGAAAGAATGGAACAAAATCACATTATGGTCAGTATTTAATCAATGAACACCACTCTGATCATGACACATGCATGATATTAAATTCATTGTCTGTGCCCCTGATGCAATATCTGACCATATGTGTATATACTGTATATCTAGTCTATATGCAAAATAGTAGAACACATTGGAAGTGAAGGTACTAGGGTGACTTCACTATAGCCTCTGTCCCTGTTTTTCTATGCTCCAGTGTAGTGTTTACCTTATTCCTGCTGCTGGTGCACTCACCCAGCAGAGATTTGCAGCTCTTGTGAACGTTCACAGCACAATCTAAAAAACAGCAGGAACAGGAACACAGAGTCAGTGTTGCATTAGACAGAGGCAGAGTACACAGAGGCAACAGCAGTGGCTTCTGGGTTGAATATGGAAAGAACAAATTAAAACTGTAGGAAAAAAAATTAAGTAAAACCAATATGACAGCTCCCTCAAGGCAGTGTTTAAAGTAAAGAAGGCTGTGAGTGATTCAAACAAAGCACTGCAATGGTGCTGAAACAAAAGTCTGGAGGCTTGGATGCTTTTTTAGCTGCCTCTATTAACAATCACAATGTCAAGTATTTGTTTTGTAGACAAGTATTCTCATCAAGTAAAAGAATCCCTTCTAGCTCCATGAGATTGGTACAGCAGTAGCTCTGTGACTTCTGTTTGCTTACACGTACAAGCAGAGAGCTGTAACAGTTCCAAATGTTGCTGTACAATTGACTGTCTCAGGAATAATTGTGATTAACAATACAATTGTCTTTCAGTCAAAATTTAAAAATATGTGTTTATTACTTTTTCAAAAAATTACACAGCATATGAAGTAAACTACATCTCTTTATTATCATAAAACAAAGTATTTTTTCTCAAATTAACATAAAATTGACAAAACCATCAACAGTCATCTCCCTTGGCACCCTAGCTCATGTTGGCAATTAATAGCGGTTAAACAAAAAAACAGCGATTACTTAGAAAATATTGCGATTGGACAATTACGTAATAATTGTTACAGGCCTACGTACAAGATACAAAGTCACTTTAGACAGGCCAGACTTTACCTTTATCTCAGTAACAATTTTTGCTTTTTGACCACCACTTCCCCTGTATGGAAAACAAAGCTAAGCTGTCAGGTTTAGATGACATGACTGATTGTATCTCAGCTGATTAACACAGATACTATTCAAAAGTTGTTTTGGAAAAAACATACTGCAACCGAAGCCTTTCCTGAGGGACTACCGGTAGGCTGGCCAAACAAATGAAGTTAATAGTTATCACTATGCAAAGTCAAATCCCAACACAGCCAGGTAACCAGCCTGACGTGGACAAGAAACATATGGTCAAAACAAATACAGATGAACACTGGGTAAGAAATACATATGAACACTAAAACGAGAGCTGCTTCTCTGTATAGACACTAATCAGTGGAAACAGGGTTGGTGAGTTTAACAGCCTGATATAACGCATCTATTAGTGAAAAGCAGACTTTAGCTGCACCAAGTGGGTCACTCATTCTTGAAAAAGAACAAATAATCTGAAATTAGAATCAGAAGCAAATAGGGGTGGGAATCCCCAGAGGCCTCTCGATACGATACCATCCCGATACTGTATATCACAATATGATATTATTGTGATTTTAAACATATTGCAATATTCTGCGATATATTGCAACTTATTAAATTTTTTTCCCAAATTCAAATTTTCCCAAAAAGAAAACTTCTGTTTTATCTAAAAAGATACAGTTTGTTCATCTCAATTCAATTTTATTGCTGCAAAATAGGATTGTCAAGCAGACAAACTGACCAACACATATATAATACTTGCCATCTGTGTATCGATACAGAATTTCCACGGAAAATATTGCGAACTATGCTGTATTGATCCTCCCACCCCTAGAATCAAATCACGTGTCATTGTCTCGTGTGTGTTTATCATTCATTGGTGTTAAAGGGCTCCGATTGTTTATGAAAACAATGGTCTAAATGATTAGTGATCAATTAACTTGAATGGTAGGTACTGTTTGTGAACAGGTTAGTTTTAAAAATCAACTTTCCCCAACACTGTCCCCTTTACATTCACCATGTCACATGACTGTTTGAAATCTGGCTGAGTACCTTGTGGACAAAAGTAGCACTCCTGTGAACAACACAGTTTAAACGTGAACCATTCTAGCAACTTCCACTAGCTGCTGTAAAGCCTACAGTAAAGGCCTCTAATGCCTATTCCCTGTCTGTGTGCTAGTACAATAGAGACAATGACAACAAAAAAAAAAATAACTCATCCTGTGCAGTAAAGGCATGAAGCAGTGAGAGATAGAAAAAAAGTGCATATACAATTCAGGAGTGTTCGTGTAATCTATCTTCTATTTTGCCCTTTTAGCTCCAGCCCCAACCACTTTTACTCTATTCTTTCACTTCATTCATAATCTCTAACCTACCCCCGCTCTCTCCTTGTCTCTGGTAATAAATGAACAATTACTGGCTAAGCTGAAGGAAAAGAAAACAGAAACTGGCTTCTGAATAATCTTCACCAGCAGTGCTGTCTCTCTTTGAGTTGGGTCCAGCAGCAGTACTGAAGAGCTGCAGTTTATGAGTACAAGCCCAATTAATCCCAATGTAGACACAGAGGAGTGCATAGTTTGACCGAAAACACAAAATATACAAACACCTCTTCAGAAATTATTTCTTAAGATCGAATAGTCCTCGTCAGATTTTACTCCGTCATTGTTGTTTTGGTTTTTTTTACCTTTAGATGGAAGTCAGTGAGTAAACACACTACGCAGCCAGACTCAGAGATCATTTTCTACCTCGCTCCAACTAATATGCAAAATTCCAGTCCCCATGGCAGCCCGGCTCTTTCAGTCAAAAAGTACAACAAGCCTTCGAAGTCTAATAAGGTTTATCAAGTAAGTCATTACTGTTTAGGAATGTGTGTAGAGGTGATTGTACTCAAACTGCATTCAGAAAGATTTTTGTTTAATGAAAGTAAAAAAAATACCCTAAGATAAGCAAGAACACCCTGTATTGTGTTTACCAATATCACAGAGCTTATCAGCAATGACTCGTTGCAGCTACAGACCACCTCGACGTCTGGCAATAGCACAATACCAATACAAGTGCTGCACCCAAAAAATTAGTTGCAAATGACAGATCAAAGTATACAGCTTAGACATTAGGCCACAATATACTGATTCATATCATCAGGTGGACGTAGTGGCTGAGTTCCGAGAAGCTCTGCCAGACTTGAGCAATGCAATAGGTTGCAGTCATTTGCGTACGTCAGCAACACTGTGGTTTGCAGCTGGTCCACGGGGCCCTCAGTACCCCCATCTAAACCCCCACCACACCCAACATTGGCTGACTAGTATCTACCCTATCACACAAGAAGCACTTGTGGCGTACAGCGCACAGTTCATTGAGTATCTCATGAACTAGTAAAAATGCAAACGAGGACAGGCCTGCAACTGCAATTTTTGGTGCATGTTGATAGATGAGCAGCATTTTGGTTTGGCTTGCTCTGGGCGGCGAAAAAATAAGCTTACTGACAAACTAAAAGAAAATGGAAAATAAAAAAAATAAAAAAAGTTAAAAAAAATCACACAAAAATTAAAACATTTTAACTTTTTTCATTCTGAACACAAAAAAATAAATGTGCAAAATAATAATTTTTCTCGATTACTGTTTTTCTGATGGCTAGGAGCCCAAATCCTAATTGCGATTAAATTTTGGATTAATTGCACAGGAAATTTAAAAGTTGTTCATATCATATTGCCTTCAAACTGTCAGATTCAAGTGTTTCCAAGACTGAGGGTTTTGCAAGTTTCAACACATTAACTAGGAATTGTGTACACCGGTACTTAGGTCTTGGTACCAAATTCAATACTTTTTAGGCTCAGACCATATTGCCTCCAAAATATCCATAGACAGTTAAAAAATGGACCAACAGTTCCCGTTGTTCTGGACGGAGACCAGTGAAGGAAATTAGAAGCACTTTTCCAGGGATGGCTAGGCGTTACTGCGCAGCCTCCAACTGAGCTTGACGATGTAGTTGTGATGTGGGCAACGTGTCTGAAAGTTGCAAGTCTTCTGGTAGCTTTGCCAAGAGAAATCTGAGTCATTCCCAATCTTGCAGAGATGGAGACCGTAGGTATATGTTAGGAGATAACATAGGCACTGGTGCATTATTGCTAATTAAAATGCTAGTTAACATTAGTAATTAAACCTAAACAGATAACGTAAGTTGAAACTGTCTGCGAGCTTTTCCTGACAATACGGTTAACTGATGACTATGTGACAGCAAGTCGCGTGGTTATGACACAATCGTTAGCCTATTTTTACAAAAACGTCTGCTACGGAGCCATAACGTGAGGTACAAGGTAATGGAGCTTGTTATACATTGTCTTGTTTCTTTAGAAATAAACAATGGACAAATAGAGTCTTTAAAACGCTTCAGATGTAAAGTTATTTACTGTCAAAGTGACGTCAAAATGAATGGCAATCAATGGGATGCTAACAGCAGGTGATGGCTTTGTAGCATTAAAATGGCGCCATAGGAGCTACGCTTAGAGAGGTGAGGCTTACCCCCTTGAAAATATAGAGTATCAAAAAATTCCTCGTCATTCAATACCCAATTTCAATACCTAAGGAGAAAATCTCATCAGTGTCAGTGAGCCAATAAGCATGCAGCATGCTTCTACCACGATCTAATAATGCTTGTTATTGACTATTTAGCATTAAACATAGGCCTAGTAGAGGCATGCAGGAAAAATCTACATTATGCACTTTAGGCTCACTGAGAAGGAGCTGAAAAAATAAATAAAAATGTGTGTGCTGCAACGTGTAATGTTGTCATCTTTTTGTTTTATAAAATTGGTATCAAAGTCACAGTATTGGTATCTGTACTGATATTGAAGATTTTTGACCGATACCCAGCCCTATCGGGACTTCACAATACTGATGACCATTTCCTAAAACATGGTGAAGATTTTTAGATGCTGGTTTTCATTTAGTTCACTAAACCTGAAGACTTGAATGTGCTTGAGATAAGAAATTCACATATTTTACAAGCTTTGTATTTTTGTCAATCTTATGTTGGAATTGTGCTGTAAAACTCTCCTTGCCGATGTACAAGGACAGTCTAACTGCCCATGGTGTAGTTTCACCATCTGAAGTGAAACTAACTTGCAGAGTAGGTTAGGCAAATTTTTTTGTGGTTTCATACACTATTCTTGGTAAAGTATAAGCCTGTGTTAAAATAACATATCACCCCTATCACCCTATGTAGTTCATGGAAAAACCTTGCTACCCCAAATGAAGAAAAGAGGTCAGCTGTTTTGAAGACATTACTTTTTCACACAGCAGCCCAAAACTGACATCACCTGCTTGGTTGGTATGTAAGAGGTTACTCTTACTTCCCTGAGATAATAGCAACACCAACATCAAGACTTGTGGAAAACCCTGAAGCAGCCAGCCAATCCATGACATCATCTAGTGAAATAGGAGGAACTGGGACTCGGTGAGCTGTTTACTTAGTGAAGTGAAACATCTCAACCGGTCACATTTCTCGCCCAAATAAGAGGGTCATGAGAGACCAGTAGCATACAGATAATACTATAAAAAAAGGGGAAGCTTGGGGAAAGCCAAGGCAGAAGTATATCTAGATATATGCCGAGAAAGTTGACAATCAATTATTTTACTCATTCAACTTATTTCTCCTCTGCTGATTAGCACCCTTTATGGAACCTATTCTGATTTAATCAGGCCAATGGAAACCATGAGAAGTAGATGATAATAGTTTTGAGGTGAACATCTTCTGACAGGTACTCAGAGAATGTAAATGGAAGCAGTCAGACTTTAAATCTAGTAAAAGGCAGACACTCAGAGAGGCAGGCTGGCAGGCATGCTGGAGGACAAAGCAGTGATGCATGTAGAAGTGGTGTGCTAACAGGGTGAGATGGGTGAGACCCAGAGTCAGAGGAGTGGGCTGTTATGCACCGGCGGACCTGCCAAGCACAATTAGCATGTGACCCAGTCAGAGAGAACGCCTAGTCCGAGCAGAGAAGTAAAGAATTTGACACTCAAGAACAACATAATTTAACACATCGAGGATTATGGCGTTTCATAACACCGAGCCAGTTAGCCGCCTTCTGAGCCAACTACTGTATAACCCACCAAAATAAAAACAAGAGACAGTTAAACACAGCTTTGATTCACACGACAGACCACGATCAAACTGTAAATACCTTATACTAACATTTGAATTCCCTTCGTATTAAAAAGGTAACCTCTGAGCGGGCTAGTGCATTTCAACAGCTGACCTAGGGTATACATAACACAAATTATCTTGGAAGCTAACGTTAGCCAGCAATCACCTGTTGAGCTCCATGCAAAGTCTGCAGCCACAAGTAAAGACAAACTCCCAAAAGAGCCATCAAAAGTGAAACTAAAGGGAAGTTGTGCAACATTCAAATACGAAGAAAAACAGAGTCAATGTGGCCTGTTGTTGTTATAACGTCAAGCTAGTTAAACGTAACTAACCTAACTAAATAGAAGCGGTTTCGGCATGCTAACGCAGTAGCATTACGTGGCTAATAGTTAGCTAGCTTTACGTTAAGAGTGATTTAATATGGGCCAGTTTGTGATACATTAAATATTGAAGGAACCTTAAAAGGGAGTTCTCCTCGTTAACACAATGACTCACACCAGACATAACACAACGCCTTAAGAAGAAGAATGTAATATATGTAATCTGATTGGGTATGATTAGCATAGCTATAGCTGCCTAGCTAGCGGCCAGGATGCCCGAAATGTCCATTGAGCGAAACAACGGGAGTTATCCACCTGATCCCGCTTGAGCCTGTCGCTACAGTAGCTGCCTCTTACCGTTCCAACAAGACCCGGGTTTGTCTGAATCAGCTGCACCCAGAAGGAAATGTAGTCTGCCCGAAAGGTAGATAAATCAGTTCGGCCATTGAGATCAACAGAAACAAGTATCCCACATTCTTGGTTTTGTCCAGTTTTGTGTCCTACTCTCACCGGGAACAATCTCTGGCATACAAACGACGCATTCCACAGGCTGAATCCCCACAGGGCTTGGTTCAAATTAAAGGGACACTCCAAGGAGACACGAATGGCCTTTTCTCTATCTGGAGCCCTGTTAATATGATTTTGCTGAAATTATATTAAAAGGTTTTGCAACTTTGGGATCTAAATTATAATTATCCCCAAAGGATAAAGTCCACACGGGCATAAACCATTCATTGTTATTGTAGTTAATTTATAATATGGAGGATCATGTTATGTTGGTGTTTCTTCTTCTTTCTTTTTTTTTAAATCTTTTCTTTTCTTTCGTCTGATTGTTTTTATGGTTAGCTGTTTTCTGATTGTAGTAATAAGGTGTGTGTGTGTGTGTGTGTGTGTGTGTGTGTGTGTGTGTGTGTGTGTGTGTGTGTGTGTGTGTGTGTGTGTGTGTGTGTGTGTGTGTGTGTGTGTGTGTGTGTGTGTGTGTGTCAAAATGTAGAATTCGTAACTTAATCACTCTTGGCAGCCATGCTTGATTAGTGGGGAACTGTCTCAGAGGCAAAGCAGGAGAGATAGATGTGTTTCTGGTTAATGTCTAAAGAAGCAGTGCAGTCTGAATCACACTGGATGTGTGATGCCCTGTGCCTTGAAACATGCCAGAACAACTTTGTTTAATAAGCACCCTATTAAAAACAATCATACATTATAACTCCTTCTGCCAGACTGCAGGATTTATAAATGTCAGGGACATATTATGGCCTTTGTCTCCCAAAGAACAGGAGGAGTTAGGAAACATATTCAGTTACAGCCAAGAAATAATGTAGTGGTGAAGTGGTAGCACTGAATGACTAAATGCTTCTCCCCTAGCACTGATGGAAATTGTCCAGTTCAAAGAAACTGAAATGGCACTAATATTGGGAACAGTTCTGTGTCTTTGTTCTTTATTAAAACTTTATTTGGTGATGTAAAATTCTCCACCAACAGACCACATGGCTTAGGAGAAGACTCTCTGAAATACAATACTGTCGGCAGATGTGTGGCATAAGTCCGGCTGTGTAATCAGGAAATATCCTGTGGGAGCATTAAAGTATCACTTTCAAAAACCTATTACCAAAGGCTGTGGTTACAGTTATAATCCACAGCAATCACTTCCTAACAAATTTTACCCCGCCCATTTGATCACTTTTAACTCTTTTGATTATTTCATTGACATGGCCTTTTTTTAAACATATCTTATAATAAAAGGAATTACTTTTGCTATTTCAAAGTACTATCACAGTTTGACTTCCTGGATCAAAGTTTTTCCATTTTAGTCACAAACCTCTTACATGTCTTTCAATAGGTATTGCAGTCTTATCAGCTGACTTGCAGGCTGTATAGGAGTGACATTAGAGAGAAAGAAAAAACGAGCTACGGGTTGTTAAAATGTGACAAAGCAAAGGCAAAGCAACCCAACACACAAAAGACATAAGAAATGTGGAGAATATATCAAGCCAGAAAAACAAAGAACGAAAGACGTGCTGTCGATCCACATAAACAACTGTCAGATGATGGCGCTAAAATCAGATAAAACATCTAATCTAGTGAGCAGAGTTTTGAAACACTAAGACCCACAGTGATGATGCAGTTTGAAAGAAGTGCAGAGTGAATTTTAGATTATGTCAGTGTGTTTGTGTATGAATTACTGCAGAAGTGTAAATGCTGTCAAAAGAGGAACTGAAAGGGAAAACCATTTTCTTTTTAGAAACCCAAAAGAATAGCCACATTTAAAATGATGAATGGCATGTACTATGAATATCACTTTCTAAGTTCTGACAATGTTGTAAAGACAAAGTGAAAATGTGCTTACTTGATGTAATGAATTTTTAATGTAATCTGCTACAAAACACAGCAATTGTATAAAAATAACATAAAGTAAGAAATACTCATACCTAAAAAGAGTATTTGAGTGTTTCCTGAATAAGTCATCAGTGTTTTATAATTTCTTACAGTTTCTGGTTGGGTGTGTGTGATTGTCTGTGGGGATGGCTCTGTTTGTTTGTCAGTGTGCTTGAGTGTGTGTGTGAGTGAGCATGCGTGCAGCCGCATGAGTATAAATAGGTGCGAGTTTGTGTGTGAGTGGAGCACCTGTGCACGTGTGTGTCAGGCTGGAAACAAGCGGGGGTGCATGTACACCTGTGGTTGCAGTGTTACTCACTCATGCACTGCAGACCATGCTTTCTCTGCAGGGTCTTGCTGCACAGTGAGCAGGTGGCACAGCTGGAGAAAGCGCATGGCATCAAATAATGACTGTTGCTTCTGCCGCTGTCACACACTTTCTCTTTTGCCTCCCGCTCCTTCTCCTTCCCCTTCTCTTTCTGCTGCTCTTTTTCTCGGTTCTTACCCTGCAGAGGAACAAGAAAAGCAAACACAGCAGGGTTTTTTACATGAGCATTTGTGTGTTCTCTTTCACTGTGGCATGTAAATGCATGGATGGGTATGACATTGCATAACCATGTCAGAGGCAGGATATCTAACAGGGTTTGTGTAAGTAGATTAGTGACTTGTATGTGTAACAACATGCACACCAGGGAACTGATTGGGTCTTTTTTTGCACAGAATTCTAAGCCCTTAAAATGCTTTTTACAGTTTTTGTCAATTACTAAAACACTAAACCATATTGTCTGAACCAAATGCTCAGTTGCCTGAACCCACTGATTGAATCAATCACTCTTTTGGCAAAACCATGAGCACTTTTCACCTGTTTAGACACAACTTGCCAACACATTTTCATTGTGATGCACCCGTGCTGCATAATGGTGAGCACAGATGACAAAAGTCAAACACAACTAAAGCACAGCTGTCACAACTTGAACACAACAACTAAAAATTGATCACACTTGTGGCTAATGATGTGAGGGAACATATACAGTAAGACAGTTCAGAGAACACTGTTTGGAAGGCCCTACAATGGATGGAAATCTGAGAGGAAGAGTTTGTGTGAGAGGATGTCGACAAAGAACAGTAATATCTGATGAAATCAGAGCTACTGTGATTGACCATGTTCTTGTCCATGGAATGAGCATGAGGGAGGCTGGACAAAGGGTACAACCAAACATCAGTAGATTCACTGTGTCCACCATAATCCGAAGATTTAGAGAAGAGAACAGGTAATTACCTTTTTTTGACATTATGGTACAGTATGTAAATGTTAACAGCAATTACTGAATGACATACTATGTACTGTACCACAGTATACTGTAAGTAAATATATGTTTCATTATATTACTGTACCAATGTACTGTAGTATTGTAATGGAGGGTTGGTCTAACTGTTTGTAGGCCTAGTATTTCATGTATATTTTTTGTAACTCCATGTTCTCTTTTTGTAGAATTGAAAGACTGCCACATGGGGGTGGAAGGACGGGTGTGTTCTCCCCACACCGAGAGACCCTAATTGTTGATATGTACCGTGAGAACAATGCCATTAAACTGAGTGAAATTCAGCAGAAGATCATTGAGGACCATGCAAATTTTGAGGGTATCAACAGTGTCAGCCTCTCTACTGTTGATCGTGTCCCCAAGCGCAACAGACTGCGCATGTTGCTTACTGTACACAAGTGGTAAATGCATAGAATTTGTTTGTTTTTACAAGGGCTACGTGTAAATGCACAAGATTTCAGTTTTGTCTTTTTGTACAAGTGCAAAATGCACAGTTTTTTGTTTGTTTTGCAACATGCATTTAGCTTTCAGTGAACAATAAACATTTATTTCTCCAGCTTCATGTCCTGAACATTGTGTTTTCTATTTTTCTACGTAGTGTTTAGTGACTGTTCCGCAGTATTTAACTGTTTTTAGGTGAAAGTTTGGTTTTACGAGAAGAGTCTGAGTTTTTGTGAATGTAACTTGAAAATTGGGTTCGGTGTTCACAGTTTAGAGAAAAGGAGAGCAGCTTTCAAGAAATGTGTCTTAGCAATCGAGAAAAACTGTAATGCTATAAGGTGATACATTCCATTGCCGTTCACTCAGCCTGGTCTATGAAACTATGAGTTCATAGTGACATCGTGCACCATGTGTGGTATAGGTATACCTTATCTTTATTGAAGGAGCCGGTCACCCTGTTCCTTAGAGAGCTTAGAGTCCTCTTCACCTTGGTGCCTTTCTCCACCTTCTCTGTACGATCCTCCTCTTCATCATTCCTGGTCGACACAGCAAAGAGTGAAATACACACCAAGAAAAAAAGGAAATACAAACATACAGAAACACATCTGTTTTTTTTGTCTGGTATTTACATTTGATAATCATTAAAGTTTTTTTTTTAAATTGTTTATTTCATCAATATTTTGTTCACTAACTTTTTTTACTAATATCTTTTAAAGTTGTTCGTCTTGTGCAAGTTATATGATGTATACCATATTTCTTACACTCTTGTGATTGACAAAGTGGAAATCAATACACAAATTCTTTATGAGAAACGGGTGATTTGGTAAAATAGTTACAGTTGCAATGATGAGACATTTACAGTAATTGGATTGTTTACATGAATAAAAAACACATTATTGCAGAACCAAGAGCTTCACTGCACGGACACTTTTGGTTGTGACCATAGACGACCAATGAAATACATCTCTATGCAAATACACAAGATATATAGCAACCAATAATTGAGCATTTAATTATGTGGATTTTATTACTTTTAATTGTATTATTTTACGTAATTCAAAACTTCATAATATCATAAAAATCATAAATGCGAAATGCAGCTTTAGTCAGAAGGGAAGAGTGATAAGGACAGTACTTACTCATCATTGAGGAACTCGTACCAAGTGACATTTCCTGAAACTTTGGTGTCTGGTCTGTTGTTCCTCTGCTTCGCTCTGGGGAGGATTCAATGTGGAGAGACACTCAGTTTCAATTGATAACTGGACCACATATTAACCATAAATAACCATAAGAGACTTTTAAAGAAGTAAGTGAATAGACAACCTGAAAGTATAATATGGTTTAGCCAACAGTGCACTTTTACATAAATGATGTGTTTCACTCAGTTAGCTGGGTTTCATCGTCAGGTAAACTCAACGTCAACAAATGATGTTGTAAAATAAAATAAAAAAAACTCTAGTGTTTCACAGACCCTTTCAGGGATGATGGCACACAGTGTCAGCGCACAAACACACATGCAAACACACATGCCAAAAACATGCATGCACCCACACAGTGCAGTGCAATTCCCTGGTCACAATCTGGCTCTGCTGCTGCTCTGAAGGTTGGGACGAGCATTTGAGCAAGCAGACCTCCCTCTTCTGTTTACTTACCCATGGTACAGCTTTAGCTCCTGCAGAACTTTCTGTACCATCAGCCTAAGACAAACAAAACACTAAGCCTGAGTGGGGGCAGTGGGAGGAGAGGAGAGGAGAGGAGAGGAGAGGAGAGGAGAGGAGAGGAGAGGAGAGGAGAGGAGAGGAGAGGAGAGGAGAGGAGAGGAGAGGAGAGGAGAGGAGAGGAGAGGAGAGGAGAGAGGAGAGGAGAGGAGAGGAGAGGAGGGAGAGGAGAGGAGAGGAGAGGAGAGGGACTGTTGGGAGCTGGGTGTCAAACAATTTGCAATTTAGAGAAGTATCCTCCTTGTCTTGCTGTGTCGACACAATCACCAGAGTAGAGACGCACACACACACACACGCCCACACGCACACACACACACACACACACACACACACACACACACACACACACACACACACTGAAGGGGCCATCTAAGGAGCTGGGAGAGAGGACTGCGGGAGGAGAAGGTTGCAGAAATATGACATGGAGCAGAAATGTCAGGACGGAATGGGGGAAGCCCAGTTACGAGTTAGGGAGTTAGACATCTGTGCCAAACTATAACAATTTACAACTATAGAACAGTATGTGAACTATTGTACTAAAACATTAAAAAGCTGCAGGTATTATTTACGGGACACAAGTGAACAGTTGCCTCCTGTGCATAAAACAAGAGGAGTATCCGTTTTGTTTCTTTCTAGCATCTGGGCTGCCAGTCACACTGGAGCATCCTGTGGACAAGAAATAAAGGGGTGTGCCTAACGCAAGCTTAGATATTATTGATTTGCAGACTTACATGTGTCCTTCAGTAGAATGTAAGTTTTCTTCAGGGTCAAACTCCTCTGCTGCGGAAAAGAAAGAAGCAAAGGTCTCATGATTAATATGATGAAAACAGCTGCCTGCTGAGTAAACTAGCATGTACTCTACATGTACAAACACTCAGACTCACCTCCTGCTGCCCTTGCGGCCTGTTTGGATGTCTGCACAACACGAGAAATGTGTGCAGCACGGGAACATTCGTCTGTGGCGAGGATCTCTGAGCGGGAGTACAGATGCCTGCCACCACCAGCCTGAAAGAATAAATACACTTTGATTTACCACTTTCCCATATTTATATTTAGTCATTTTTGGACACTGGTTCAATCCCCGTACGGACCAAAGTATGGTGGTGGACTGGTAGCTGGAGACATGCCAGTTCACCTCCTGGGCACAGCCAAGGTGCTATTGAGCAAGGCACCGAACTCCCAACTGCTCGGGGCGCCTTTCTCTGGGCAGCCCCCTCACTCTGACATCTCTCCATTAGTGCATGTATAGGTACTGAGCATGTGTGTGTAATTCAGGCCTGTGTGTAATGTGTGTAATAACAACAGAGTGTAAATTGTAATTTCCCCTTGCGGGACCAATAAAGTATACAATACATTCGTTTTTATATACGTATTATACGTATTTTTATATTATGCACCTCACACAAAGTCTTTTGTTATTTAGTTTCAAATATCCAAGGTGTGGCCAACCATCTCAGCTTATTTGTTTTCTAATTGTCAACAAAATCACATGAAAAACCACCAACAACAATTAATTGATCTGTATCATCTGTGCAAAAGTCTGATATATCTTAGTAGAGTTCCATTATTGCCGAAAAGAACAGTAAAAAACATAAATGAGCCACACTTGTTTTTAAGGATTTATTTCTTCAGTGGAAACTAATGGGTACGGAGCTGGAGCTGCCATTTTGGTCTTGAGACAAGTTTTGGTGATAATAATATGTATATTGTGTCACTGTTGCTTTATTACCATGCTAGTGACCCTGGCTCTTGGACAGGGGAGCCTCAGCCTGGAGTCATCTGTCTTCTCTCCAGGACATGCTGTGCAGCTGTAGGTCTGCTGAGTCGACTGGAAGAGACATTGCTGTCCCTCCTCATCATCGTCTCCCTCTCCATCGCTGTCCATGGCCATGGCATCCAGACTCAGTCTGTTAGCACATCATAGCAGCAAACACACACAGCAGAGGGCTTACCAGGGAGTGAAATGTATCTATTACCGAAACTAAACTTTTGAGCAAGACATTCTATGTCCCAAGTTTATTTTTTGTGTTGTTTTTTTGGTTTAGCTTTACATTAAATATTTTGGTGCTCTGCATTGTTTAAGAAGCAGTAAACAAACTAACCAACTAAACCACCAGAAACACTGAGCTCAGCCAAAGAGCACAGCATTTTATTGTTGTTTTTGAGAGTGACCATGAGCAATGTTAAGTGAAGTGAAAGGTTTATTTGGGTAAAAACATATAAAAAGACTTTAGATATGAGCCATGAGTCAAGTAAAGTGGGTGTAATTACATTAATCTATGAGATTGCTTCCTCCCATTCTTTCCATCCTTTACAACCATCCATCCATCTTACCTCCTGCCCAGGTTGATAGGGGACACAGGGACACCCCAGCTGTGCCTCCGAGACGTTGACATGGATCTAACTAATATGGGAACGCTGTCCAGGTCTGACTCTCCATCAAAATCCATAGTGGGTTGCTCCTTTACTTCCTCTGGTCCAGTTATTCCTTTTCCTGTTTCCATTGACCCCAACAGTCCATTCAGATTAATTGTCAAGCTAAGCCCTACTGCTGGGCCTGAGGAGTCACCGCGGTCAATGGTACAACCTGGTAATAACTTTGGACTTAGCTGAGTGACCACAAAGTTTTGATGAAGTTCTTCTGCAGGGTGTATATAATAGGGGGAAAAGAGCGCATTGTCCTGAGGGTAGAATGTGCTCAAAGAAGTCTGTGCAGGCTGGGTGATGCCAGGACTGTCTGTGTTTAGGGACACCTGTAAGCCAATATTTAGGGTTTTGCTCTCTGGGACTGTGGTTACTGTGGAAGACGCTGTCTCTCCCTGCAGGTCTTTAAAGTATTCAGACTCTCTGAGAGAAGCGCTTAGGCCCAGTAGGTCTTCAACGCTGTTGCTCACCTCCGCACAGGGGCAGTCGTAGTCACTGACTACTGAACACGCATCCTGCAACCCAGCAAGCAGGGAGAATGGTGTAGGAATTAAAAACATAGGGGAGAGAGAAGAAAGACATGGAGAACAGAGAGAAGATAAACAAGATCCAGCTCCAATCCAAAATAAAAGTAACACAAGTAAGTCTATAGATAGAGATAGAGATACTTTATTTATTCCGAAGGAAATTAAGGATATATAGCCATGCTAGCAGCTCTGTAAGGCTGTACTAAGGCAAAGTATATGTTTAGCTTAATGCTAAAATGCTCACAGAGACAATGCTTATGTTGCTAATCTTTGGCAGGTATAATGTTGTATGGCCATGTTTGTCATTTTATTTAAGAAGGTTAGCATTCCCATTAGGTCTAAACACAAGGTGGAGGTAGTAGGTTGATGGGAATGTCATTAGTTGTGCAAGTATTTGGAAGAATTAAACTGAAATTGAACCTTATGACGAAAGGTCAAAGGGTCAAGGTTATTACAATGCATCCCTGGGAACATGAATATCTGAATCAAATGTTACGGCAATCCATCAAATAGTTTTGAATAGATTTTTCAATTAAAAAAAACAAAATGTTAATCTCATGGTGGTCAGAGGATTCATCGTCTGGCAACCATGAATGTCTGTACCAATGAGATATTTTAGTCCGACAGACATTGCCATCCTTACAACCAGGCCGCTAGCATGGTTAAAAAAGGAAAGAAAATAACATTTCCAAATGATTTCCAAATCTAAGAATGCAAAGAGCTTTACCTGGTCGTTATCGGTGCTACCAAAGAAGTTATCCTCAGCGATAGAGGCAGGGGATAGTGAAGAGGAAGATCCTGTCACGCTGTGAGTATCAGGCAGGACACAAATCTGGGCACTGGGAGGCCCACAGGACTGACATGGCTTGCACTCTGATGCTGAAAGATAATGGATATGATGTTTGTGAGTTTTAAACCTTTTCTTAAAAATCAATGATTTCAACAGTAGCACAAGGAGAATAAGAACACACAGAAAGGCACACCTGTGTAAACCATTTCAGCGATTTGTGTTTGGTGGGGAAAAAAAGCCAAGTTACACGTCCCTTTTTCTATCCTCTCACTGAAAGCTTCTTTACATTTCCATTGCATAAACAGATTTCTGGATTCACATGATGCCACAGACTACTGTCATCATCGCAAACTGCTTGGTGAGCCTGCATAAGTCTCCATGTCAGTGGTGGAGAGCTCACTGACCTTTCTGCGGCCTGAAAACCTGCTTGCCTGTGGTAAATATTGTAATATTCTACAGTAAGTCATGCTATATAAAGGAACTACAGTACAGTACAGTACAGTACAGTACAGTACAGTACTTAGGCATGTATGGAGTTTGGCATCACATATTTAAGATAAAAAAAGTGTAGTTTTTTTTCTTACATTTTACTTGAATGAAAAACCAATGTTTCAGTGTCCCGTGGTGTCTGAAAAGTCTGATCAGGCGTCTAAATCATGTTCACTGTTAAGGTTTCAGCCACACCATGCCCATCTGAGGAGGGGAGAGCTGCAGCTATGACAGGTTACATAAGCCTTATTTCATAAAGCCGTGAACCCAAGACTTACCCTAAGCCAGCCTGGCTCCACAGGGCCTGACTTAATGCTCCTTCAATAGATTTTGCCGTTTCTGTTCCTTTGTGAAGGTTCATTTTCTGATTAATCATGACCAGTATAAACTGCATCTGTTGTCGCTAATGCTATACATGCCATGTTATATCTGTGATTTCAGTTATGAAGGAATGATCTAATTAGGTTTCTCCTTTCGTTTTTTATCTAACAGAAATTAACATTTAACAACATTAAAATTAGTTGTGTTCAATATTCACTCTCCTTTTAGCTCTGGTTTGGTCTTCATCTACTCCTTAGAGATATATTCTTCTCTCGAGCTGCTCCACTTTGATCACCAGCTGGCCAGTAACTGTGTCTGTCTGGTCTTTGGTGGTGGGCAGGTTAACCTACAATGGGCTTATCAGACATTTTTGCTAAAAACAGCTGTCCGCAGTTGCTGAAAACAAGGTCGATCAGAGCGGTGAAACTCAACAGTAAATTTGTGGGCAAAAAAATCGTAAAATAACCCTTTTCACGTTACACAAAGTTATTCGATATGTTGGTGACATACACACACATTAATAAGAGCAGCTTTAAAAACAAAAGATAAAAAGATCAATTATGCTATGAGTTATGGACATTCATTTCACTTCATAGCTTTACTTACATATAATGCTGATAATCTCTGTTTTTTTTTTTTTTAAATCGTGTGTTGGTGAAGATTGTTTTGTGTAGCTCACTCCTCCACCACTATTGTGTTTTGCAGTGAGATCAAATGCAGACAGGCCACACGGAGTCCTGCACCATGTCCAGCTATAAACCAGCAGCATCCACTCCCCTCTTAAGCGCCGCAGCCAGAGATGCTCTCACACAAACACACATACAGACACACTGTGGATCCATTTTCTGTATCATTAAATCACTCCCTGAGGCTGCAGGGATGGCAGTGTCCCCGCCGGAGGGAAAATTTGTCTGCGTCCAAATCCCACTCGTGTTAAGTGTAAACTCAGACACTCGGTACAGACACAGCAGTGGCTGTTTGATGCTGTCTTGTAGTGCTACTGTAGCCTTTTATGGTTGGCTTCTCATATCTGCTAATACATCCCACAAGGATGAAACATCAGCGTGTGTGTCTCCATAACCATTTTGGCACTGTCATACACAGTCAGCTGTTTTCCCAGTAGTTTGGCTCCACATAACAAAGGTGGTCTGCTACTAAAACTAATGACTATGTTAAACTACTAAATAACCAAATTACATTAACACTTCATCCAAAACTCATTAAATTATTACACTTAATATTTAGTCAATATAATAATTAATGTACTTTATATTACTTACTTGTTCCTCTTTTCTCTATATTGTAATTCCACAACTGTAACATCTGTCTGTCTAAGCGTTTTTTTATTCAAGTCTAAGGATAGAGGGTTAGTTATTACATATGTTGCACAGATAAAGTCCTCCGAAGCTACATAAGTTAAATTGACTTGACTTGAATTGTTCTGCTTTCTTATATGTGTTTCCTCAAAATGAGTTTAGTATTTTGTTAAAACTAAAGGAGAACAGTGACTCCACCAAAGTAATCACAACTTTAATCTTTATAAATAATAAGAAATAGTATACACTATTCTGTATAAGAAATGTCATTTATATCACGCAGAGTGTTGTGACAGATTTGTGTGCCAACGTATGTAACCCTGTTTGTGTTTAATGGCTTGTGACAAGAAGGAAATAATGGCACATGTTCACCACAAAGCTTGCTGTACATACGTTTGCAAAGCTCCATGACAATCACAAGAGGAACTCTGGCATCATCTGATACGATCATTTGATTGCATTGTAGTCAACTGATGTGTTTTCAGAGACAGTGACAGAAGACCTTTTTATGTATAGTTAAGATCATTCTGATGAGAGAGAGAGGCACACACACACACACACACACACACACACACACACACACACACACACACACACACACACACACACAGAGCCTATATATTACCCAGCTACAAAAAACCCAGATGACATGGTTTAAATCACACCTATCCAAATAAACATATTATTTGATACTTCAAAAAAAGTGTTTGGATTAAGGTGACCATTCAGTACATTAATGATTCACAGACTTGTGCAAGAGTGTAAGTGTATGTGTATGTGTGTGTGAGAGTGTGTGTGTGTGTGTGTGTGTGTGTGTGTGTGTGTGTGTCTACAGACTGAGCATAGAGGTGGGAATTGGCCTCCGACAGACCGTACGCTGTGTGCGTGCAGGTGAAAACACAACACCGAGCCTGTTCGATGTGAGGTGGAGGCATACATCAAAACACCTGTCATCTCACAGATCCTCTTTGATCAGAAATTGGTCTAACTAGTGTTTCAAAGCTCCAAGCTACACAGACACCAGGACTGAAGCTAAATGGATGCATCCTACATGGCGTCTAAAAAAACGTCATATTCCTGTTATAGAGCAGGTAAACTGAAAAGTTGTTGTGTGTATGTAGCTCCACTTGTCAGTCTTTTTCTCAGTGAAATCAAGTTGTTTTTGTTTTTTAATGGATTTATTAAAAACAAAAACAAAAACACTAATCACATCACACCAATGCTACACCAAACATAAAACCCTTCATTTAGGCTCTACAGGTGGTAGAATGGCAGCGCTAGTCAGTATCCTCATACAAAATGATCACGCTACAATGAATGATTTTTCCCCCAATTATAGATGCATGGTGACATTTGTGCATTCTAACATCCTATACAATGCACCAGGGTTAGAGATGACTCTCTGAGCTTTGCAAAAAACAAAAACAAAAAAAACTTTTATCTGATAGACAGTGACCTTTACTCACCACAAGCCCAAATCAGGTCAAAATGGTAAATAACAGCCAACACCTCCTCCTGAGGTCACATCCAGTCCACGACCTGTACTGAGTGACAACCCCCTCTTCTCTCGTTCCAGTTTTATCCACTCAATGTTCCCTCTAAGCTACCCAACAGACTAAAAACAGCTGAAGCGTAATCTAGATGTAAAACAGGTACCTCTCTTGAAGGACCATCTCTTCATCCAGAGTTTGGAGAAGGAGGGCCAGGAGTTGTTAAGAGGAGAGTCCGCCATACGAGCAGCGCAATGGGGAGGCCAGCTGGAACTGGAGCTCGCTCACACTGGAGCTCTGGCACCCAGCGAGAAGAAGGGGGGAGGGACGGAGGGAGGGGAGAAAGAAAAAGAGGGAGAGAGAGAGTCCAAGGGAAGGAAAAGGGAGCTGCTGGTTGGGGATTACATCCCCCAAAAAAAGGACAGAAAAGAAGCAGGAAAGAAAAAAAAGGTGACAGAGGGAAGACAAAAGGAAGCATGAAAATGTTTTGCTATGGATATTTTAACATTTTTTAACATGATGCTTTCGCCAACTTGTCATGATACAGTAAGTAAGAGTGGAGTCACTCCAAAAAAAGTTTTAAGCTTTAGGTTTTACTTTAAGACCATCAGGAGCAGGTGAAAACAACAGCTTCAGGTACTCAATTTATATGTTCTAATGAACAGTGGATCTCGTAGTTTCTTTTTATTAAGATTTTTTTTTTGGGGAATTTATTTTTTATGGGACAGCTGAAGACATGAAAGGGGAGAGAGAGGGTAATTGACATGCAGCCAAGTGCTGCAGGTTGGAGCTGAACCTGTGGCCGCTGCGTCGAGGAGTAACCTCTATATATGGGCACGCTCTACGAGGTGAGCTACCCAGCCACCCGAATTTTGCAGTTTCTGATAAAAAGTTAAGGAATATCTTCACTGTAAACATTTGACAAGATGATTGCTGGATGACAAGAGACCAAGGAAGAGTTCAGAAATGGGTGTTTGGGGTGACACAGGGGTGAGCAGATGGGTGTTAAAGGGAGCAAAATTAGCACCATCTACTAGCCAAATGCCGGTAAAATATGCAAGTGGCTGGTAGATTTGCTTCACTCCCCAGCCAGACAAACAATGGTAATCTATTGTAATAATTGTAAACCCTGAAAGGAAGGTTTTGTGTATTTTAATTGTCTAAGATCTCATAAATATCACAAAACATGTTATACTGTTCCAGACCAGTTTTATGATGCATTGTTTTAAGGAAATAAGACAGAAAAAGAGAAGGAAGTATACGCAATGAAAGCATAGGCCAATGATCCATATAGTCTTTTCTTAGTTAACGTCACAGTGGCACGAACCACTACATCTTCTGGGAAGAAGTAAAACAAGTATGGTCTTTTAAAATGCTTAAAGAAACTGTGTAGAGGAACGATCACCACACAGCTAAGACACAGACACAGAGGCTGACAATGGTTGCAACCATTGTGCTTCTTAACTTGCACAAGTGTAACTACGGATGACTGTCAAGTACAGCTCACTGCACATCAAATGGAAAAGTCTTCTTACTTTCCCACACACAGAGAAGGCAGAACACTGGCACAGAAAAGTTATGATGTACTAAAACCGAAGTCTACTGCAGAAAAACACCTCACATTTTAAACAATGCATAGACAAATGCAAGGAAAGAACTGGGCCTTCGTGTGTAGATAATGGTTTGAAACTCCAAACAACATAAACTCTACTTACATTTGATGATAGGTAACAGATGGCAGCATGTAAATCCTCTCTGCTCGCCTAAACAAAGCAGAAGAGCTGAGAAAAGATGGTTTAAAGTCCTTCAGGCCTGACGGTGTACGTTCTGTGTACTCACTGACTGCAGAGAGCCAGCACCCAGCCACAGGATCTCAACCCTGCTTCCTCTTTTTTTCTCATTATTTGCAACTGAGAACAAAGTGCTGCTGAATGGCCCACGCATACAGTTTCACACATTGCTACTGCTTTAAAATGTGTTGTGGCAGCTCACACATTTGATAGTAGCACAGCATTATAGGATAAGTGCAAGTTGTGGAATCTACTGGTGACAACCAGTGACCTATTGGCAATAAAGCTCACAGACTCTTAAAAACATTTTTATTGTGACAGATCCATTCCACTAAAGGCGATGCATTCATGATTTAATGCACACATCATTGAGTTGTAGTGTTATCTTATGACTTCCATTAGTCTGATCTCTATTCTTGTGTGCATCTTCATGTTTTGTATCTTTGTGCTCCCCCTGCACAGCCCTTAAGAACTGGGTTAGGAGGAACTAGCTGTTTGTAGTCAGAGTATAACGTCATTAGAATCTCGCGTTGATGCATGCTGTATCTCTGCTTCTCATCTTTTATTCTGAGATCTGACTGTAGTGTGTGAATGAACGCAGAGGCTCACATGAATTAGCTGCCAGGCCGGATGTTCCCTAACCTTAACCATAACTTGTCATGACAAAACCGAATGACACTTACTAAAAGAAGCGTTATGTCGTAAACGTTTGACTAGTTTGTTTATGGAATCACGAATTCACGTCCATGACAGTGTCAGGTCACTCTTAAGTAGATACCTTCAAGTAAAGTGTAACCCAGTTATTTATATGGTTGTATATGAACAAAAGGGTGAGAATCTTCTAGCTAGTCCATAGTTAAGAAGCACGAGAAGACACGTATTCTCCAATAATTTTATTCATAATTTTAATATAAACAGTTAATTGTTGAATAATTTACACACAGCAAGATTTTTATTTTCATATCATTGCAACATTTTCTGTACATGTCACTACTTGGCTCTCCTTTGAAAACATAGAAAAAATAAATTGTCAAGCGTTCATTTAGTCATGGCACATTTTTGATCCTGTACAATATGCATGTATTTCTGTGTGTGTGTGTGTGAGTGTTTGTGTGTGTGTGTGTTGAATATGTTGATATATGTGATACATAAAGATAATGGCACATTTGGATCCAGTGTGAGGGATGAAGCGATCTCTGTGGGTTGCAGGAGTTTTGGACTGTACACACACATATACACCTGCTGTCTGCATACGACCGATGTCTCGACATAATGTATACACAACATATCCCAAAATTAATACATCAGCATATTCATCGGCAATAAATGACATTAATAAAGAGGTATCCTGCAAGACTACACACAGCATTCTGGGGATCACCTATGTGCACTGAGGAGAGAAAGACTTGAAGGACACAGAGAGGAGGAGCAGCGATCAGAGACAAAGAAAACTGTGGTAAAGACTTCAACAGAGGACAACACAGACACAACTCCATTGATTTAAACAACATACAGCACAGGGAACAGGACTGAGATAAATATAAGGTATTGGTGTGTAAACTGGAGCAGACCACTGGACCAACATTTGACTATACACCAAAGAAGAGGCTGCTTTTCCTCAGTCATCTAACAAACAGGGTCACCACACCTGCAAAGCACCCCCGTCTATCATTAAATAATTATTTGTATTAAATAACACAAATATGTTATGTTAAATGCTGAGTATCTTTAATAAAAGGGACTTTTGAAGCCTTTTGAGAGAGTTCGAGAGGAATGGCGCCACTCTCATGTCTGTCCGTTTTATTTATGTTCACACCGCTGGTGTTTTGCACAAATTGTACAGCCCCCATTACATACAAAGTCAATTTTTTGTGTAATAAACTTTATTACACAAAAAATTTGATTCGAATTATTCCGATAACACCTCCAGCTTTACGGTTTAAACTTTAAGATACATTATTGTTGAACCATTACTACCAACAGTTTTCATTTTCATTTTTAGCTTATTCAGGATTTTATCACTCATGTTTCCTCTTCTTCAAAAGGATGTGCAGTGGTCTTTTCCAGTTTTTCACATATACACACACAAAAAAAAAAACATTTGCAAACTAAACAAACGTCTCTTGTCAGAAACAATTTCATATAACAACATTTGTGATAGGTGACATATTTGTGACACAAGACAGGCTTTATGGGTGACATGCTGCTGTGGCTGGGTGGGGTGGTTGAAATGCATGACAACATTCAGAACATGCATCGGATTAAGAGCAGGGTTCATTGCAAAAATGTTTCAGGCCACACACTGTTTGTCTTGTTACACAGGGGTAAGCCCTCAGACTGGAGTTGTGCTGCTCCTGTTAAGTACATGGATAGATTTCACTCTGCTCTTTTCTGTATAGTGGGTTGTGTCATGAAAAAAAACAAAAACAAAAAATATCTATCTTTTTAAATTTAGAAAAAAAGTTATATACACATTGATAACAATGTTAAATTCATAATGTACAAGAGTAGTAAAAGTTTACAGTCAGAAAAAAAGTAATTGTATTTGCCCTCCATACTTTGGCTAAAAAAAAAAAAAAAATCGCAATCAACATCCCTAAAATGTAATACTTTTTTTCTTTTCTTTTAAAACAAAACAATAATACATACAATGCTTTGTTCTCACCCTGCACTGCGTTACTAGCATGCTCAGCCAAACCACTTTTTAGGTCATCAGAGTTCAACAAAACAAACCTAAACTTCACTAAAAGAAATCAAGAGTTATTGTATTTCAGGGGACCAAGGGGATCTGCTGTTATTTACAGTTAAGAGCTTATTAATCAGTTCATTTCTTTTAAAAATCATGAAACTACTAAATGCATTTCATATGGAAATCCCCAATTGTAATGCAATCACTTGTTGCTAATCATGGGTTTTTGCATGTGCTTTGGGGCATTGCTGTCAAAAAAGACAAACAGCAAAATCAATGAGAATAAAATTATCAATCTATCCGCTGGTAGATAATTAATTTCCATGCATAAAGCAAGCCAGAGCTTAGCAGAGTAGAGACTTCAACTGTCATAGAAACCATATTAGTTTTTTTCCCACCAAGCAGTGAGAATATACTTCTCTGCATTTACAACTACAGAACACAGAATGCATAAAAACATAATTCCCATGTTTTCATCTCATGTTTGGAGAAACTCCTCTTTAGTGATTGGTGGAGACACTTTTTCTGTTCTAAGGGGAGTGGACTGCGTGGGAGGGGTCAAGTGGGTTGTTAGTCTGAGCAAGGCACTATGGGTCGGGGCCCTGTTTGCTCTGCCACCCCTGACCTGCAACGCTCCCATCCAACCGCTAGAGGGCAGTCCAAACCACATCACGACACAGAGAGAGAGAGAGAGAGAGAGAGAGAGAGAGAGAGAGAGAGAGAGAGAGAGAGAGAGAGAGAGAGAGAGAGCTGATTATCTTCAAAGGGGCAGAATGATTTATGATTTATGAAAAGGTTGTTTGGGTTTTTGTTGTTGAAAACTTGTCCTTGGACTTATTATCTCCGTTTTGCATTTTGCAAGGGTGCTGAGAACTTGCGCTTGAGTCAGAGTAGATAAAAGGTAGGTAAGTAGCTCTTCTTCCTCCTCGTCCTCTTTATCCTCCAACCACAAAGCATTAGGCCGCCTCCCTGAGACGAAAAGTTACAATCTAGAATTCATGTCTGTTAATAGTTCTTATGGCACACAGGATTGTCCCAGTCCAGCTTTTGTTTTCTTTGCAGAGGGGGGTCCTCCTCTTTAAAACTTTTTAACCAGCCCAGACGTCAGTGTCCTGATCAGCTAAAACAGACCCAATCCATGGCATTGACAGAAAATAAAGGTTATTTCTTGATATTCACAGTAGAAAAAATATACATACAAAACAAAAATCTGAACAGAGAAATAGACAAATCAACCGACAACAACTGGAGGAGATGTGGGATTTGAATGCTAACTGTTTTGACCACAAAGAGACAGATTGATAGACTGAAGAAGAAGAGTAGGGCTTTCTGCCAGACAACAGGTTTAGGGTGCATGAGGGTCCAGGGCAAAGCTTAGTTAGCCTTGGCTGCATGTAATTTATCAGATATGCATTTAGAGCCAAGAGACTTTTTTTTTGACTCATGCTAATGTCACACCCCCAGAAACCAGTACAGCCGCTAATAAATACAGTCTAGAGGATTGGTGTATATGGAAATACGTACAATAAAGCTATGTTGCATCTTCCAGCACACGGGGGAAGCCTCTTGTGAGTAATTTTATAAACTGAAAATGTATAATACCAATTTACCGCCTGATGTTGCACATTTAATAAGGTGGGGTAAAAAAATTACAAGGAGAAGAATAATACTTGTATATCTTGTAAGCCTATCCGTAAACTCTTAAATCAAGACATAAAACAACAAAGGGCCAGAATATGTTGCTCCCAACAATACCCACATGCTGCACGGGTCGATGACGGCTTCCCCCGATACACAAGAAGAAGAGAATACTGAGAAACAACTGAGGCAGAGGGGTTAAATACATCACAGGGAAAGGGAATTCATCAGCAGTGTTGGTAATGTACGATAAAGTGATATTATTTGAAATCATGGGATATTGAAAGACTGACGGGGATGATTTAGGCTTTTTAGACTGATTCCTCCATATGCACTGAGGTAGACTCTGGCCAAACACAAAGACGACAATTACTAACTAACTAACTAACTAACTAACTAACTAGCACTCCTGCTGCTCACCAACAGCTACTCCACCTGTACAATAATAAACTAGGACTTTACGCTCCACTCTCACGACACCTTAAAAATGCTTCACTAAAAAGCTAACTGTGTTCTTATACAATGACAATGATCATAATAAAATAAATATCTGGTATTTGAAAGATATGGGCACCATCTTAATTAAAAATTGCATATGCGTGTGAAGACCAGCACAAGATAAGCAACATAGGTCAAGGTGGAAACAAGAGCTATGTCCCACTTCCATACTAAATCCTAATTCTAACTGGGTATGCTATGTAGTGTAAACAAAGATGCCCTAACTGCCAAAACAGTTTACTCTTAAGATAAAAATTTAGTATTAGTATATAGTGTGGAACTGCAGCACAGCTAAGGTCCACCATTTATCTGTCATGTACGCAAAACTAACGGCATCAGATTTTTTTTATTAGATCTTTTTCCACTTTTATTTTCCAAACTATGTCACAGATTATTTACAAAGTACAAAAGCCCAAGATTGTAACTCTTCAGAATAATTAGCTATAATCGACATCATAACCTCAGGCGCCTCTGAGTGCACAACAGCACAGACTCTGGCCAATCCACAGTGTTACCGCTAAAGCACTAGGTGAACATTTGTGTTCAAACCTTGAGCTGGCAACAAGCTCAAAGGAAAAAAAAATGCTGAATAAAAAAGAACTGCCCCAAAAACTGCCACTTCTCTTCCAGCAAAGAACAAAGTTATAACCCTAAAAACATAAATGTAGATGCAGCTTCAATTTACATCCCTCTTATGCCTCTCTTGCCTCATAAGAAAATACAGAGAGAGCACAGAGGCCTGTGTATGTGTGTGTGTGTGTGTTACTAGCCGATATAACTAGCCTGGACGTGGCTCTGGGATTGAGAAGGCACTGGTAAAATATGGAGGCAGCTTCTCTGCTTTCTCTGACTCTGATTCTGTGGCTCATTGTTGACAGAAAGCTGCCAACACTTTGGATATACTATAAGGGCTGAATGCTGTTCGGCTAGATTGGCAACCATGCCGGTCTGTGTCCAGATAAAAAAAAAAAAGTTTGGTGACTAAGACCTCCCATGTCATCGACTGCTGTGGTTAGAGAGTGAGAGAGGAGCGCTTACGGAGCATCTGCTACGAAACTCTGATGGCTCGGAATAGTAAATTAATCATCTTAGAGACAATGAGGGGTCAGCAACTAACTTTTCTTTAGCTTTGTGTAAGAGTACGGTTGACAGGAATGTTTTTGATTCCTGGCAGGAGGGGCAACCTCCAGATATATAATTAAAAAGAAAAAAACGTTTCACATTTATGTTTTGAATCTGATGGAGTGATGGTTTCAGGTTTGCCAGCAGCACACGGCAAAGTGTGTGTGTGTGTGTGTGTGTGTGTGTGTGTGTGTGTGAAAGCAGTTCCAACTAAATCCTGGAATGTCAGACCTGAGTGAACTAGCTGTTGCACACCATGTCCTGACTGCCTAACTACATGTGATAGCAGAGAGAATAACAGGATTAACACTCACTCACACACTCCCTATCTCAGAGAGAGAGAGAGAGAGAGAGAGAGAGAGAGAGAGAGAGAGAGAGAGAGAGAGAGAGAGAGACTGCCGCTCTCTGCACTACCTGCTATGGACTCTGAACACAGTTGGAACTCCCAGCCCAGCCCCTTGACCACAACATGTGGAAATTTCCAACAGTCTGATTTGGAGCAGTGAGTTCAGCAGCCAACAGGAAGCCTCAGGAAGAATAAGAAGGGAGAGCGTTCAGAAGGTGTGTGGAACGACAATAACACGGGAATTTAATAGAACCTTCCATGTAACACTGACGCCGTGAGCTGAGCTCCCACGTCAAATGGGAAGGAAACGAAACCGTCTCTTTAAATTAAAAGGGCGTTTTGGGCTAGCTAGTCAAAAACAAATTTTTTTTACAAAAGGGCCTCATCATTTTACGTCACCTGCATTTGTTTTAGAGCTAATGTTAATTCCCCACTCTGCCCTGATCCAAACAGCACCGACTGAAAAACCATCACTGTTATGCCAACATAAGGGAGTACAATCACCAGGCAAAGGACAAGCTCTTCACACTCTCTAGCCTCAATGACGACCAGCACAATCACGTGAAGGACATAATAAACCTGCGATAACAAACACACAAAGAGCTCAGCTACAGCGTGATCTGACCAGAGGGAGACACAGACAAACACACATCAGGTGCCCTTTCACCTAGAAAGACCTCATTCCCCTTCTATAAAGCTTTTTTTTTGGTTATTTCATTGTTTTCCCCTCCCCAGTGTTGTAGTAAAGTTGCCTACAAATATTGACAGCTCTCAGTGGGAACAAGATTATAAAAAAAAATATAAATAAATGATGAGGTGAGTTAACAATATTTTGGGTCTTTCTCCTTTCCCTTCCACATGGAAAGAGAGCACTCAAGGGGGACTGGAGGCCTAAGACACAGAGAGCACTGATGGTAGATTAGTGTGATTTCTAGGGCTATAAAAATAAGAAAATTAAAAAACCCAGAAAAAAACCTGGCAAAACAAAATACTAGCAAAGCTTCTGATGAAAAATATTACAAATATGAACTATTTACAAAAACATCAAAATGTCATATATTATATATGAAATATTGGTACATAAATACCAATATTCCATATATACTATATATATTATATATATTTATATAATTCTATACCCACTAAAATATATCAAAGCAGCAGCTATTGGTCAGTCTGAAGAACTCTTTTGTCCAATTCTTAACTGTTTAAATATCCTTCAGCCATAATAGTGAGGACACAGAGATACAACTGAGAAAGAGAAGAGGAAAAGAGAGAAAAAATAACAATAAAAGCAAATAAATTAAAACTATTCACCAAACACCCAACAAATCTGTGTGTAGTTTGGAATTCTGCATAACCAAAAGAATACAAACAAAAAGAACACATTCCTCTAGGAATAGATGTTTGTTCTATGATCAAGTCTTTGAAAGACATCCCACCGTTCCAAACTGATTAAGTCATTGTTCAAAAGGAAATTAGTGTAAGCGCTGATAGACACTTCTCTTTGTTTATAGGCCACATACAAAAAGGCCACTCTCTGAGTAACAAGATTTCACTTGGTAGGGTGGGGGGGACAAAGCACAGAAATGTGGAAATGCAGATTGGTGAGGAGAAAAAAAAGGGACAAGTCTTGAGGAGGTTGAGCATAAGCAGCCTTCTTGGTTGTCTAAGGTTTGTTGTGTTCACAGTTTTTTTTCTCTGTTTCCATCACAAAGAGTCCAGGAAACGTGGCAATAGTGAAAAATAATAGATAGGTAATTCGGTAATAGAAAGTGTTGTGGAAGAAGTTAAAAAAAGAGAGTTACACCATGTTTGCATCCTTTGCATGCCTGTGTGCGGCAGCCATGAGGAAGAAAATAAAAAGTCCTGAGATCTGTGTCTTTTTTGAAGGGCTTCTCCAAGAATAAGAAAACCATTAGAAAATGATGAGAGGAACATAAAAGATACAGAAACAAGTTATTTTAGCAAACCGGAAATGTTAGGAAGGGCTGGATCGGGGCAACGATAAGATTCGTCCGTTTTTCTTGCCACCGTTCATGTGTGTGTAGGGGACATGCTCCTCATAGTTCCCCTGAGGGCCACCGAGGGCCCGCTGTCCCTGCCTAAGCTCTCCTCTCTCTGGGAGTATGACGACGGGTCCAGTGGGATGCTCTCCATGTTGTCTAGGTCCAGGTCATACTCCTCTGTCTCAGGGACTTTGTTCTCCTCGCTGTAGAAGAAGGAGCACTCCTGGAAAGAAGGATGCAGGTCCTCCCGCAGCATCTCGATGATCTCGTGGAACAAAGGCCGCATCTTGGGGTTGTACTGCCAACACATTTGCATTAGGCTGTGCCTGGAAAAGGGGATAAAGAGGCACAGAGCTTTAACACTTTAATGCAAACCTAGGGTGCCCAGAGAGTGTGTTACCCTTGACTATATTATCTCATCTAATCCATTCATTTCATTCACTTAAGCACTCAACTCCTAATGAAATTTTTTTTTTTTCCCCCAGACACATAATGGGCCCCATGATACAAAATGTATACCTTTTGATGCAAATTAAAGGTATAAAGACTACTTAAGTAGCACACATTTGTACCAATTCAGCATCAGATTAAGGCCCAGGAGTGAGCAGTAGGAAACAACTCCAGATTTACTGTTTGACAATTGCGTTGGTGTTCTGATGCAAGTAGTTTAAAAAAAAAATTCAAAGTGTCTATCAGCTGGAAAAGCTACCTTAAAACTTTAGTAGAGATCAAAACGTCCACCTATGTCAATGTGCTGCAAACGGATCAGTTTTTCCCATAAAAGTATAAACTATAATCGTGTCCCCAAAAAAAAAACATTAATAGAAGTCATCAAGATGATACCTTCTATCGCAGATACTGTGTAACATTATCCAGACTAAATATAGTTAAAGTTAAAAGACAGTAAAGGTGCCCCAAGGTGCCAGTTGTGTCTGTATTAACTCACATCCTCTCGGGGCAGTTGTCTGGTCGGTCCAGGTATCCTCCATCCATGACAAACTTTAAAACCTGTTCATTGGATAAACCCTGGTAGGGCTGCTCTGCTAGCGTATTGATCTCCCACAGCACAACGCCAAATGACCTGCAGACACACATACAACCACATGTGATCGAAGGGCACTGATAATCTAATTAGGAATGACAAGACTGCACAACAACTGCCGAGGTGTGACCTACCAGCAGTCAGAGTGGGCAGTGAAGACTCCGTCCTTCAGAGACTCTGGAGCCATCCACCTGACAGGAAGCAGGCCCTTTCCTCCTTTACGGTAGTAGTCAGTCTCATAGATATCTCGGGTCATACCAAAGTCTACGAGAGAGAGACAGACAGACAGACAGACAGAGACACTCAGTATACCTGAACTGTTAGAACACAGTAAAACAGATTCACAAATAACGAACACTCTGATTCAATTAAACCACAACACACAACTACCGGAGATTAACTGGAATTGCAATACTAACAACGAGGAAAACAGAACAGCCACAGTACCTCCAATCTTGACAGTGAAGTCCTCTGCCACCATGCAGTTCCTGGCTGCCAGGTCTCTGTGGACAAACTTCTTGGCGTTGAGGTAGGCCATGCCGTCTGCAATTTCTGCAGCCATCTGGATCATCTCCTTCAGCGTAGGTGGTGAACGGCCTGTGGGGTTGTTCTACAAATACACACATGCACAAAAAAAAGACAGTCAGTGATGTGTTTACACCAGAACTAAGCATCCTTCCGCTGTAATGATCTCCACCTGAAGAGATTGCATATCTGCAACCCATACCTCAGAGTCTGGCCTGAGACCACGCAGGTAGCTCTTCAGGTCACCATGGGTCATCAACTCCATCACTACCAGGGTGGGCTGACCTTTGGACACCACACCTAACAGACGGACCTACATAGAGAAAAATAAGGAAAAACACACATGGTCATACACACGTGCACTAAACAATATTTATCCTTACATTGACTGACTACACTTGTTGGGATGTAAATATATTAAAGTTGCTTTTTCCGTGTCTCCACATACCTACGGTACGTACATAGCAACGGCATCAATTTAAAGCAGAAGCATGAATCGGCCTTTACTAAGCTGTTTAATTAAATTATATTGGTAGGCACAAACGTTTCCGTGTAAACTTTTTGTTTTTGGAGTCAAACTGTGTGTCAATATGGCAGTATGAACACAACAAGTCATGATTCTATGAGTCATATATTATCATGCTGGTTTCAACAACATGATGGAACTGTGTAACATACTGTACTTCACAAGTGCATAGAAATCTGCTCCAATGTGCCTGTTAGAGGTTAGAAAAGAGTTTTCTGAGTCGTACCACGTGGTGACAGCTGAAAGCCTTCATGACGGAGGCTTCGTTGAGAAACTCGATCCTCTCGCGCAGGCTGGCCGATTCATTGACTGTCTTGACGGCTACGCGTGTGTCGGGGTCTCCTTTGATGATGTCTTTGGCAATTCCTTCGTACACCATGCCAAAGGAGCCCTGACCCAGCTCTCTGAGCACTGTGATCTTCTCCCGGGGCACCTCCCACTCATCAGGAACATATACTACACAAAGCAAAACACAAATCACGATTTCGATTAAGTGAACCATTCACAAATCGTCATGAGGTGCCACTTTATCATTTTAAAAACAGAAAAAGTCCAACAATGTTGTACTTGCCAATCTTAGCAGTAATGTCATAATGCTTACCGTCATTGGTGCTGATGTACTCAGGGTTTGAGGAGGCGATAAGAGGTCCTGTTGGGCCTTCTGTTTGCCTGTAACACAACCACAGAAAAGAGATGTCAAAAACTGTCATAACATGTGACCTTTCTTCAGGTTGTCCGGACCTTCTTTTAGAATCTGTCTCGTTTATTTGTCCTTTCGCATACTCCTTATAGCTACTGGGCACAAATTATTCAAACTTAAACCTTCTACATTAAATCCCACTATAGGTTTAGGAACAAAATATGCACCATTCCCTCGTTGATGTCATATGGTTTAATCTGCTCAGTTTATATATCCAGAGGGTTGGATCATCCTGATAGGCAGCATGCCAGTCAAAGATCTTACCTCTTTTTAAAGACCACAAAGACTCCACCTCCCAAGAACAGCAGCAGGATGACGCAGATGACTGGACCCATCACAATCCAAATTAAACCTTGATCCGCTGTAATGAACACAGAAGTTATTGGTCAGTTCACTTGGAAGACTGCATGTGTCTGAATATGAAAGACAGATGTGCATTAAAGGCCAATATTTTGTTTAACAATAAAAACAGAGGGGAAATAGGCCTTGGTTGCTAAATATTTTGAAATATTTTTGAACAATTATGCAAGCAGTTTATAAACTTTCCGATTCATGTGAATAATGCATGACATGCAAGTTCAGTTAAGTCAGACATACAGCCTCTGGTCTTACGATTGGGCATGAAGAAGTAAGTGGTTTCTGTAAAAGAGCCATTTTCTGCCAAGGAGGTGGCACGGACCCTCACACTGTAGTTTCCAGGTTGCACAAGTGAAAGCTTCGTGCCACCTGACTTGTTATAGGCGGGCCCTGACACACAAGCTGTGTGACCCTGGGGAGAAAAAATAACAAACAAAAAACACTTAAGCATAAGATATCACAAGGAGTGATGACAAGACCTAAATATTATTCTAAAGGTTTTTTTTACCAGAAAAAAGTCTACCAGAGTTTCTACCAGAGTTGTAGATGATGACAAATGGGATGCATTGCGTGTCTCGCCCCTCTCTCAGACAGAGCAGGTGGACTGCACTAGCGGCATCGCCTCTCACTATTGTCTACTTTTACATGCTGGACGCCTCAGCCCAATGCATGGTGTGCATGGTGTTGGAGTCCTAGCTGGAACAGGGTGACTCTCCTGCAGGTTTGTGGACACTAGATAAGCTTGTCTGGTAATACCAGAGCTACCATATCTCATAGTGAGACAATGAAAGAAATATTAAGAAAAAGAACTTAAGGTTATAATAATATCCACGATTCTTTGAGCAATTTCAGTATGATGTCTAACCAGACAACCCTTCTTGCTGGGCAGGTGAGGTTGTTCATCTTGAATGACGCTGTACCATCTGCACTCTATTTATGCACTACCTGGTGCGGACAGACACACGTTCACCAGCCAATCAGGATTTGCGTAATGAGACAAGTGCTTCCGTGGGTTGCAGTGAGGCTTGCTCTTACAGTGAGACATCTCACTCTCACTCATATTACTCAAAGAACTGGGGTTAGGATTATAACCTTAAGTCTTCCTTCCTGCTTCTGTCACTATGGTAACAGAACTTCTACTGGTTCCTAGGGTCAGGCAGTGCAGCAATGAAAGATGAATTCTCACATTTACAGTAAATAAACAACAACTACAACACACACACACACACACACACACACACACACACACACACAGAGTTGGCATGGAGCTGTTTTGAGACACACAACATGGTGGTTGGAACAAAAGAGATTGTGTAAGTAAACTTCTGCACACAAACCCACAGAAATAAAAATATACAAACATACACATTGGGAGTTTGTAGACAAATACGTCTTTATATATAAGGGGACTGCCTGCCTCCACTCCCCACAGTTTATTAAGATCACTCCTGGTTCTCTCTGCATTTCTACCTCCCTTTATTCATGTTTTCTTATGCACCTGCCTGCTCTTTAAGCTGCTTCCTACAGAGCATATCAAGATTTTTGCTTTCTTCCCTCACTCCTGTGTCCTTCCGTTTAGAAAGCCTCCTTCCCCTGACTTTCCTCGGCATCCTCACTCTCTCAAAGTTCGGTGATACTGACCTCTGTGTCTCCAACCTTTCTGTAGAACACCTCGTACAGGATGATGAGGCCGTTAGGGGAGCGAGGTGCATTCCATTTAATCAACACATAGGGAGGCTCGGCTGTCACTATCTCATGGGTCACAGGGCCTGGGATATCGTCTGCTTTCTCTGTAGGTACCAGACATAAAGACATACACTTAACATGTGCATTATAAAGCAATGCATTTCCACATTGTTCTTAGTTGGCTACTTGTCTCTGATTGCCCATACAAACTGTGCATGTTAATCATCATGAAGGTTTATAACCCTTATAACCATCATGAAGATTTTATTGCAGGACCGTCGGATTAGACTGCTTTACGTTTAGCTTCTGAAGGTGTAGCTAATAAACCGGCAACTGAGTGTGTATATGTGTGAGATTTGTATTTGTTCATACCCTCTGGCAAAGTTCGAGCACTGACATAAGTAGCCAAGCTGCAGCGTTTGAGGTCTGTTGGATGGTTGCAGGCCATGATCTCTATTTTATAACTGGTAAAGTGTTGCAGGTTGGAGATGACTGTAGACTCCTTTGACAACACTTTCAGCTCCACCTTAGGAAAAAAGACCAGAATGTAATTACGCCACCAGTGTTAGTGAAATATGGTTACACTCAAGTCATATATACAAAACCACTTATTTTTGTTGGAAATACCATTTGTCCTCACACCACAGCCATGGAAAGAAAATCTAGTTTATATTGACTGAAGCACAGTATGGACAATGTTAATAAAAAAAATAAAGCATAAATAGCATAATACTTTTTTTTTCTAGTAACAAAAACTAAATTATGTCATGTGCTTTCAATGGTTCAACATGTGAGTTAGAGGCTAACCTATTTTAATTGCATTAAATACCAAAGTTAAAAGGAATTTACAAATATGAAAATATGTTATTTTTCAGGGGACAGATGTCAATTTTGTTTCTTCAGATTTTGAGCAAATTGTAAAGGCAAGGCAAGGCAAGGCAGCTTTATTTATATAGCACATTTCAGCAACAGGGCAATTCAAAGTGCTTTACACAAAAACAGTTAAAAGAAAGTAAAACCGATAAAACACAGAAGAAACAGTTTAAAAAAAAAAAAAATATATATATATATATATATATATAAAAACAAATAAAACACAAGAATAAAAGTTACAGTGCAGTATAAAAGAAAGAAATGAACATAATTTAAAGAAAGGCAACATCAAAAAGGGGATAAGTATTATTTTTTTATTTTATATGTGCGTCTTAAACCAGGACCTCTAGGATGGGGAACAACAAATCAACACGTGTTGACACAATGACAAATCTGTATGGTATAGAAAATCAAAAGCGTTTGAGACCTTGGATCCCTCCTCATCCTCGTCTTCGTCTTCAGGGGTGGCTGTGGTTGAACTGAATGCCAGACTGGGGGCTGTGGTGAGGAAAGAGGGTAGGGTGGCATTGGCAACTCCCACTGAGCGTCGGCGACGAGACGGTCTGGACAAACAGAACAAAAGGTGAAGCAGTAATCAAAAGATTGGTAAAATGCCCCCCAAAACCTTAAAGGAAGTCATTTTTTTGTCTCTGCATGCAGTCCTCTAACATGAATGGCTCTCATACAAAGTCTGGATAAATTACCAAAACAAAAGTCAGAAGCATTTCAATTGAATTATATCCAAGCAGATGGAGCAGTAGTGTGGAGACACCCAGCAAGGACCTTTGCTCACACTAACCTTTAAAGTGTGTAGCAAGTCTGACTGCATGACATTCATCCACAAATACCACCTACTGCCCTGCTGGAGGAGCTTCCAACCCTCACCACTGGGTGGTGCTAATGAGCAGGTCCACTTTACTCTCAGTGGTGTAAGCCCATCACAAAATGCCACAAAATTAAACCAATTAAGACATAAAAGACGTGAGTGCACCTCTGTGTAAGGACGGTTAGTAATCACTGTCAATGAATTAGAATACTATATTCGTTCCTTCCAAAATGACCACCATTAAGAGTCATTGAGTACTACACTTCACCCCAAGTGTCTGAAGTGAAGCCTCTCTTTCATTGTACAGGGAAGTGTAGTTAATGTTGAACCAATACTTACTCAGGTAGGAGAAAAATACAAATATCCCTGTATCCCATTGCTTGATGGATAAAAAGAGCACCAGGAGTTCTTTGTGTACCTCAGTGTATGGAGCTGACCTTGGCCGATTCAACAGCATGGGATCCAAATTCAGCTGAGGTGTGTGTGAGTTTGAGTGTTTGTGTGCGTCCAACTGGCAGTCTGACTGCACCCCTGACTGGCATGAATGATAATGGGCACAGTAATCACTTCCCTGGTGAAGCAGAGGGAGAGACTGTGGGTGTTTGTGTGTGTCAGGGGACAGGGTAGGGGCACCGCGGCGCAGACAATAAACACCTCCCACCCTAAGCCCCCCACAGTAGTGCCCCGATTAAAAACAAAAAAAACAAGGGTCTACATAACCCCCACACACACACACACACACACACACACACACACACACACACACACACACACACACACACACACACACACACACACACACACACACACACACACACACACACAGAGTTGGCACTGAGCTGTTTTGAGACACACATCATGGTGGTTGGGACAAAAAGCGTGTGATGGCGTCTGACTGGATAGAGGGGCTCCAGTGTTGCTGCTGCACTGTCACAAATAGCAACTAACGACGCTCATTTTGGTGCTATGCTTGGTGTGACGTTAAATGTAGTGAATTTTGAATGTACATAACCATTTTAGAAGTTGTGAACAAACTGCTGTACAGTGTGTGACTTTAATGTGGCTACTGATACAAGAAAGAAGCCTAAAGTTGGCCTGGACTTGTTTAAATTGTTCAACCGTTAACAAGGATGTTCATAAATGTGTCCTAATTACTGATCGCTTGCTTTGACCTGTAGTTTCAGTCTGTATTGGTCGTGCTGGTGTTTCATAACATTTTTTAAAATCCTGTTGAATACATGCTATATATACTGCCAAGATTATAAAATGGTTATTGTATAAAATCAACAGTTTGGAAATGTTGCCCAGTTGGGTTGGTAATGAGCTGTAACATTTAACTACCTGCTCTCAAAGACTTCATTGTGGAGGTAGTTCTCAAAGGTCTTGCGATACTCTATCTCCTCCTGCTCTTTCTTTAGCTGGTTGTCTGTCTTGGGGCAGGCGCAGCACCTGCCCCCTGAGTTGGGCTCATCTGTGTGGTTCCACTTCAGCTCATCCTCGCTGTCCAGGTGGGTCGGGGTACGAGATGGCAGCTTCATTCCTGGGCAGAAGAAATGGGTGGAAGGGGGAAGGCAGACAAAAAAATGTGAAGTGAGCAGGAGCTTATTTGTTTACGAACAGTCGTCTGGGCAGATTTAAATAGACCAAGCCGTGGATACCGACCTTGGAGGCAGTAGTCAAACTTGTAGAGGTCCCGATCCTCAGGCTGCTTCCGACAGATGACGCGGTAGTGGGTGATGTTGCCATTGGGATTGGTGGGAGGCTTCCACTTCAGGATGATCTGAGAGGAGGAGTTGGAGTTGGACATGGGGTCCAGAGGCACAGAGGGTTCTGAGGGGGATAGAGAAAAGCAACAGTTAGGACTGCATTGGTGTTGTATGACCTTAAGCCGTGTTCAGATCGACTTCAGTCCTATGTAAAAAAATAAAAATAAAAAAAAAAATACCCGCAGCCCTTCATTTGAATGGAGCCAGTCTAGCGATGCAAATAGATACATGCAAGTGCCCATTACTGGTAGATTACTTGTAACCATGAACACTGGATTACTACTGTTTACCACATCATCATCACAACTAAAGATAAAATTAATGCTGCAGTGATATTTTTTCCCAGATGGCAAAGCGGGGGAGGAGGAAGACATAGATGTAAACAATGCAGGGTTGAAAACACACATGTGCAAATGAATTATGAAGAAGGAAATGCTTTCAGCATGTTTGTTATGCCTCAAGGATACAAACAATTTGTTTGAGTGAAAAAGACTAAATGTAAACACAACTGTGTTTGTTTAGAGGACCTAACTTAACGTGTGTGTGTTTTTTTTAAAGTAGTGTAACTCACTGGAGGCATTGGTGCGGACGTAGATTATCTCGCTCTTGGCTCCATTAACCTGGTGCTCGTCAGATGCAGACAGTTGGGTCTTGACCATAATGGCGTACTGGGTCCAGGGTTTCAATGGTCGGATGAGGTGCCCCGGATCTTCCGCCTTCTTGCCGTCCGTTGGGCGGGGTGGAGGATCAACATCAGCAATAGCCCAGCTGTTGGAGCCACACGCATCCTGTCCATCAAACTCCGTCACATTCTGGTACGGCCTGGAGCAGACAGAAAAAGAAAGAGATCCAAGATAATTGATTGAACAGCTACAAATTAACAGTGAGAAGTACTAATGGAGCTCATTTGGCAAGGTAAGGCAATGCAACTTTTTATTTATATGACACATTTTAGTACAGGTAATATATACTAGGGAGCCAAACAATGAAGGGCTTTAAACACTATTAGTTTTATTTTGAGTGTGATTCTGTATTGCAGTTGGAGCAATTGGAGTACAACTTTAAGTACAGGAGTAATTTGTTAATTGTTGCGGTCTAAACAAGCTATTCTATTGTTTGGGAACAGTAGTCAAACCTGGTAGAGATCCGCTTTTCAGAGTCAACATGAGATAAAAATACTTTAACTTTAGATATATTTTTCATGTGAGCAAAAGCTGTAAGCAGTTAAGTTACTGATATGACTTTTAAAGTTGAGTCCAAAATAACTCTTGACGTGGTCTCTGTACTCCAGAGACAGTGATTCTAGGTGTGAATAAGTTTCCTGTGTCTGGTTTTTCGAAACAACTATTATCTCAATTTTGGCCCTTATTCAGCTGTAAAAGAGTTCACAATATTCAGTAGATATTAATTCAGTTTACAAGCTTAACTAAGCAACTAAGACCAAGCAAAGGTCCAAGAATTGACCCCTTGTGGAACCTCTATGAAAATCTTAGTTTCAGCAGATTTAAAGCCACTGTCAAGCAGAGAACGGAACCTGTTGGACCAACTGAATCTTGTTGTCTCTTCATTAACATATCATCGCCAGTATCAAAGGCAGCAGTGAGATCAAGCAAGGCCAAACATAATGCTTGCTCATCGGGACCCTCTCTTTTATTCTTGTGTTTTTCTGTTTTTGTTATTTATTTTTTAACTGTTTATTCTTGTGTTTTATCTGTTTTTATTTTTTAACTGATTTTGTGTAAAGCACTTTGAATTGCCGTGTTGCTGAAATATGCTATACAAATAAAGCTGCCTTACCTTGCCTTGTCATTTTATTTTATTAATAAACTTTGGTATGTTTTGTGCCATGATGTGAAAAACTCCCATATTTTTGTCAAGATACTTACGCCTCTTTGTAGAGAACCATAAAGCCCAACAAGTCTCTAAAGTCTAAGGGCCAAAAGGGCTCCCACTTCAATATAATCATTGTTGATTTTGTCTTGATCAGGGTGAAATTCAGCAGCTTGGTCTCACCTAAGGGATGAAACAGACGATGCTCAGCACATGCCTTTGGTAAAAGAGCAAATGGACAGTACAACATCAAAACCCACACTGCTTTTGAGGTATAGACAATCACTCCATAATGGTAAAACCAAACATAAGCAGCATTTATGCAAAAACATCTTTGCATTTTCTCATAAAATCATACATCAAAACATAAAGCTAACATTTACAAAATGCAAGTCACGTGGAGTAAGGATGTGTGTTTTCTATTTTTCCTGAGGGACACGCCTATATAGATCCAGTATTTTATTTCATTCAACACCTGGCTGCTGTTCAAGCCGCTCTGTGCATAAGGAGTATGTTCCAGTGCAATAGTATACTTCAACACATTCAGCAAGATACTGTACATGCGTGAAGCATGTACTCTCAGCCTAAAGAGCTAAAATGAGTGGTAAAAATAAAGGGGAAAAAATTATGTTAGTACTGCAAGCACACACAAACCTAGAGCAGATTTAAAACAATCTAGAACATTTTAAAATAAATGTAATCAGTAAGGTGGTGAACATTAAATCTCAAGTCTGACATTCTGGTTAACTTACAGGAGGCTTGGTCCCCGTTGGTGCGTACAGCGATGTCATTTTTTTGGTTGCGTTCCTTGGTTCCCGTTACCTCCTCCATCTTACGGATTTCAGACATGCAAAGTTTGGAGTTGTAGTGGAAGAACATACGACCACGATGGATTGTCAGGTTGTGCTTGGACCAATCCCACAGCTCACGCAGGTTCTGGTTGTCCAGCGCATAGAAGGCAAAGACCCTAACAGAAACAGAGGGAAGACAGATAAAGAAATTGACACAATGTTTATTTAAATTGAGAAGAGAAGAGAAGAGAAGAGAAGAGAAGAGAAGAGAAGAGAAGAGAAGAGAAGCTTACTCATTCTCAAGATGCTCCCCCCTAATAATGCGTAGTTTGCGGAGGAAGGAGAGGGACACCAGGGCGTAGGCTCTGCGAACAATCAGGGAACCTGTGATTTCCTCAATTTGGCCCAAACTAGCCTCCAACTCAGCTGCAATGTTATCTGCAAGGAGATGGACATTTGGTCATGTAGATAGCCAGTAGGTGATGGCAGACAAACACACGCATTTGAATGTACAAGTGGATGGACAAACTGTATGGCTAGACCTGACAAAGAGAGAAACACAGACTGAGAAAGGGAGGGAGAGTGATGGAGGGAGAAGGACATAGTGTGAGAACCATAGCCTCTAAAGGAGGCCCAGCAGGTGGTGAGGTGTAGTAGTACTCACTCCCTCCTCGAATCTTGATGATCATGTTGCCGTGGAGTACAGTGCAGCCTCTCAAAGCCTGGGCTGAAGTTACTGAGTCAATTGTCTTATTTCCCACACACAGTTTAGGACACAGGCCTGCACATGGCGAACAGGTCAACCTACGCAAAGAGAGAGAGATGCCCACAGATTAGGGCCATCAAAACACACAAACACAAAAAAAAACATTGTGTGTCAATTGAGTAATTACTGCCTGATATGGTGGACAGAGAACCTAATCAAAATCGGATTATTGAGCACGGTACATTCCAAAGCTACGAAACAACCGAGGCTGCAATGATCATAAGAGCTGACAACTGACGTCACAATATTTTGTAACACACCAAGCTCAGTGTCAGGCCGCTAAGACCTCAAAGTAATATTACTGAGCAATGCCTTAATTTGGTTGGGACTGGGATGACATGGCATTTTCAAAAAACAAAGCTCAAATACGTTTAATGGAATTTAACTAATATACATTTATTCTACTCTCAGGAATCTATTCTGAATTTTATATGCAGGCAGCTAGCTATCTGGCTTCATATTTGAGTTTGTGATCATGCTCATTATTTTTTTTTACCTCTTGTTCCTAATTTTTTGCACTGTTCTTGGGCTTCTTAAAAGCGCATGCTTAATTTAACTTCACTTAATATCAAATAACAAAGACTTTCTAATAACCAAAGTGGTTGCAAGATAATAAATCTGTGCTAAAACAACTAAATATCAACAATAGTGAGCGTAAAGTTTCTCAAACTCATCATCTCAAATGAGAGATAATCAAACAGAGCCTTGCAATTCAATGAATGAGTTGATGTGTTTAGAGGTGAATCTGCATCATTCTCTCAATTAATCTGATAAGTCCCATTATGAATCTATAGGCATTTAGAAGTGGAATTAGATCA
>JABXJD010001293.1:67500-85000 GCA_013375575.1 Percina caprodes
CTGGGTCTTCCCCGAGGCCTCCTCCCAGCTGGACGTGCCTGGAACACCTCCCTAGGGAGGCGCCCAGGAGGCATCCTTACCAGATGCCCGAACCACCTCAACTGGCTCCTTTCAACGTGAAGGAGCAGCAGCTCTACTCCGAACTCCTCACGGATGACTGTGCTTCTCACCCTATCTCTAAGGGAGACGCCAGCCACCCTCCTGAGGAAACTAATTTCGGACGCTTGTACCTATGGATCTCGTTCTTTCGGTCATGACTACCGGGATTGTCGCCAATAATGAAAATGTGATCAATCAATCAATCAATGTCTTCCAGTAATGCGGGCCCCTGATATGTCCAGGCCCGTAAGCAACTGCGTACCCTGCTTACCTATAGTTATGCGTCTGATTTACTCAATTCTCATTGGTTACTTGCCAATGTAGCAGGTAGATTGACAGTGTTACCCGCCAACTGCAAAATTCACCCGCATTTGGCAGGTGGTAGGGTGTTAATGTCAGACCCTGTTCGTCGGTAAAGACTAGTTGTGGATGAAAGTTACATCTCCGAATAGCATCAATAACACAGCAATGTTTATAGTGGCATTAAAGACTCCTGTGTGTGTGAGTGAGTGAGTGAGTGAGTGAGTGAGTGAGTGAGTGAGTGAGTGAGTGAGTGAGTGAGTGAGTGAGTGAGTGAGTGAGTGAGTGAGAGACGTACGTGGTGGAGTTGATAGTAGTGTATCCAGAAGGACACTCTGGAATACAGGCCCCATTGTGGATGACATATTCGTAGCAGCCTGACTCCCGGTCCTGATTCAACTTCTTAGTCTGCTTACACTGGTTGTGGAGCTCCTGAATTTAAAAACATAGACAGCGACATGTTTTTACTCTAGCGTATACATGTAGTTTACTGTGTCTACATTTGTGCAAAAATATTATTAAGTTAATATTAAGTTAACCTAGTTATCACCAACCTGGCAGAAAGAGAAGCTGATGCAGCGCCAGCCCCTGAAGACATAGTATCCAGGAGGACACTTATCCAAACAGGTATTCCCATGCTGGAGGTTCCTGCATGCCACACAGCTACTTGCATTACCTGGCTCAGAACAGCCGCCCAGGCACTGGTCATGGCAGCACTGGCCTTGGAGGCTACACGCACTAGGCTTACAGTTGTCCAAGCACACTGAGGAAAGGCAGAAGGTGAGGAGAAAAAGGAAAGAGGTAGTTATTGTCAGGTTTAATACACGTAAACTCAGTCATGTTTTATTTATCTATTTATACATATTTATTTATAACCACTCCTGATTTTGATGGTATTTGGAGACAAGTGGGAGAGCAGTTGGACTTCACATTCAAAAAACACACAAATACCCTACAGAAGCCAAATTTAAAAAATAAAATAAACAACAACAAAAACAGCACTAGGCTGCATGAAAGCAGAGATGCTTCTCTCTGTCTCCGTTGCTCCATCGAGCATTTAACAGCTCTCAAAATGTCAAACAAGAAGGGGTGGAGAGAACTAAAACCTGTGGTCAAAATGACCACCAAGTGGTGGTTTGCTCTGATCTGAGAGCAGCGAGGGAACCACATGCATGTTTGGTGTTTAAGTACACACGCATGAACATGGCTGCATGAACTATAAACAGGTGTTCTCAGCTAGGCTTTGTGGTTCCTTGTTGCCTTTTCAATGTGTTGTTAAAAGAGAACAAATGAATGTTGCACTGCCACCAGACGAGTACAAACCTGCAACTGAAAACTCTGACTCTCACAGAGAGATCAAAAATAAGAAAGCACAGAAACATCAGTGATTTTCTTGCTGGGTGATGGACTGCTGACTGATATTTACATCACTAACTTTTTTTCCTACAGAAGAGCCCAAATTACCCCCCGCATTAATGTATACACTTGTCTGAGCTACTGTAGGTCAACAAAGCATGAACCTATCTAGCATAAGCTACTGTATTGCACTGTTGTATTAACAAGTTGAATATGAGCTATGATTACATGACTTCCCCTCTGTATTCTGTGGTTATGTTATACTAAAAATAATATCCAAACATTTTAACTGAATTTTAACAAAAGCACATGATTAGACAAAAAATAATTAGAATGCAAGAACACAATCAAAAAAAGCTCCATGTAATTTGCATACGACACATGCAATTGGACGACCACTGTTGGAGCACTGTTGAGGGCTGTTGGAACGAATTCCAAAAGTTGAATATAATTCAAATAGTAAAAAAATCAATACTAAATCAAATGCTAATTCAAAACTAATAAATAAAATGCTAAAATTACTATTCGAATGTGATTTTTTTGTATGAATAGGTTTGCTAACGTTAGCTAATCTCCCTCTTCTCATGTCACGTCTGATGAACAAAAAGTTACGGGATTGGCATTGTGAGCTTACGTTACGTACCGAGTAATGTTAGTACGGGGGAATGACAGGCTGCAGCTAGAAAGAAGTCGGAAGAAGGATGGGAAATAGTTTTAATGTGACTTTAAAATCAACATCCACCAAGCCAAAATGCTTATGTTATCATAAGTTAGTTAGCTGCCCTACTGCTGTCAGTTAGCTTCGACTTCATATATTACCTTCTAACAGCTATATTGTGACAATCTCCAAGAAAACAGGTTGCTTTTAAATCACTTAAATAGTAGTGACAGCACCGTTTGGCTTAGCTAGTTATCAATGCCGTTAGCATCGTGGCTAACACTATAGTTACATACTGTAGTTTATGACAAATCGTTTCGGCTGTGCTTTCTAACATGATATCAATGTGCTAACCGAGCAACGTCAGCCTTTACAACAAAGCCACTTCAATACACTTGTTAGATAATGTTTCATTACAAAGTTTTCTGTTGATTTGTGTTTGTCACTGTGTTCGTGGTGGAAAGTAATGTAAACTGAGAGCGGCATGCCAGAAATGCAATGAGCAATGATGTAGGTCCCCTTCAAGGCCAGGCTAATGTTGGAAGTCCCTCTAGTGGACAGAACGTGTAACAACAACCACATGCTTATAGTGGCATTGCCAATGCATAAGCCTGAGTAGTGTAGTACATTAACAGTAGTATTAACAGGCTGCATATGAGCATTAACTATTTGAATATTATTGAAATATAAAAATAAATAAAAAAATGAAATTTGAATGTTGTTATAGAGGAAGATTGATAGCTCTAGTGTCCACAATTTACACCTGATGGCTAACAGCGGTAGCTTGCAGCGGCATGGAAACAACTTTAATTGCTAATAGGCTGAACATTAGGGCATTGCCTCATGTCAGGTTTTATTTGACCTATTGGAAAACAGCATTTGGTGAAAGAGCCTGAGTGCCAATTGTGATTGGATTAGCAGACAGGTTTGACCTGTACCCTGTAATAGTCTAATAAACTAGCTGTTATTGCCTTGTCTGAGAGCCAGTACAGACTCATTACATCTCACCTTATAGCAGGCATTGACCTTTTTACCAACTGCACATACTGACTGGGGGAAAAACAAAGAAATCATCCAAAAGCAATGGGTTGTAAAGAGATAACTGAGGCTTCATTCATTTTTAGTGAAGTTACATCAGCCAGATGTTTAAAGTGAAAAAAAAATCTAACTTTTGAAATTAATCAGCCACTCGCACATTTAGACAACATAGATTTCTTGTGCCGACATTGCATGCTTAAAACACAAAATCAGTGTTTCAATCTTTCCACTGACTTTGGAATACACTTGAGAAAAAAGCTAAATATCTAGGTCATATCTGACCTCCGACTAGGTTTTTTGCCCATGACCCCAAGTGTTAATCGTCTCACTAAACTGTCAGCTTTGATATCATGTGCTAACTGAACCAAAGAGTGTCAGGGCAAGAAGTACAGTGGTGCTCAAAAGTTTACATACACATGCTTAAGTTGACTAAAAAGAGGAATAAAAAAATCATGTTTTGGAAATTTATTTTAATACCTAAATTAAAAAATGAGGTAAAATCCAACCTTTAAGGACACCAATTTTCTTTGTGAATGAATAACGTATTGTAAATAAATAAATGTTCTTATTTAAAATACAGGGGTCATAGTATACATACCCTATGTTAAATTCCCATAGAGCAGGCATATTTTTATTATTAAAGGCCAGTTATTTCCTGGATTCAGGATATTATGCATCCTGATAAAGTTCCCTTGGCCTTTAGAATTAAAATAGCCCCACATCATCACATACTCTTCACCATGCTTAGAGATAGGCATGGTTTTATTTCAGTTAGACTAATACCTGGTTTGATTTGCATTGAGAGATGATTTTATAGAAAGTATCCCATGCCTATCTCTAAGCATGGTGAAGAGTATGTGATGATGTGGGGCTATTTTAATTCTAAAGGCCAAGGGAACTTTATCAGGATGCATAATATCCTGAATCCAGGAAATAACTGGCCTTTAATAATAAAAATCTGCCTGCCTCTATGGGAATTTAACATAGGGGTATGTATACTTATGACCCCTGTATTTTAAATAAGAACATTTATTTATTTACAATACGTTATTCATTCACAAAGAAAATTGGTGTCCTTAAAGGTTGGATTTTACCTCATTTTTTAATTTAGGTATTAAAATAAATTTCCAAAACATGATTTTTTTATTCCTCTTTTTAGTCAACTTAAGCATGTGTATGTAAACTTTTGAGCACCACTGTAGATCTATGTCACATAAACTACAAACATTTAAAAGACAATATGACCCTGCTTTGAGTCCCTTATAGGTGAAGGAAGGAAAGTTAAGGAAAGGAAAAGAAGATTCTGTATTATAGTATGATATTTCAGTTTTCTTAGTATAAACAAAGCTAAAATCAAAAAAGACAACTGTTATAATTCCCTTGCAGCTACAAAATTGGAAGTTTCTTTTTTTTTTTTTTTTTTTAAGAGAAGAGCATCACACTGTTTATCTTAAAAGTGCAATGGGGGCACTGTATGCCAGCCTTAGAGGGATGCCACCTCTATGAGGACATCACAAGAGCTCTCACTGCCAAGGATACAGCTAGGACTCCCGCCCCCTGCACTGGAGTGCTGCCCATTGTGCTGCCTGAGTAAAAGCAAAGAGGACAGACGGGGTTGTGGCAGGGGGAGCGGAGGGGTTGGATAATGAGGTTAAAGAAAAGAACAATGACGAAAGAGACATTGGGACAAAACTGCGGAAAGGGGGAATGACTAATGTTGAAAAAAAACAATCTCAGACTTTCTGGGTAGTTCATGCAGGGGTCGCTCCACTACATTTTCTTTACTATGAACTAAACTCACTACTGCACACAGTCGTGTCTGACCCACAGAGAAAAATGCACAGCTCTTCTCTAGCCCTCCCCCTCTCGTCTGTCTGCTGTGCGTGTACATGCTGTGACCACGGCATCACATAACAGAGCAGGGAGGGCTGAGACAGCTCGCAGATCCAGCTCCAGTCAAGGATCCATGCCGGAGTGCCGCTCCAGCCCCAGATCCACCCTCAGCTTTAGCCAATGTGTTTGCTGACTGGGGGAGGCAGCCATTCAATGGCCTCTTCCATGTAGGGGAGGAGGGACGCCCAGGGTTAACCCTGGCCTTGCTGGGGCAGACAGGGGGCAGACGCAGCCAAGTACCCAGCATGCCAGGGAAGACAAATCTACTACTGGTGCTTTGGATGAATTAGAACGAGCTTAAGGCTGGAGCTGGGCCGAAACAGAGATAGATAAATCCATTCAATACAGGGTCATTAAAACAGTTGTTTACATCCCCCTGTTGTATTAAGAGAAACGTTTAATAAATCAATGCACTACCTTGGTATTTTATTTCATCTTTCAGTTATTTTCTTTATTAATCCAAGGTATATTTACCCTATTCTTCTCATTTTTATCTGATCCCAGCAAAATCATCTTAGCAGGGATTACTATAGTAGCGTAACACCACTGCAGCAGCATTATTCCCCATTCTGCTCACGCTAGCACCAGGCTACACAAGCTAGCTGCTATGACAAACATGTTCCAGTCAGCTCACTCATTCATTCATCCCCCCTTCCTCCTACTCCACTGTCCTCTTCCCTGTCCCTCCTATTCGCCACAGCCTCACCCCGCCCTGCACCACTATCTATCTCTCTATCTGTCTGCTTGCCTTTCTAGGCCACTTAACCCCTCCCACTTTCATTCATACAACGCTTTGTTTTGTTTTCATGCTGGCTGGATGGGGGGATGGAGGAATGATTTCACTCATGCTTCAACAACAAGAGTAGGAGGAGGAGGTGGTAGCATCCTGGAGAGCTTATCTCTCATTAAGCTAACACACAAACACACGCACACACAGTTCCAGTAAGGGTTTTACATGCAAAGCCTGATCAAAGGTGTGCTGTGTTTACCTTTCATTTGGCCATGGCACTAAAGAGCCCTAGCTGCTCAGTCCCCAGGGAAGGAACATGGGAGAAGCTGGGCAGCCAATAGTGTGCAGCCACACACGGCAACACTTCCTGCTCTTAACACATAAAACCTCCCCTTTAATTGGCAGTGTTGTCTACAGGCGAAGTGCTGGGAACAATAACAAACACGTTTTTACCCCAGAGCCATTTACTCAGTAGAACACATGCACGCAAACACTCATCCACCCTCTTAAACACACACACACACACACACACACCTGCTGGATTCACGTTTACTATATTTGGCCACGGTGGGAGTCCTAAGCTTCAAAAGCTTTGCTATAAATGCTTCAAATGATCTGATGTAAGACATTCGCCCTGAGCGAGTGAAGGAGAGACAGGGGGGGGGGGGGAGAATAGTGTAAACAAACAACACACTGATTGCTGGGAGGGAGAGTGATACTGTCATAATAAGCGTCAACATCTATCAATAAATCGAGGGACCTCTGTGCGTTTGTGAGTCCCCACACATGCCCAGTACAGCAGCAGGGGCGGGGAGATGCAGTTGTGGCGTGCTATTGTGTCTTCCCGTACACCAACTGTCTGTTTGCTCTACAGGAACATCGCAACTCTTGAGTAAGTTTGCCCGTAAGTCCTAGACCGTTTGTCCTTTTGAAAAAATTCAAATGGTTCCTAAAAGCAGACAATGGGAGCATTGCGCTCATATACGAGGCATTATGGTAGCTCAATACAAGGAGAAATGGCCGTACAATCACAGACCAGATTTACTGGCTGCTTCACACATTTGCAGGCAGCTTCAAATTACCAGTTAAAAATTTAGTAACAGAAACGGTTCCTGAAAGCAGAGGAAGAGAGCTTCCTTCCCATATATACAGTATGTGATATTCAACTGACCATTTTTTTTGTGAGAGGTGACGTCAATAAAGTCATCCAGAGTGAGAAAAGCATCTGATAGGCTCATTGGGTAAGGGTTAGTCTAAGTGGACCAAAAAGCGCCTGGAAATTGTTAGACAAATCAGGCCAGAATGTTAGCTTAACTTTTAGTTTTATCCTTACCTATCTATGTTTATTTGTATTTAATTTATTGAGCAAAGTAGCGCCTTCGTCCATCACATAACTAGTTTAGTGGCCAAAATCAGAACTGCAGGTTATGCAAGATGTCCTCTGGCATAAAATTAATTACAAAATAATCTCTAAACTAAAACTATGAAGAAAGTTTCCTGAGCACCATGCATACTCAAAAGGAATATCAGCCATATGTAGGCATTCAAAATCTACTAAGACTCAAATAAAACTAGAGAATACAATATTTTTAAGAAATGGTGAGATTGCTGGCTCCTAAGCTGATTTAGATTTATTTAGGACAATGCAGATTAATCAACATTTCTGTAAATGCGTTGGCTAATTTTCAACTATAGACCTAGTTACCCAGCATGCATGTCTTCAGAGCACCCGTAGGAAACGCACACCAACATGGGGAGAACATACAAACTCCACACAGAAAGGCCCGGAACGATCTGGATTCAAACCCAGACCTTCTTGCTGTGAGGCAGAAGAGCTGACCACTGAGCCACCGTGCTTCATTTAGAGCTGGGAGCTGAACAGCATTGCTTGATAAAGGGCTGGGAAATAAACTACGTTGGTGGGTTACCTTTGTATGAACGAGCAGCTGAAGTAAAATGAAGAGTTGAAATAATCAGAAATATATATATATATATATATATATATATATATATATATATATATATATATATATATATATATATATATATATATACACACACACACACACACACACACACATACACACATTATTTTCTCCTTTTGGTCATTTTTGTGGGGGTTTTCTGCACTCTAAGTTGTTGTCCATTATCCCATCCTCTTTCAGTCACTCTGTTTTCTGACTTGTACATGTCTGGAGACTTTTAAATAAAAATCAACACATTTAAAAAAAAAAAATTAAATAATCGATTATCGAATCGTTCTAGAGAGACTCGCGGTTCCTCTAAGAATCAATTTCTTTACACCACCCCTAATATAAATTACATCCACGGAGGGGAAAGTCAGAGCACTCTGACAACAGATTTTCCATTGTTTCAAAGTATATGTATGTGTCCTATTGACTAAATGACCCAGACTAAATTGGGTTACTAATGGTTTGAATTGGCTGAAAAAGAACACACACACACACACACACACACACACACACACACACACACACACACACACACACACACACACTTGCAGCGGTCTCTTTTTAGTTTGTTTCACTCCAAGCTAGCCAACTTTATTTACCCACAAACTCAATGACCTGTCCATTGTAAAGATGAGTTATTGTAATAAAAATGTCACTTTAAAAAACAAAAAAAACTGTAAGGAATACACACTAAATCAAATAATTTAGCTAATTATTTAGTTAATTTGTGTTTGTTTACAGGTTTTATGTGTTACCAAATTCATTATAATTCAGCAATATATCACATTACAAGGCTCTAAAACGTACACGCTCTAAAGCAAAGTCGAATATCTTCTTCATTGCTGCCAACAGTCTTCAAGATTTCAACACATCAGCAATTTGCCACTAAAAAACTTGATCAAATCAATTAGAGGTTTCTTGATTTGCTCAAGGACAATACAACAGTTGCTGCTGAGGGAGCAGAAACAGTCTTTCCCTTAGGGAAGTCAAAGTTACAGTCTTTACTGACTTTACTGTTGCATGATCCAAACCAGCAACATTGACAAGAAACCTCTGATCTCTGCTGCCCTGTTTAGTCAAATATGTCCATACAAGAGCAAAAAAACGTATTTAATATGTAAAGGTTAGCTCTTTGTTGACAGCTGATCGAGCAACATATATTTAGTCTTAATGTAGGGTCAACAGGTGAATATAGCTTAATTAGAATGGTTTTGCTTTGTCTGTCTGTTCATTGATTTCCTTGTCTGTGTCTTCCTGTGTGCTGGCCAGCCCTATTGGCCAATTTCGTTACCATGGAAATGAGTCCAGACATAGACTGTCTGCAGTAATTAGCTGCATGCTCCCAACAGGCGTTTTCTAAGATTCCCCTCTAGTCATTATTTGTGTCTCGTCTTTTCATCGTAAAGCTACTCTCTCCATTTCTCTGTCCCTTAAAGCACTCTTCTCTCATCTTCCTGACTTATCCACCCTCTCGTCTTCTCCTCTTGACCCTTCTCTACCAGTTTCCTTTCACCCTGTGTCCCGCCCAGCCATAGTGTCTAGCCACAGGTGACAAATCTGGTCCACCAGAAAGCCTCAGCCACTAGATCTCATTACAGACGCTTAGGATGGAGCTACAATCAATACATCCCACTGACGGTCCTCTTTGCCGCTACCTTATTCTCATCTCCTCTGACAGATCTATGACATCTAGACGCAAACATAAAATACACACACACACACACACAAATAGTCAAAAACAGACATAACGGAGATCACCTCTCTCACACACACACACACACACACACACACACACACACACACACACACACACACACACACACACACACACACACACACAGGTCCCAAAGGTTTTGCTGACTGGACAGTTTGGTGACAGTGTGAAGGTGATGGAGAGAGGCAGCGGGTGAACATCCATTTAGCAAGCAAGACACCTGCATCACAGGCCTCATGATTTTCCGTCACATCACAACCAGCGAGAATTAAGGTCCTGACACACTAAACAGTCTGGCGAGGTCAGTGACTTGAGTCGGTTTGGTGTGTTCAGTGCCGTCGTGCATCGGAAGGGCCAGCGGCCTTCATTTTGGCTGACCTGAGATGCTTGGTCAGAAGGCGGGCACTGCCGGCAATCAGACTAAAATGACCAATCTGATTGGTGGAGTGCTAACCGGGAAATAACGAGAGGGATGAGCGTGACTAGAGTCTCTCTTATCAGACAAAAATCAAAAGGCCGGTGCCATGCTCAGGCTGCTGTCAGATCCAGTGGTCACTCTTTCTGGTCTTCTCAAAAGACACATTGAGCCTGTGATTCATTGATGAGTCTGTGGTCAACCCTAAATGAGAGCCACATGCATCAAACAATGTGGATTAGATTGGGGGAACAATCAGTGTCAGCCATTTCAAAACAGTTCCAGGCCAACTCAGATGGAGTTGGATGGGGAACTGTGATTTCTGCTGCTAGTTGCAGCATTTTGATCAACAAACACCTTCTGTGTCCCTTATAGTCAGTCAAACTAGAACCAGTAAACACTGGAAAGTCCCCATCTACCTTACACTGAGATTGAATGAAGAAAACACATCTCAGAGTACTTTTCATCATCCAGACTTTTCTGCTGCACTAAACAGTCACCCAGGAGGGAAATAATTGAAGCAAATAGGTCTGGCTACTTAAAACTATCCCGCAGTTCCAACTGCTACCATGTCATAGATGAAATTAAATGCCTGAATACATTAAGTAACATTAAACACTATTTTCTATTCAATCTCTATACATACAAAAACACACACAGTCACAAAGAGCTGCAGACAGTGATTTGACATCCTTAACTGGGCAGTCCTAAGTGCAGTTTTATGGATTGTAATTGTGCTTAAAATAAATACTGTTTCATCTGGGTAATTTAATCAGTGGCGCTGAGTGGCGGCCGGTCATGACTAAGGTGTTTTTTAAGCCTTCCCCTTCTGCCTCAATGGCCCATTATCTCATCATATTAGCCACAGAAGGAGATAAAGGCAAAGAGAGAACTCAAATCTCTCTCTCTGTGCGTGTTCTCAGTTGACACAGAGAGCATGTTTATCAAAGGTCTGATTGTCAGAATCCTTCTTTTTCTTCTCTTTCCTTACTCCATCTTTCTCTTTTCCTCTCCTCCTACCTCTGCCTCTGGCTCTCTCTCTGTTCCCTGGCGTTCTTGTGTTTCAGGGCCTTTGAGTTCAGCTCACCCTCATGACGTGGACGAGGACTTGGCGTTGTCAGGGATGCCACGCATTTGTTATGCCAGAGTGGCGCTACAGTTTGCACTATCATGGATTAGCTTGTGCAAAGACTAGGCATTCAACATTTAATGAATTAATCAAGAAATATATTCAACAGATTAATTACTTGAAAACAAGTGTAAGTAATTTGAAGCCCTACTTGGAAAATCACTACTCAAGACTAAATGAAAAGGTAACAAGTTTTTGGAATTTTTACTGGGTAAAACTTGTGCATAAACCAAGCAACAACTTCCAGGCCTGAAAAGTGAAGCCAATGCAGAAGTTCCTTAAACATACGTTCAATCTGATTTCCAGCAGGGGGCAACTCCACTGGCTCCAATAAGAAGTCAGATTGTATAGAAGTCTATGGAGACATTACTCTTCTTCCTCTTTAGCATTTAGCTTAGCACAGCACCATTGAAACTATACAGAACACTGGCTTAGCTGTGTCATCCTCTCCAGCTCCACCCTCTTTGCCAAATATGATCAATCTAGCTTCAAAATACCAAGATGGCGATGGCCGAACTGCAAACTTCAAAACGGCAGTCCACAATACAATGAATGAAGTTAGTGATGTTATGCCAATTATTTTACAGTCTATGGTATATAGAAAACTGCCACAGGCTAACAATACAGATGCATATGGACATAAAAAGATATAGCAACAAGCACACAGGCAAATGTGAGGACAAGTATGCATGCACAGATGAAGAAATCAATCTTCTACAGGTAGCAGGAGAAACAAAGATGAACCCACGCAAACAAAGACAAGTAAACTTAACTCTGTTCCACACACACACACACATACATACACACACACGCTACATGCTCCTGTCTTTCTGCAGGCTGGCCAGCTGCACTGAGCAGTAGGTAAAGTGTGGGGGCCAGGGCGGGATGGCTGCAGTGCAGATGCTAGCTGCCCTATTTCATATTCACAGCATAGCACTAAGCAGAGCTACGGTACACAGGCATACAAATATGCATGCATTGATGCACAAAGAGTAGAGCAACTGATGATGAAAAAGCTTCCAAATGTTAGAATATTATGAGAAGTCAGATGGCACAAACACATGTTCTCTAGAGGAAAAAAAAAATCCAACAGGTGCCCAAAAAAAATAAAAATTTAATCAGAGACATTACTTTTGTTTGGAGTCACTGAGTTAAGAACACAAGGCTTTTTCAAAATATAGCCAGATGTCATTTTAACTGTTCTCACTGCTCTTTGTATTAGACAAATCTGAGTACCCCCATCCAGCCCATCTCCTCCCTCCACTCATATCCCACAAGGCCTTAGGAAGGCTATTTATTCTGGGAGGAAGGAGGGAAACTCTCCATCATTACTAGGAGAAACAGGCGTGTCACAAGGGGTCACATACACACATTCGCTCATCTGTTTTTTATTATAAAGCACACCAAAAACACAGTACACAGGTCACATGTCACAGACACGTCAAGCCCTAATATCTTTCTTTTGTTCTAAGACAAGGGACCCTCCCTTCCTGCCCCTCAACACCTGACCCCAAGACTGGAGAACAACATTACAATTTACAGCTCTGACTCAAACTGCATTCATTGATTATTTTTAAATATATATGGATATTTTAAATATTGTCACTGGAAAATACGTCTGCTGCTACAGTACAAGATGATTAAATAAGACACTGCCAAATATTTGCGAGACTATTAAACAGAGATCTGGTAGAAACAATTTGCATGTCACATGGGTAAACGTCCTTTAGGAGTTCAAAAACCCCTCAGACATGGACAGAAATGGTTGCATTGTCTCACACATTGGCATGGGTTTGAAGCGACAGTACCCCCGTACTCTGGTTATAAAATCTAAAACATGGGAGTCATAATGTCTTTGCCCACAAAAATAGAGTTATGGAACTGTGGTAATCAATTTACAGCTATCCCTCACAAGCTTACTTCAAGTTGCTGAAGCCTCAGTTTGACCTCACTGAGACTCATCTTTCCATCAGCAGAGTGAGCGGCCAAGGAAAACAGCCGAGAAGACCGACCAGGGGTCTCCTGGGCCGGTGTGCAGGGACTGATTATGGAGAGTGTTAGTCATAAGCAAAACAGTGTAACCTCAAATGCGCTAAAGGAATTTTGGGAAAATAGCAAGATCTCATGCTTCTGTTTGCTCTAGTTTTTGGTCATCCATCTGTCTGATCACATCCCCTGTTCCTTTTGTTCTGGGCTGGAAATGTTGTGTGACGTTTGTGGGAAAATCTGGAAAGGACTGGAACCAAAATTGGGTTCTGCTGGTTATAAGGAGAACAGGTCTACAGCTCCATGGGTCAAACAAAATCACACAACACATTGAATACAAATGTTGATGATATCAGCCAAGTGTCTTTAGAGAAGTGTTTAGCTGATGACTAGGTCAGACTGACATGATCACATAAGGGGGTTTTGTGTTGTTGATCTGATTTAACCCAGCCAACTCCATTCAGCCTCTCCGGGGAACCATCACCTTATCGTGGTGGAGAGGTTTGTGTGTTCCTATGAACCTGAGGGCTGTGTTGTCTGGAGCTGTGTGCTCCTGGTAGGGTCTTCCATGGCAAAGTGGTCTCAGGTGAGGGGCCAGACAAGAATGGTTAAAAAAAAAACATGAAAAACCGAGGTAGAGAGGGAGTGACCCTGCCCGGAGGAAGCCCGGGCAGGGCACAGCCCAAAGAAGCTACGTGGCACCCTTATCTCCAACCCATGGGCCCACCACCTGTGGGAGGAACCGTTGGGGTCGGGTGCGCTGCCATATGGGTGGCGGCGAAGGTCAGGGGCCTCTACGGACCAGACCTGGGCGGCAGAGGCTGGCTCTGGGGACGTGGAACGTCACTTCTCTGTGGGGGAAGGAGCCGGAACTTGTGCGGGAGGTGGAGCACTACCAGTTAGATCTGGAGGGGCTTACCTATAAGCACAGTCTTGGTTCTGGAACCGTACTCCTGGATAGGGGTTGGACTCTGTCCTACTCCGGAGTTTCCCAGGGTGTGAGGCGCCGGGCAGGTGTGGGGATACTCACAAGTCCCCGGCTGAGCGCCGCTACGTTGGAGTTTACTCCGGTGGACGAGAAGGTTGCCTCCCTACACCTGCAGGTGATGGGGGGGAAAACTCTGACTGTTGTTTGTGCATATGCACCAAACAAGAGTTCGGAGTATTCAAACCTCTTGGAGACCTTGAATGGAGTTCTGTATGGGGCTCCAGTGGGGGACTCCATAGTTCTGCTGGGGGACTTCAACGCACACGTGGGCAACGATGGAAATACTCGGAGAGGCGTGATTGGGAGAAACGGCCTCCCTGATCTAAACCAGAGTGGTTGTCTGTTGTTGGACTTCTGTGCTAGTCACGGATTGTCCATCACAAACACCATGTTCAAACATAGGGATGCTCATAAGTGTACGTGGTTCCAGAGCACCCTAGGCCAAAGATCGATTTTATAATTGTTTCATCTGATCTGAGGCCGTATGTTTTGGACACTTGGGTGAAGAGAGGGGCAGAGCTGTCAACTGATCACCATCTGGTGGTGAGTTGGGTCAGGGGATGGGGACTCTGGACAGACCTGGTAAGCCCAAACGCGTAGTGCGGGTAAATTGTGAACGTCTGGAGGAGGCCCCTGCCCGACGGACTTTCAACTCACACCTCCGGCGGAGCTTTTCGTGCATCCCTGTGGAGGCTGGGGGCATTGAACCTGAGTGGACAATGTTCAAGGTTTCCATTGCTGAAGCTGTGGCGGGGAGCTGTCGTCTAAGGGTCTTAGGTGCCTCAAGGGGCGGTAACCCATGAACACCCTGGTTGACACTGGTGGTCAGGGAAGCCGTCCGACTGAAGGAGTCTTTCTGGGATATGTTATCCCGGAGGACTCCGGAGGCAGCTGCAAAGTACCGACGGGCCCGAAGGGCTGCAGTTTCTGCCGTGACAGAGGCAAGGCAGCGGGTGTGGGAGAAGTTCGGAGAAGACATGGAGAAGGACTTTCAGTTGGAGGGGGAAACGGGGAATCATCCAAGCTGTGTACAGTAAGGATGGGACGTTGTTGACCTCAACTGGGGAGGTAATAGAGTGGAAGGAGCACTTTGAGGAACTCCTAAATCCAGCTGACACGTTCTCTGTGGTGGAGGTAGAGCTGGAGGATGATGGGGGATTGTCGTCAATTTCCCTGGTGGAGGTCACTGAGGTAGTCAAACAACTCTACAGCGGTAAAGCCCCAGGGATTGATGAGATCCGTCCAGAAATGCTGAAAGCTGTGGGTGTGGAGGGGCTGTCTTGGTTGACACGCCTCTTTAACATTGCGTGGAAGTCTTGGACAGTGCCTAAGGAGTGGCAGACTGGGGTGGTGGTTCCCCTCTTCAAAAAAGGGGACCAGAGGGTATGTGCCAATTACAGGGGTATCACACTTCTCAGCCACCCTGGTAAAGTCTACTCCAAGGTGCTGGAGAGGAGAGTTCGGCCGACAGTCAAACCTCGGATTGAAGAGGAACAATGCGGATTCCATCCTGGTCGTGGAACAACGGATCAGATGTTTACTCTTGCAAGGATCTTGGAGGTAGCCTGGGAGTATGCCCAACCAGTCTACATGTGTTTTGTGGATCTGGAGAAGGCATATGACCGGGTCCCCTGGGAGAAACTGTGGGAGGTGCTGCGGGAGTATGGGGTGAGGGGGTCCCTTCTCAGGGCCATCCAATCCCTGTATGACCAAAGCGAGAGCTGTGTCCGAGTTCTCGGCAGTAAGTCGGACTCGTTCCAGGTGAGGGTTGGCCTCCGCCAGGGCTGCGCTTTGTCACCAATCCTGTTTATAATATTTATGGACAGGATATCAAGGCGTAGTCGGGGCGGGGAGGGGATGCAGTTTAGTGGGCTCAGGATCTCATCGCTGCTTTTTGCAGATGATGTGGTCCTGATGGAATCATTGGCCTGTGACCTTCAGCCGTCACTGGATCGGTTCGCAGCTGAGTGTGAAGCGGCTGGGATGAGGATCAGCGCCTCTAAATCTGAGGCCATGGTTCTCAGCAGGAAACCGATGGGGTGCTTTCTTTAGGCAGGGAGTGAGCCCCAAGTGAAGGAGTTTAAATACCTTGGGGTCTTGTTCACGAGTGAGGGGACTATGGAGCGTGAGATTGGTCGGCGAATCGGAGCAGCCGGTGCGGTATTATCGCACCGTTGTGACGAAAAGAGAGCTGAGCCAGAAGGCAAAGCTTTCGATCTTCCAGGCAATTTTCGTTCCTACACTCACCTACGGTCATGAAGGCTGGGTCATGACCGAAAGAACGAGATCCATGGTACAAGCGGCCAAAAAGGGTTTCCTCAGGAGGGTGGCTGGCGTCTCCCTTAGAGATAGCTCAGTCATCCGAGAGGAGCTCGGAGTAGAGCCGCTGCTCCTTCGCGTCGAAAGGAGCCAGTTGAGGTAGTTCGGGCATCTGGTAAGGATGCCTCCTGGGCGCCTCCCTAGGGAGGTGTTCCAGGCACGTCCAGCTGGGAGGAGGACTCGGGGAAGACCCAGGACAAGGTGGAGAGATTATATCTCCAACATGGCCTGGGAACGCCTCGGGATCCCCCAGTCGGAGCTGGTTGATGAGGCTCGGGAAAGGGAAGTTTGGGGTCCCCTACTGGAGCTGCTTCCCCCACGACCCGATACCGGATAAGCGGTCGAAGATGGATGGATGGATGGATGGATGGATGGATCTCCATTCAGAAAGGAGCAGCACGCAGCAGGCTGATGGCTGCAAACCACACGCTTACACACGGAAAACATTAATGAAAACAAAGAAAAATAAATACACCTTTTAAAACATGAAGTACAACACAGACAGTGGGCTTGCAGAGTCTCGACGCTGACGAAAGACGCTGGAAAGTAGATCGGAGCAGAGGTCATCACGCAGGGAGAGGTGACCAATACAGTTAATGTTACGAGCTAGGTTAGCCTTTAGTAGCTGTGTTCCTTTGTTGTTCTATGAGTCCAAGTTAGCATTGCACATTTTAGTTTTTAGAAACTTTTCACAGCCTTGCAAAATTTATTTGTTTTGAGTTGCAGGGTTTTGGGATATTTTTTTCCAGTAAAATTGTTTGCTGTATCTGCATATCCAAAAGGCTGATCATGAATGGGAGAAAATTAAATTAACATACGTACATTATTAGTAAAATTACTCATCTACAATTGCTGTCACTTTGATTTTAGGTAAACAGTTGTCAGAAATACCATCCTATTAC
>JABXJD010001293.1:90000-96540 GCA_013375575.1 Percina caprodes
TATGAAATGTGCGTACGACCTAAAACAGCCGTAGGACGGGCGTACGTCGATTCCTAAGCAAAGCTCTGCATTTATTAATTTAAATGTGAGCGTAGGCTGCGAAAAAATCTCACGTCTGGTCTGACCTCGTACGCAAGTTTTCAAGTCAGTGTGGACTTGCGGTGCAGCATGTAACAGGAGAAGGAGAAGTCATCCGTTATCACTTATCGTCAATGGCTGATCTGGCTCTTTTAGAAGACCTCTATGAGCTGAGCAACAGTACACACGTAGCCTACACACACGACCCACGATGGAAGGGGGGGGGGAACCCTTCTATACACGCCAGAAAAAGTCTGCAACATTGTTTTAGCCTGTGGGGTTCTACACAACATCATGCAGGAAAACAAGGTGTCATAAATGTAGTGACGGAGCCGCTGACCCAATGCCCAGAGATCAGTGTCCAGCACAGCCCCACATGGGGCTATATGAAGGAGACAGGATAGTACTCCTCGCTTTTAAAAGGTATAGTGTTATGTTTGGCAATGATATTCAATACAAGAAACGACAATGCACAACATTTTTATTTATTCTTCAGGTTTTCGCTTGTCTTTCAAAGTGCCGTTAATGGCCACAAGTGAACAATTTCTTTCTGCCATTGACCGACATATTTCCGCTTAATTTCCCAGCCCCTCTACTGTCAGGAGACAGGGTTGGGGTGATGGTCCAGCACAGGAAGGGCGAAGGACACACTCTCCCTCACAGCTGTTGCCAGGCTCTGCCTCACGAAAAAAAACACTGCATAAGCTCAGCTACCATGTGTTTATTTAAATATAGGTACACCTATATGTAGGCCTAAGAGATTGCAATATAAGCCTATATATTACTATTAGGGGTATAGCATACATATGTCAAAAATGTATAAATTAAATAAACTTCAGCTGGAGTCCGATTTAATACGGCAACACTGTTGACCGCATCAGTGATGTCTTTCTAGTCCGCATTCATCCTACAGCCCAATACCAGTTTATAGGCTGCCAAATAGGACACACGTTACTGCAAATTAAACTGAGATGTCAGGGTTTCAATCTCCACCTCTGAAAAGTGCAGTTTCTTAGCCGCATTACGTCTGGCCATATCGTAAATAGTAGGGGCGAAGCCTCAAAACCAAGAATGTATTGGGGAGTGATATTTAAATTACGATCGTTTCCAGCCGCTGCATTTATCAATGTACGATCATTCTTATGCTCTGATTGGTGTTATTAGAACGTTTCATGAATCCCACGTAAGAGGATTTCTGCGCTCATATCTGCGCTGGTTTCTACGTTAGGTTGATAAATGAGGGCCAATGTCACCAGCAAGCTAGCTTTGCTCTCACTAAAGCTTGTGCAAGTTAGGGTTACCACTAAGTCATTGTATCTAAGCAGTTAAAAACATGTTACTTTTGTGGTTGTTGGGACTCTAGTATGATAATCATACTCATATAACCTGCCTACCTTTTTAGAGCTATAAAACTAGTTCCTTTAAAATATCTAAGCTAATATGTTAGGGTGAGTGAGGAGGAGGTGTGGTTAAATGAAGGTTGTCAAGATTAAACCACAGATGTAACAACCAATTCCACAGGACTACTATAAGTAGGATATGTACTGCAAGGTCAACATTCAGAAAGGACAACTTATACTTAATCTGTTTGCCTGGTTTAGTAAAGGACACATGTTATGTGTAACATCATACACATAAAAGTTACAGACCCGGCAGTCAAACACAGAGACGCCCAGAGCTGATTTACACACATCCAGCAAATAATAAAAGACAGAACAAGAATTTTATCTTTTGCTTCCAATGCAAACAGCATGAAATAATGATGTGTGTATGTGTGTGTGTGTGTGTGTGTGTGTGTGTTTGTGTTTGTAATAAGATTTTAAAAAGTACAATGAGAGCTAAATTAAATCAGTGCAGAAGGAAGAGTCTGGGCGGTCAGGGGAAGAGCGGTTAACACTAGACAGTAAACAGGTATTGGTGATTGATGATATCAGCAGCCATAGCCAGCTAAGTGTTCACTGAAGGACCTGTTGACAGTGTGTGTGTGTGTGTGTGTGTGTGTGTGTGTGTGTGTGTGTGTGTGTGTGTGTGTGTGTGTGTGTGTGAGGGGCGAAAAAAAATCGATACAGCATAGTATTGCGCTATTTTTAGTGGAAATACTGTATCGATACACAGGCGCCAAGTACCAATCTTTAATTATATATGTGTTGGTCAGTTTGTCTGCTTGAAAATCCCATTTTTTCAGCAAAAAAACTGAAGTGATATATAAAGAATTTTTGTTTTTATTGAGATATGTTTAAAATCCCAATAATATTATATTGTGGCATAAGTATTGGGATGATATTGCATCGGAAGGCGTCTGGTGATTTTGGTGAAAAGCACTATGGGCACATTTCTCGGTCAACGTTACACATGAGACGAAGAGACTCAAGCATCTGTCTCAATATACACATACTGCCCACAGTATGGAGTTATGGAGTGCCAGACAGTCCCTCCTACAGACATACGTCCCGTCTAACAGAACTGGGAGCTGGGTTTGTCATCCAAGCTGTTCTCTGCATCCATCTCTCCATCACTGTCTGCTATCCAACCCCCAGATGGGTCGCACGCACGCACGCACGCACGCACGCACGCACGCACGCACGAGCTGACTTTGAACTGCATTAACAGAACAATTAAAGACAGGCTGAGTTGTTTAAAACTATAATGCTGGACGTTCAGGCTTTGATTCAAACATCCAGTACCGCACTGAATGACTGATCAATTCATTAACACATCGATATATTGATTTAACAAAATATTCAACTGTATGGTCACTTACTCTGCCTGGAAACCGCCTTCATTAAACAGAGTAAATGCTTTACAACTCTCCAATGTGCTTTAACAGGCTTCTGAAGAGCTGTAATTATAATCTCTGCACAGTTTCAACGGGAACCAACACAAATCTGCAACTAAAAAGCGTTTAATTGTGGTCCCATCAATGCCATTGCTCTTACCTCCTTCTGTTAATGCTGACCTCCTTCACTTAGGCATCTCCCCCTCTGTGCTAATGTTAAACCCCTCCAGCAAGGGTCGCACTTCCACTAATAGGAGCCTCGCCCAGTTATTCCCTTGGTTTTCCCTCTCCTGCTCTGGGAGGAACCGAGGGATAGACACACAAACACACTACACAATAGGGTTGCACGATATTAACAAAATATGAAATAGCAATATTGATTAGGAATACTGCAATATCAATATTAATTTCAATATTGTATATGGTGTTTTTTAAGATGCGAAAATAGGTATGTTGTATTTACCTTTTGCGCGGTTTACCACCATTTGACACGTTTTGCATAGAGCATTAGCATGTGCAACATCTCTTGGCTTAAAAGCAAAGTATTTTCAAGCTACCGAGGAGGCATTACTTTTGGCCACTAAAGTTTCCTCTTCAATCTCTGTTATTTCGTCTTCTCCCTGAGCAACACTCATTTTCTTACTTTTGTGTCCTTTCTTCTGTTCAACTGACTTACCTTCACTTTCTCTTTAGGTCCATTATTTTCTTTCGCTTATCCGATTCGTTTTTCTTCACTTACATTGTCACTCTGTCAAAATATGCACACATGTCACGTGGTAGGCTACATAGTGTTTGCAACGTAACGTGCAAGTGGCACGGTAATTGGCCAATGTAAAATGATCATTATAGTGTTTAACGGGCTCTACATCAAACACAACTAAGCCGGGGTGATCTCTAGCTCAGCCAGTAAGAGCGTGCACCCCATGTAGGCTGAGGCCTTTGCAGTAGCCCAGGTTCAAATCCAACCTGCGGCCCTTTGCTGCATGTCATCCCCCATCTCTCTCCCCCTTTCCTGTCTATACACTGTCACTCTGAATAAAAGGGAAAAAAGCCCCAAAAAAAATAACCTTTAAAAAAAAAAAAAAGCACTACTAAGCCACACAGTCAGCGGACGGGATGAATCACTCCATAAAACAAACAACACTTTTGATATAATATTGCACAACATGATATTGCAATAACAATATCAAGTCAATATACAGTATCATGCACCCCTACTAGAGAACGCAACACACACACACCTTGTAATCAATTGGTTTAGTGGAATTGGCCAGAGAGGCGCCTATTGGTTGAGCCAGGTGGCAGGAAGAGAGGTGGTGGGTGATAAGAGGGACACACATCAGCATTACTCTTGGGAGCTTACATTTTATATGGGTGACAACCAAAGCCATTTGTTATCAGGGTGTCATGAATCTAAAAGCAAAAAAACAAGTGTAAAAAGTACATCTTGCGACTAAAGAATTCAGTTGGGAGCATTTGTCCTTTTGATTGCTTATTACAGAAAAACGGGATAAGGCAGCTCCAAAATGGTGGTTTGTGTCTTGGGTTATTTGGCTAAAGACCTGCGGATGGACTGGTGGTATCTGCTAATGTCTACTGCTCTACCCTCGTGATTGATATGAATTATACTAGGCACATACAGTTACACAAGCTGTTGTCCACACACCAGAAATATTGTGGGTTCAGTTGATCATATTAACCTAAATTCCAAGTTGTGCAGATCAGGCAAAGAGGGAAACTGACAGCACACGACAACAACATTCCTCATGAAAGAAAAAACTCATTCCACTCCATCTCTGTCAAGATATGAATTGCACAAGCAGTAGTCAGATGATATATGGGTATAAATTGCGTATACACACAAGCACAGGTGTGCAACAGTTCATCCAAAACACCAGCAAAACACAGTTGTGTAAGAGAGAGAGTGCTGAACAGACAGCAGAGTGCAGCAGGTCTGGCTGACAGGCGACAAGCAGAACACCGGAGCAGAACCTTATTTAGCTGCAACAATGCCATCACAAGGCCCAGAGCAGGAGACACTGGAAAGAGGACGCAACAGCCAAGGAATGCCAAATATTAGTTGGGTTGGACGTCATTCTGCCTGGTGATACACACACACAATCACATGCGTCATAAGAGACTAGTTCACTAGCTCATTGTCTATATTAAGGAAGAGCTATGGGTGCTACTCAGTGTCATCTTCAATATATATTAGGAGGCAAAAATAATAGAAGCAGATGTTCCGATTTGAGAATTAGTTGGCATTAACAAAATAGGCAGATAAATTATAACAGCCTACTATCCCCTACTATAAGATGAAGGGTCAACCTAAAGGCAGAATATGGAATATGTGTTTCATTTGTTTCTACAATGGCTCATTTGACACGCATTTTAAATATGAAACTTAATCCAGCTTTAGTGAATATTTTAAACTTTACAAGCTAAAATGTAAGAGTGTGTATTTGTTAATCTCTTCTGTTGTTTCCTCTGTTCCTTAAGGCCCTGACAAATCAACCAGAAGGCTGACTGGTTGATGTGTCTTATCAGTCTCCCCAAGTTGGTCAAAAAAAGTGCCTCGGAACACACCAAAGCGACAAGACATAATACATCACCATAACAGCAGAAATGAAAAACTGGCAGCTGATTGGACAAACACGTCACGTGGGTCTGGTTTTTCTGGAAATTCAAAAGATAGACTCTCATGGCGGCTTGTTTAGAATACAATCTCACAGTTTACCATATTTTACTCACCGAAACGTGTTTCTGAAAACATTATAAGGAAGAAATAGGTTATGCAGTTGCTGAATCTGTCTTCATTTCAGATCGACAAAGGTCAGTTTAAAATATTTGTCAGATTTTGAGAGAATCTGGATGAACAACGGCCGAGTCACCAAACTCGCCAGACTGTCAAACGGCCAATTATCGGGTTGGTGTGTCATAGACCTTTCACTCTGTCCAGACTTAAAAATTACAGTGTTCATGCATTACAGACATCTGACCATACAACAAATGGTATGACCTGTCCTGCAGCTATGACCAAAAGCAACTCTTGTATGGCTGACATAATTGCATGACCTTAAGCAAACAAGCTGGCGCAATTTTCATAATTTACCATTTAAGACCTACAACAATTCATAAAATGTGGTGTTGCCAGTACTTACCAGACAGGACAGCACCTATACGCTATGAGAATGCCAAACATGAAAGTTTCTAGACGTCATCTTCAGATGGCATTTTTCCTTTTTTCTGACATTTTAAGATCAAACTAGCAGTTGAATAATCATTAAAGAAGTTAGCAGAGTAATCAAAAATTTAAATTCTTAGTTGCAGCCCAAATTTAAGCCACCGTCTTCATCTCCAAGTGACACACGACTAATTCTCACACACACACACACACACACACACACACACACACACACACACACACACACACAGACACAAACACAGCAGCTTGCAATAAACACATATGTCCATGAAGCCCAAACTGTCCAGGAGAAAAACAGAGGAGAGTTAGAGTTATAGTCACTAAGCTGTCACAAATTACAGATAAAAACTGCCCCTTGTACAAACAAAAAAACTGAAATTCACACTTTTGCCAACAACACAAGAGCTCTGGACAAACATGTTTTAACCAATCACATGGGGAGTAACTCAGATGTGCACCAATCACAGGCACACACACTGCC
>JABXJD010001513.1:0-2500 GCA_013375575.1 Percina caprodes
TTAACTCCAACCTGCGGCCCTTTGCTGCATGTCATCTCACCCCCCCTTCATGTCTTCATCTGTCCTGTTAAAAATAAAGGCCAAAAATGCCAAAAAATGATTAATACCTTTCTCTGCTATGTCCACCCAGAGAATTTGTCCCACCCATGAGAGAGAGACATCGTGGCTTTCAAACGAGCAAAGTGGCAGTTGGTCAAGGCCACACCCCCAGCCTCCACCTGGCCCCCCCTCTCTCCACCTCAAAAGCCACAGACTCAGAAATTACGTTAAATGACTTCAACTGATGTCATTTAACTTCACAGCAAAATAATGGTTGGCTCAAGACAGGTAACTCAATGGTTGCCTAGCAAGAATAACAAAAAAACGCAACTGGTCTGATCGGGGTGTCTTTTAGGCAGTGCAGTGCACCCCGTCTGATTGTGACCAAAGTGTAAACTGTGCAGTGGTGTTACGCAAAAAATAGTAGTAATAGATCAAAAGTGTGTATTAACATATACTATGGGTTAAAGAAAACTGTGATCAGTCAATATTTTTTCAAGCTCAAAAGAAGCAAACCCTTAAGGGGAAAGGCAGCAGGACATTTTGGCAATAATTAAATGGGTTCTCTGCAATAAGCAGAGAACCCATTTAATATAAGAAAAATTAAAAGCCTTTACTTCTCATCCATGTGAGAGCGCATCTTCTTGAGCTTCTGCATGATGCTGCTGGTCTCGCTTCCAGAGACGGAGAGCGAGGGAGAAGGGCTGCGGATATCTTCAGCATGTCCCATATTGGAAGAGGCTGCCTCGGACACAGGGGTTTCTGACACAGGAGTCTCCTGGAGGATGGGTGAATGGACAAGTATTAGCAAAGCCAATTAAGAACATGGCAGCATGTTCTACAGTTATAAAGGTTTTCTTTCTTGATTCCATTAAGATTTGACTTCTGTAGATCAAACAAAACTGAAATGAAACCCTTTAAAAATCAATCTGTTCATCTGTATAGGCTGTCAAGGTAATAACTGACTGTTGCACTACTCACAGGTGGCGCTTCACCCCCAGCACACTTGAGACGCTCCTTAAGTCTGAATGTAGAGTTTCTCATCCGCTCAATCTCCTCCTGCTGCTTCAGCAACAGCTGTCTTTCCTTCCTGGCTGCTTTGTTGGCCTCCTGAAGTCGCTTGATCTCAGCCTGAACGTGAGAGCGAGAGAAGGTTGGTTGGTTAAGTAATGGTTAAGATCACAGTATACCCCAAAACACAATGGGAATTGTTGGGTTCCTGTAAATAACATCACAGAGTACAGTCTAGACCTGCTCTTTATGAAAAGTGCTGTGAGATAACTGTTGTTGTGATTTGGCTATATAAATAAAATAAAATTGAAATTGAATTGTCACAATGTCAATATATTTCCACCCCCTACATACCTGTTCCTGCTGTAGTTTCATCAGAAGGCCTCTCTGCTTCTTCCTGATGGGTGGCATTTTGTCATCCTCTCCCTTGTCCCTCAGCCTCTTTTTCTGGTGCTCTAGCCAGGCTAGCTCAGTTCTGGTCTTCTCTTTGACAGCTTTCTGGCGAAGATGCAAGAGAGAGCTCTGGTGCTGCAGTCTTACCTCCTCGTCCTTCATGTACTGACGCACCATGTCCATTGTGAACTGGGAAAAGCTATCCTGTCCGCTAGAAAAGGCCATGTTTGCATCTTGAGACTGCGAGAACAAAGATTGGAGTGACAGAAAAGTTGAAAGGAAAGGAGATTAAAGGGAGAGCAAAGAAAAACAGGAGAAGTGAGGTAATAAGTAGTAATTATGTATGAGAGGACAAAAGAGACACAAGCCACAGGCTCAACAAGGTACATTCAGGCAACAAAAGAAAAAGCAGGACAAATCGTCAGTAGTCACACTTAAGGATATGCATTTGCAAATGTTTGTATGACTATATCGCCCTCTCACCTTTAAGCTATTCTGTGCCCCTGAAACCAATGTTGTGTGATTGGCTCCATCATCTGATTCCTCATGGTGGCGGGACTTCTTCTCCATAGTTCCACGGCGGTGAGCCTCAGGCGGCAGCAGAGGCGGAAGGCTCTTCTATCTCATCTTCTGTCATGGACTCATCAAACTTAAGAGAGTACTCCGTTGCCACTGACGTACTGTCTCCTGGGGGGCCAGAAATAAGAGAGGTTCAGTGTAAGTGTCATTTTTAGGTGCTTTGTGCATACAGTTTTTGCTTCAGTCCAAATTAAATGATGGCAATAAGGTTTTCACATTTTCTGTGACAATGGTGGTGGTGATACTTATGTAACAGCAGCCACAGCCAGTTGAATGGATACAAGGGGAATACTGGTGTGTGTAAACATGATAAAAGCATGTTAAATTAAGAGGCGTGCTTGCCATCAGATACCTTTCTCATCCACTACATAGGGGATGCTGTCACTGCAGAGGGAATCATTTGCTGCTGTAAGAACTTCCTCGTCTATGGAGCTGCTGCCTGCTTCTCTCTCCCTCCTCTCTTTAGCTCCCCCCTTCC